>BSYR01000068.1:85000-685000 GCA_030270665.1 Hibiscus trionum
TTTGATTGCAGCAATTCGATTGCATGTTAGAATCTGAATTAAGAAATTATTACATGTTAGAATGAATTCGATTGCAGCAATTCGATTGGAGTTATTGAATCTTTTTTTCCTTCCCTTTAGGTATGTGCACATCATCCCCTCTGATTTGTAGCTTTTTCTTTGTTCTGAATTATTTTAAAGAAGAATGAAACACATGGAGAGGTAGGTAGGAATTCCATTTATTCCCTTTAGGATCTGCAGCAATTCGATTGGAGTTCTTGAAGAAAGGTAACTGTTAGAAGTCAACCGACTTCTCTAGAAAAACCTATAAAGCCCTAATAATTAACTAATATATTATTATAATAATAATAATGTAAAAATATCTCAATGATTCACCGACTTATCAAGCCTATATAAAGGCTAAGCATTTGTGTGTAGTGTAGTGTAGAGTGGAAAGTTGAAAAAGAAAAGTGGAGTGTGTGTGTTGGGTGGAGTGACGTGTGAGTGGAGTGCAAGTGTGGAAGAGTGATGTGAGTGGGTGCAAGTTGAAAAAAAAAAAAAAAAAAAGAAAGAAAGAGAGATAGGCGTGAGATTAAGGTGTGCAAAGTGCAAAGTTGAGAGATTGGTGAGGTGTGTGCTAGTGTAGGAGTCATGTGAGGTGTGCAAGTGAAAAATATATTTGGGTAAGGGTCGAGAGAAATATTGTAGTGAGGTATGTTTGTAATATTTGTGGTATATTAATAAAAGTTTTATTTATTTGTAATTAGAAGTTTCCCGGTTCAGCCTTAATTTATGTATTTCTTTGGTGCACATGAATTGGTTATTATAATGGTCGGCTATGCCGCCTAAGTTATATGGTCGGCTCTGCCGCCTGAATAGTATATGGTCGGTTCTACCGCCTAATTGATATATGGTCGGCACTGCCGCCTAAATTGTGCACTAAGAAATTAAATATAAAAGGCTAACCGACTCAGGGAGTTGGTTTAGTGTTAGTGGTCAGTCCTAGGTCCTCCATAGTGGGTGTGTTGGGTCCGTCGGGTTTCCAACAGTAACTATCTTTTTTTTCCTTTCCATTCATGTTGAATTACGCTGGAAATCTGAATTAGAATCTCAAGTTGCTATTAGTGTCATTAGAGGACTGTTATTAGTGTCATTAGAGGATTGTTTTGGAGACTTAAGAAAAGGGGAAGTTCTGTTTTGCTGCTTAGGAAAATGATTTATTATCAAATAGGGCTTTTTCATACTAATATAGCTGGATTCGAGACAGTTTTATATAAACATATGTATAAGAACGTAGATGGGACAGTTTTACTCTAAACATAAAAACATTAAGGGCTGTTTAGAATAATTATGAAGTACATTGGATTGATTTGAATGAGTATAAATGTACACATGGCAAATTGGAACTGTTTTGTATTAAAGTGATCAATTGTGGACTGTGTTGGTGAAAATAAGGACCTAAGCATATTATAGGCTGTTTTGTGGTCACTTGACGATAGGAGGGATTGACCTGTACTGTGAGTACCATTTATTTTGGTGACAATTTGGTTGGGGATTCGTGTACCTAGGCTGTAATTCGATTCTCTAGGCTATGTTCAAATACAAATAATGAGTGATATAATGAAATCTTCAAGCAAAATTGAAGAGAGTAGCAATAATTATACATGATAAGAAATTATTTCTTTACTATGATGCATTGGAACTGAAATTTCATATGTAATGTAACGGTGCACTTACATCACCTTCTATGATGGGTTACGCTTATTATCTTCTATGATAGGGAATCTAGGCCTATGTCTTGGTGTGCATTGCATGTGTGATGATAATAGATCCATGTCTATATGATGCTATACTTGTTTCCAAATAGGACAAAAAATTAAGTCTATAATATGATACGATTGGTGGCTAATTGATAATTGATCAAGACTAGATATGTTCATAACTTTTTTGATAAGACATAAATCTATACTCTTTATGTTAATCGGTTATTACATAGTGAAACAATAAAAAATTTGTAAGTCATGGTACTGAATCCTTTCAATAACTTATATAACAAATAAACCATACACATAGTTATATGTAGTGTTATGTTCAAAATATGAAAACGCAGTTTTGGATATACAACAGTGTAATCGTGATTAAGAATGTTTTTTTTTTTTGAAGAACTGCATTAACATTCTGGACTGTTTTTTTTTTAAAGGTGGAATAATATTAAGAAAACAGGAAGAAACAAACCATAAGATTCAAGCCTCGTTAAAAAACCCCTAAGCCTAATAGGGGAAAAAGAGTGCTTAAATCAAAAGGGGAACGAAGCTATACAGCTTACAACCAACCAACGAACAAAAACCTCTAGAAAAACGATTGCAAACACTATGACTAACAGCCTATGCACTGATCCACTGTAAACCAAAGATCTGTCAAAAACTACCTCCACTATTAAAACGGCAAAGACGTTTGTGACCCTAGGAAACCAAAGGATTAAGACTGAAGGACCCTTCACTCAAAATACACACGTTCTTTCACCAGACTTCAAAAACATTGGCGGGCCACTTCAGGGAGCTAGAACAAAATTACCAGCAAGCTTTCTAACTTCAAGAAGAAAGATCTAGGACCAGCAAAACAGAGCGATACAACATTTGTGCCTCCTTCTTAGCCATAAGAAACGCGGTCGAGACGACCACAACAACCTCACCGACTTATCAGAGGAACATAAAGGTTTACTAACGAGCAGTTAAAAACCTTCCCCAAGCACAGAAACCCAGGCATAAGGGATTTGGTCGAAACATTCTATATCCTCGCAAAACGAAACGCTCTCAATACCAGAATGAAGAAAACTGGAAAATGTGTTTTTGAGTGCAGAATTTAAAAGCCGTAAACTGAGTTTTTTGGAAACGGGATTTTAATTGCTACAAACTGCTTTTATAATACAAAAGTTTGGTGATGTTTAATTAATGAGATATGGTTAAAAACTGGTTTAAGTCATTCACGAATTAATGGTGCAATAATGGTTTAAGCAAAGTAGTATACAAGAAGGATAGATTGAATGACTTAAGGATTTAATGAAAAGCCAAGAAAGTTTGTAAATTAGGCGATGAAACATGAATTGTAGCTTGAATAATAAATAAAATTCCAATTGAAGATTTATCGGGGGGAAATAGATATGCCTTATTCGAATGCCTATATGCATATGAACATACTTAATTTCAGCCATTCATTTAGACAAGAAATTTGTTTGGTTTAATGCCTTGCCTTAGGTTGGATGTGTCCTTATCCAAGCTTAGTATTGCATGTATAAAATTAATGAACCTAGTGAAACCCAGCATTAATGTTTCTTTTATTAGTTACTTGAACTACCTCACTAAGAAATTATACTTACTCAACCCTCCACTTTTTTTCCAGGTTAAGTTGTTTCGGCTAGTCCCAAATTGCTTTCGGTTAGCTGATTGAACTTGAAACTAGATCACAAGATTTCGAGAAGTATGTACAACAACTTCTTGGAATTACTCCTAGTAGGTGGCACATGTCTGTTAGTTATGCATAGTGCATTTAGTCTCCCCTATATTGATTACATGTGTGTATAAGTTCTTTAAGTAGTGATTGTTATTTGTAAAGGCATTACAATCCTTATGGTTGTTGGTTAATTTTGGTTATCATTGCTATATGTTTGAATGACTAGTTGGTTGTTAAGTTAAGATGGAATAAGACTAAATGTTTAGGTAAGTAACAAAGTTATGCCTCACGGAGTTATAAAATGAATAATCAGGTTTAGGACCTAAATAGTAGTGTTCGAAAGTTTGCTAGATGCTCAAGTTAAGTTACTAAATTTGAAGGGTATTTGAGAATTAGATAATGTGAATTTGGCACTTGACTCTTAAGTGTAATTAAAATGTACAAGCTTTAATAATAGAACACCTTTTAAGCATGTTTTTTTTTATTTATAAAAGTTGTATTTTGTATTGCTTGTTTATCCATGTGTGAAACTGAATGGATTTTAAGTTAATCTCAACCTTAAAATTTACATTCCAATAAAGAAGAATCTAGTTAATTTGAACAATGTGATTGAGGTCAAAACATCAATACCTTGTAGATATCTATGATGTTAGGGTATAATCGAGTAGTGTAATTCTATTCACCCTCAATCAGTTTTTGTTTCTGTCAAACAAGTTCCATGGTGATTTTTTAAAGTGATTTTCATGCACCGAAAGTTGTAATAATAATAAGACTTGATATGCGCTGGCAATAGTGTGTTATACTCAATGTATGAGCTTTCTTGATTGATTGTGAATGCTTTTGAAAGTTTTGAGATTATCTTGAATTTTTTTTGTTAGCTTTGTAGAAAAGTGTAAGTCTTTGCTTGTTCGTCGAAATGATTGCTCTAGGAGTGTAGAGACCATGATGCTTGTGGGCTCGTGTGCTGTAGTGTAGTCCGTTGCAATCAGTTGGGCATAAAACACCATGGCTCGGGTCGGGAGATTCTTGTTCTTATGAACGAGTTTGTTTCTCCGGTTCCCCAAGTTCCAAAACAAGATAATTAGGAGAGTGAAATGGTCTTTGTCCAAAGATTTGAGTGAAGCTTCCAACCAATCTTTGCAGCAACTCGAGAAAGGGCCACTAGGTAAGGAGGTCGATAATCCACAGAGATCGAAGGCTTCCTTTATGGTTGGGCAGTACCAAAAGGCATGGAGGTAGGTTTCAGCTTCGATGTTACACATTTTACAAGTGTCGGGTCCAAGTCTGACGGCTGCAAGCTTATGGTCTGTGGGAAATGCATCATGGCAGAGTCTCCACTCAAACAATCGTGTTCTAGGCAAAGTAGAAAGCTTAGCCATTGCTTTCCATATGACATTAGAGTCCCTTACCTCGTGATTTTGAAGTTGTAACCAGTTATAGCCTGAACGAGTGGTGTAGCTTCCCGATGAATGGTGGCCCCAAATGAGCATGTCACCCGAGAAGGGTGTAATGGGACATCGCCTGATCAAGAGGACATCTTCATCCGATAAAACTTGATTGATCTTGACCACATTCCACGCTGCGACATCACGAATCATATACTCCCCACATCTAATCGGATTTGTATTATTATCCAAGTGACTCCATTCCAACAGGGATTGGCTTGGTTCCACCCCATTTTTCTTGAAATATCCGAACCGAGTTGTTAGTCCGTAGCTTCCAATGAAAGCCATCTTTGACTGCCTCCTTAGACTTGTAAATTTTACTCCAAATGAAAGAAGTTTTTCCCCTTGCTTTGCTTTGAGCACATTGCCATGTGGGAAATATTTGGCCGAAAGGACCTTGAAGCATAAAGAGTCTTTGTTGCACAATAGTCTCCACACTTGTTTGGCAAGAAGAGCAAGATTAAATGTTTTTAGATCCCGAAATCCTGGGGCCCCGACTTGCTTTGGTTTGCACAGGTTTTGCCATGCTACAGAAGTCAATCCTCTCTCCTTTCTCTTACCGGACCACCAAAAATTTCTCGTTGTGGTGTCCATGAGATCAATAATACGATCCGACACCAAGAAACATGTCATAGCATAAAGAGTCTTTGTTGCACAATAGTCTCCTTTCTCTTTGATTTTAGATTTGCTTTGATTGGTCATGCCCTTGTTGAAGTAGATGGAAGACTTCTCAACATTGACCTTTTGGCCTGAGTAAGACTCATAAACCTTAAGCACATTCTTCAAACTGGTTGCTTCCTTAACCAAGTTTTTGATGAACAAAAGGCAATCATCGACATACAAAAGAGATGGTTCACTCTTGGGCCATTCATACTTGCTCGGACACCTATGATATTCCCCTCTCTTTGTTCCTTCAAAAGGAGAGTCGACAAACCTTAGTCCTCTGAATGGCATAAAGGAATATGAAATGACACTGTTATTCTTGAAACAATAAGAAACAATGGTAACATAAGTAATCACAATGTCAATCCATTTTGAATCAAAGCCCATCTTTTCCATAATGCCAGAAAGGAAATGCCATTCGACTCTATCATAAGCTTTCTCCATGTCTAATTTAACGGCAGCCCCTTTATTAGGACCACTTTTGAACCTTTAAGATAATGAAACAATTCATGCGCAACAATGGCATTATCAAAATGAGTCTATCCGCAACAAAAGCACTTTGATTCTCAGCAATGCATAAGGACATAATGGATTTCAATCTATTAACAAACACTTTTAAACATGTTTTGTATATCACATTGCACAAACTAATGGGCCTAAAATGTTTCATGAGGGTTAGGTTATCTAGTTTGGGAATACGCACACGAACAATTTGATTCACCTCATACATTTCCACTCTACCCGTAAGAAGGTCAATACAAAGCTTTATGAACTCAACATGAAGAGTAGACCAAAACTTACGGTAGAAGGAGGTTGGAAAAACATCCATACATGGGGCTTTGTTTGGGTGAATTTGAAAAATAGGTTTTCATAACTTACTCTATCGTGAATCCCACGCAAAGCATGTTGTTCATCTCCAGTGTTATGCAAGTCTCAACTTCTTGTAGGATCAAGTTTGAGGTTGTGCAATTGTCCGATTGGAAGAGATTGGAAAAGAAGTCCCGTGTAACTCCAAAAATGCCTTCCACCCCTTCGACCCAATTCCCATCCTTGTCCTCAATGCCTTTAATCACGTTCATCTTTCCTCGATTGTTTGCCCTAGCATGAAAGAAACCATGTTTCGATCCCTTTTTTAATCAATTTAACCCGAGATCTTTGTTTCCATTAGATCTCTTCCTTGTCCAAGAGGGTTTTCAACTCCTCATGCTTAAAATAGTCCTCATGCTTGCTTTCTTTTCTTTGCTTGTCCTCGGTGTTCAAAAGAAGGAAGCAATGGTCAGAGTCTTTTGCGTACTCCGTGGTGATCTCACATTGACTAAAATAGTGTAGCCAAGGGATAGATGCCACAAACCGGTCGATTCTTTGTTTAATATAGGTGTCAACATCATCTCCTTTGTGCCAAGTGAACCAGCCATGGGTGGGTTTAATGTCGCAAAGACTATTTCTCTTGAGAGCATCTCGAAACGCTTCCATTTCCACTATCGGTTTCCTTTTCCCTCCTGCCCTTTCATTCAAGCTCAGAATGTCATTATGGTCCCCATAACAACCAAGGCAAATGAGATTTCCCTTTGAGTCTATCGAGTAGCTCCCAATCCTTGTGCTTTCTTGGTCGGTCGTGAGTCCTATACATACCGATAAACCGAAACCTAGTGGTTCTTTGTGCAATTTCCACATCAATGTGAGACTTCGAGAAGAAAAGCAAATCCACTTGCAAGCTGTCATTCCAAAGCAAAAGCAATCCCACACAATTCTCGCCCTTTTCCACATCAAAACAACCTTCCATGTTCAACCTTCTATGAATATTATCCACTTTATTCTTGAAAATCCAAGTTTCACTAATAAAAAACAAGTCAGGATCATTCAAGGTAACATACCTTAACAAGGCTTGAACTGTGTTGGGGTTTCCCAAGCCCCGGTAGTTCCAACATAGGGTTTTCATTGCTCACGGCGGGCCTTGGAAACAACCTCCACCGGTATAGGTGCCTTAAGAGGGGACACCACCTCTTGACCAATTTCTACACCGTCCGAGGTTAGACAAGACATAGATTTTGCCTTCTTAGTTTTCTTCGAGCTGCTACCTTCTAATTTTCCCTTCAACAATCGCTTCGCACTTTTGAGCTCAGGTGCCAAGGTGGAAGGATGCTTAGGCTTATCCGAGGCAACAGCCAAGCTATTCTCAATTTTTTCAATAGCATCACTGGCTATCCCTTTTTCGTTCTCCCCCAAAGCCACGCTATCTTCACTTTCCCTGGTTGCTTCACTATCTTTGTCTTTCAAATTCTTATCGGACTCCGATGCTTCACCCTTTGATACGTACACAATCCGCGAACGGGTTTTCCTTTTGGTGAAGTCGTTTGACTTTGGAAGTTCCACCCTTAGCCAATCGCCAAATTAGAAAGGGGGAAAGTCCCCCTTTGGAAGATCCGGACAGAGTTGATGCTCGTGTCTAATTACACTACAAAAGAAACAAAATCGTGGAAGTCTATCATATTTATACATACAAAATCGAGGCTGCCCGGTTCTGATATTCCTCCCCATAATCGTGCATCTTTTAAGAGGCTTGCTACAATCAATCTTAAGCCTTTGTCTGAGATATTCTCCCATGCATCCATTCTCCTCATGCAAATCAGTGGCAATACTTTTCCCAAACTTGTTCCCAATGTCTTCTCCAACATTGCTCGTCATGAATCCTAAGGGCACATCATAGATGCAAATCCAAATTGGGAGAGGTTGGAAATCATAGTCTTTTGGGGTGAGCATCCTATCAAAAGGTTTGAGGGCAATTAATTCCCCATCGAAGGTCCATGGGCATCGACCGAGATCGAAATCTTTGTCTTCCACTTTCTTGAACTTGAATAAAAACATATTAGGGCCGAGGGCCTTGGCTTTCTCCAAGGGATGCTCCTTACAAATTGAGAAGTAAATTCTAATGAGCATGGGGCCATCGACAATTCGTGGTGACACAAGCTTCCCCACCACACATTTTTCTTCCCCCACAACTGGCTCTTTTCCTAACTCTTCAATATCACCAGACACATTAAGCTCTTCCTCGGTGAACTAGAGACTTGCCATTTGTTTAGCAAGGTCATTAGATGATTTTTCCATGAGGGACAAGTTCAGATGAAATGCAACCAAGAGGAGAGAGAAGTGTTCAAGTAATACAAAGATTTTCCCACAAGGGTCACAAGGGGGGAGGATAAACCCACACAATATCTTTACCCTTCTTGTCCGGTCTCCAATCCACAAGGGACAAAAACAATTTTCATTTAATGAGCCACAAGAAAAACCAATTCCAGCAAAACTGCCAACTGCCGGTTGGTTGAACCAGAAAAACAATTTCCAGTTTCGGCAAAGATCATGCTGCACCCAAGGGTCAACTTCTCGAACCTTGTTTCCCTACAGCTACAGATTGCTGCCTCAAATTTGTTTGACCAAGGGCGGGAAAGCCACAAAAGGATAAGGCTCCCTCCACACGTGAGTCCACCCTCCCACGTGCTTGTCTTCAACCTTAGGACACTAGATCGAACAAACCAGCCATAAGATAAAATTAAAATCACCGCCCCACCAAGTACGTCCGGCCACCGTGTGGCATCCAAGAGCCATCTTCGCTGGCGCCCAGTCACCAAATTGCACTGATGGGGGTCGGGGGGTTGCAGATCACTACTCCCTAAAGAGCTAAAAACTTTGCCGAACTGCTCCCAGTAGAAATTGATATGTCTGAAATGGGGGCATTTTTCCTCCCCGCCCTCTGGTTGCCACCCAAGGGCATGTCTGCTGCCCAATATCTGCGAAGCTGTTGGCCACCTAAGGGACCCGTTTTCCCACCAAACTGTGCACCGCTGCCTCTCCATGAGACCACCCATCGGGGCTACCTAACCCCACATCGAGACCCCTCTAAAGAGCTAAGAAAACTTGCTGGAACTGCTCCTAGAAAACACTGCCACGACTGAAAATGGGACGTTCTGCCCCCCACATCGGAAAACCTTAGAACCCAACCAAGAAAAACAAGCCCTTCCCCATACTCTTTTCCAATCTCTTGCCAATCTTCCAAGGCCCTCCCTTGAACAAGATCCTGCAAAAAAGAAGAGAAATGAGTACTTACCCAACACTGGAAAGTTCCACCATGGTTTTAACTTCTCTGATCGAAATCTTTGCATGCCCATTTGTTTGCGGATGGTATGTTGTGGCAATCTTGTGTGTGACACCCACTTTTTGAAGTGCCTTGGCAATTAACTTGTTGTCAAAATGGGTGCCCTTGTCACTAATGATGGCTCTTGGGATCCCAAACCTTATGAATATGTTCTTGTGTAGGAATCTATGGACGGTCTTTGCATCATTGTGAGGGGTGGCAATGGCTTCTACCCACATGGAGACGTAATCAACCGCTAGGAGGATGTACATGTTGCCACAAGAAGATGAGATGGTCCCATAAAATCAATCCCTCAAACATCGAATAATTCAACCTCCATGATGGTTTGCAAGGGCATTTCATTCCTTCTTGAAATGTTTCTTGTTCTTTGGCATCTGTCGCACTATTGGTAGAAGGCTTGGGCATCTTTATGCAATGTTGGCCAGAAAAGGCCTGATTGAAGTACTTTGGCTGCCGTGCGCTACCCTCCAAAATGACCTCCATATGGTGCTGCGTGGCACTAAGATAGTATGGCTTGGGCATCTTTATGCAATGTTGGCCAGAAGAACCCTGATTGAAGTACTTTGGCTGTCGTGCACTGCCCTCCGAAATGACCTCCATATGGTGCTGCGTGGCACTGAGATAGTATGACTTGTTGTTCATCCTCAGGGAAACACTGTCTAATGACCTGATCTGCACAATTTTTAAACAAGAAAGGCTCGTCCCAAATATAATGCTTAGCATCATATTGGAATCGTTTCTTTCCTTGGTAGTTAAGGTCATAAGGTAAAACACCAGTTACCAAGTAATTAACAATATCTGCATACCAGGGTGTTGTTGTTGACGTTGCTGTCGTGACTTCTTTGTGGGTGGCAAGTGAGATGCCTTCATCTTCCAAGGCTGCTACAAGGGCGGATGCAAGTAACAACTGTTCATCAGGGAATGCATCCTGGATTTCGCTGTTGAATGTCTTTCCTTGTTCATTCTCAAGTCGAGATAAATGGTCCGCTACTTGATTTTCTGTGCTCTTTCTGTTTCGGATTTCAAGGTCAAACTCTTGCAGCAAAAGGATCCAACGGATTAGGCGAGGTTTGGCATCCTTCTTCGTGAACAGGTACTTTAAGGCTGAATGATCTGTGTGGATGATCACTTTTGTTCCAATTAGATAGGGCCAGAACTTATCGAAGGCGAAAACTACTGCTAATAGTTCTTTCTCGGTGGTGGTGTAGTTGGTCTGAGTAGGATTCAACGTTTTGTTGGCGTAGTAGATGACATGGAAGATTTTGTCCCTGCGCTGTCCGAGGGCGGCACCGACGAAAGTATCACTAGTGTCACATATTAACTCAAAGGGCTGGCTCCAGTCAGGGGAACTACCACATGTGCTGTCACGAGCTTCTCTTTGAGGGTTCTGAATGCTTCCAGGCATACCTCGTCGAAGTTGAATGATTTATCATGTTCCATCAAGGTACACAACGGTCTAGAAATTTAGGAAAATTTTTCAATAAATCGACGATAAAAACCTGCGTGTCCTAGAAAACTTCGAATGCCCTTGACAGAGGTCGGTGACGGCAAGTTGGCGATGAATTATATCTTAGCCTTATCTACTTCTATTCCGTGTACCGTGATTTTATGCCACACGACTATGCCTTCATCGACCATGAAGTGGCATTTTTCCCAATTGAGTGCTAGGTCTGTGTCCTCGCATCTGGTAAGTACTTTTTCGAGGTTGCCGAGGCAGCTGTCGAAGCTACTGCTGAAGATAGAGAAGTCATCCATAAATATCTCCATGTAGTTCTCTATCATGTTAGAGAAAATAGCCATCATGCAGCGCTGGAATGTGGTAGGGGCGTTGCATAATCCGAACGACATTCTTCGGAAGGCGTAGATGCCATATGGGCATGTGAATGCTGTCTTGGCTTGGTATTCCAGTGCAATTGCAATCTGGTTATAACTTGAATATCCATCCAAGAAACAATATAAAGGTTTTCCAGCAAGGCGATCAATCATTTTATCAATAAAAGGTAGAGGAAAGTGAACCTTTTTAGTTGCTTTATTTAACTTGCGGTAATCCATGTATATTCTCAAACCAGTTACTGTCCTAGTTGGAATTAACTCATTATTATCATTTCTTACCACAGTTATACCACCTTTATTTGGTACATATTGTACCGGGATTACCCATTCGCTGTCGGATATAGGATACATAATACCGACATCTAACTATTTGATTATCTCCTTTTTGACAACTCCCCTCATGGCATTATTTAATCTCCTCTGGGCATCGACAGTTGGCTTTTGATCCTCTTCAAGCTGGATTTTGTGCATGCAGATTGCTGGGATTATCCCTTTTATATCTACAATGGTCCAGCCTATTGCATTCTTATGCTGCTGCAACAGCGCTGTCAATTTATGTTCTTGTGTAGGCTGCAACTTGGAGGAAATTATTACGACCAACATATCATTGGGTACCAAATAAGCATACTTAAGTTGTGCAGGTAAGGTTTTTAATTCAAGGGTAGGGGTTGTTCAATAGACGATTTGAACATTTTTCACCATTTTTTGTATAATTCAAAGGTTCAAAATACTTACCTGGCTTGTTCGCTATCCAGTACGCCTCCTCTTGCTCCTCCGGTTTATGTTCTGTCCATTCACTGCATTGTTCATCTTCCGAGCAAGTATCTAAATGGATGCCAAGACAGCTATCGAGGTTGTTGCCCCGACAGTCGTGCTGCAAGCAGGGTCTTTTGGCTTCGAAATTGAACTCTCATATGGCCTCCATTAGCTGGCATTCTTCCGGATCATCAGCTTGCTTCATGGTTTGGAAGACGTTCAACTTTACTTGCTGATCGTTGACCCTCATTGTAAGTTCACCTTTTTCAACACCGATCAGCATTCTACCCGTAGCTAGGAATGGTCGCCCTAGGATTATCGATGCCCTAAACCCTAAACCCAAAACCCCAAACCCTAAACCCTAAACCATAAACCCTAAACCCTAAACCCTAAACCCTGAACCCTGAATCCTAAACCTTGAACCCTGAACCCTAAACCCTAAACCCTAAACCTTAAACCATAAACCCTAAACCATAAACCCTAAACCCTAAACCATAAACCATAAACCCTGAACCTTAACCCTAAACCCTGAACCCTGAACCCTGAACCCTAAACCATGAACCCTAAACCATGAACCCTGAACCCTGAACCCTAAACCCTGAACCCTAAACCCTAAACCCTAAACCCTAAACCCGTGTTGATGAATGGTTGTATGATGTGGTCTTCTGCATCTCGAGTTGTTTGCATTGTTGTTGTTGTGTAGTCGTGTAGAAGTTGAGCCTCACGTGATGGTTGTCTAAACTACGGTGATAAGTGGTCCCACCGGTAGTGACTAGTAGTAGAGTAAGGTGATGAGTGGTCCCATCGGAAAACTACTAGTCAAACGGTGATGTGTGGTCCTACCGTGTGTAAGTTGGTTGTGTTTGTGCAAGCCATGTGTAGCCTTGTTGCGATGATCATTCGTGCATTCATTGATTTCATTGTGAATTGTGAAAAGTGTTTTGAAAACTGCATGCTTGTTGAATTGTAGAGCTTCTCTCACTAAAATATATTTTCAAACTCCCTTATCTTCTTTTTGCGGTAAAGTTCAAGATCCCTATAAAAAGTATCGAAAAAATTAATTTTAATGAAATTGTCAATTAAGGGGTCAATAATATCAATGGAATTAATTCTTTCTACTTGTTCTTGGTATTTCATTGCTTAAACACATCAAATTCTATTACCTCACCATCAAATTTCATTGTTAAAATATCGCTTCTTACATCGTTTTTGGTATAGGCGGTGCTTAGAAAAGGTCGATCCAACAATACCTCTGAGCACATGTGTTGAGTGCATAAATGTTCTATATTTTAGCTCTCATTTATCCATATTATTGATGCACTCAAGCATGTTTAGTTGCATTTTAGGATAGAATTTCCATAAACATCACATATGGATAATTTTGCACAGATGCTGCTAATTTCGATCAACTCTTGCAGGTTCCTGTCGTGGCAACATCTAGGGCAGCAGAGGAACATAATATAACCGCGGAGCTGGAGTGAAGGGTTGAAGAAAACTGCCTTATAAATCACTGTTGTGACAGTTGCCGTGACAGAAATGGCGACAATGAAGACAACAGAGATGGAAAATACGAAGTGTAGTTCGACTAATAGAGGATTTAAAGCCTGATTTTTGTAGACCACTCGCATAATTTTTGGAGCCCAGAAGCACAAGGAAGGCCTTGCCCAAAGTATGAGGAGAAAGTCAAAGCAAGAAGATAGGGCGAACTAAGGGACGTTTATTCAGAGATTTAGTCTTTAAATAAATTATACTTTAATTCAAACTAGTATTCTTGGCTATTAAGAAAGCATACACCCAAGGCCTATATATATGCTTGTATTTCGACAATGGAGGAGAACCCAGCTCCTAGCCGTCTTCCATAAAAAACACCCTAGTTATCCTCTTCCCCATCATGTTCTAAACCTTCCCCAGGGCTAAGGGTTGATCTTGTAAGGGTTAAACTGTTTTTCAGGATTTTCTGTTCGATCAATAAACTTCAAGTTTATTTACTCTGGTTTTCATATCTCATAAGAGTATCGGGAGAGCATTGTGAGGTTATCTATTTACTTAATATCGGGAGAGTTAAGTATACGAAATGAGTAAATATGAGTTTTCCAGTTTATGGTTAAACTATATTGGCCTAGGGATAGATACAAGGTTAAGTGGCTAAAGAAGAATTCACAAACATCGGTGTTCATCCTTTGATTCACGTCGGGAGGTATCATCCAAGATGTTTTCATCGACAGAACTTGAACCTAGGGATAGGACAAGTCACAACAAGGGTTCTTGCCAAACTTGAAGTGCAGAGTTGTTGCTCGCTGCCGCGGCATCAACAGACCTCTGCCGCGACAGGCTTGACGACAGAAACAACATAAGTTCTTTGAACAGTGAAACACCTGCACTACTGAACAAATCAATACCAACCTATTTTCTCAATTTGATTCCTTCATCTATTTTAGTTTATTCTCAAGATTTCTCAAAATTTCTTATTAAACTTATCTCTTTTCTTGTGCATGAAAATTAATTCTGAAGTTGTCCCAATCTCTATGGAGACGATATCTTTTATACTATAACTTGACACGGGTGTACACTTGCGCTCAAATTTAATAAGACTCTTTTACACGCATCAACGCGTTTGTTCTATTGTTCTACATGTCAATAACATAGAAATCAACAGGAAAAATTAGAACTTCGACTTTCACCAAGACATTTTTTAGCACTCCTTCCGGATATATGATTGAACGATTGGCTAACTGAATAGTAACATGTGTTTCCTTCAAAGGTTCGTTATTAATCATTTTATAAACGGAAAGAGGCATAACATTAATTGAAGCTCCCAAGTAACACATTGCTCGGTTAATTAAAATGTTACCTATTTTGCAAGGTATAACGAACATACCTTGGTCCTTCATTTTTTGTGGTAGTTTCCTTTGAAACACTGCAGATACATTCTCTCCTAAATTTACCTTCTCATGTCCCGTCAGCTTTCTCTTTGTGGTGCAAAGTTCCTTTAAAAATCGGGCATACCTTGGCACTTGTCGGATTACTTCTAAGAGGGGTATGTTGACTTTCACTTTTTTGAACACTTCTATGATTTTCTTTTCTTCATCTCACTTATATCGCCTTACAAATCTTGATGGAAAAGGTGGTGCAATTTCATGAGAAGGAGGAGGAGGAGGTGAGGGTGAAGAAGGCGTACACTAGGCGTTGGAGGGTGGCATTTCCATCTCTTTCGTGGATTGTTCGGTATTCTTTTCTAGCACTTCATGTAACGCCCTAGTTTTGGGCCTAGATGTTTTAGACGTTGAATCAGGCCGGTCGGGAACGGTTCGAACCCTTGAGGTTGGTTTAGGGAAAACCTAGTTCGGGATGTTTTAAAAATATTAAAAAATATCTAAAAATCCTCATTTATTATATAAATGATTATTCTAAAAACAATTTTTACAAAATGAGCTTTGGAAATATTACATTTTGGTATAGTGACCAAAATGCAGTTTTTGCAAAAGTTGGCTAGTGACTGTTTTGTAAAGGATTGAAACTTTGAATCTTTAAGAAGCTAATTTTTCCCTTTGTTTTCATTATATTTCTCTTTAATTTGGAAGCTTTTAATAATGATCTTATTAAATAAATAAAAGGGAATTAAAAATAAAATTAATGGTTGACTTTTCATAACCAACTTTACGATAGTTTTATCTCTTTTCATTTTCTCTCAACTTCCATTCAGCCAAACATTTTTCTCTCATCAAAGAACCTCTGATTTTCATCTTTTTTTGCTGAGATTTCATCTTCCAAAAGATTTCCTATCTTTGTTTCATCAAATCCTTTTGATTTTGCTTTGGATTTTCAAGGAAACTTGCCCAAATTAAGGAGAGATCAACCATTAGAGGTAAGCTTCGTTCTTCTCTTCTAATGATCAGTTCTTTACTTAAATTCTCAAGTTATCAATCCTTTATTAATGGTTTTTGAGTTGTTTTAATATTATAAACATGAAATAGTTGCTAAATTCAAGATTCTTGATGAGATTTTGGTGATTTTTGTATTTCTATGATAAGCTCTGATTTGAGGTTGATTTCTAACATATTTTGGATGTTACTTGATGATGAGAATGAGGTTTTAACAAATAAATCCCGAATAGGCTTGGGTTCTTAAGTTTTAGATGCTAGATTTGTGGTTTTTGAGGTGTTTTTGGTGATCTGCTTTTGCTGGAGGTATAAGGTCATGTTTAGGTTGATTTTTGATGTTGACTGAGGTTTAGAAAAGGTTAGAATTGATATATCTTGGCTGGTCTTTGATTTGAGAAAGTTTGGAAGTGTTTTCAGTTATTTCGGATAGCCGAAATGCTAGTTTTGAGTTGAGCAACGAGTTAGAATGAGTGGCTGGTGATTTTAATGCATGATGATGCATTAATCCTCTGCTCTTATGTGTAATGAACAAGGGAGACTTCACTGGACGCGTTTGGTGTTGATCCGGAGGTGCCGAAAGCCTAGATATCGTTTCGGCAAGCAAGCGAAACGATATCGGTGAGTGAAATGTTTTTAGAAGTCCTTGAGGGACAAGGGAACACGTTTTGGGGATTTAGGGTTGGTTTGAAACACCATCCTAAGTCCGGAAGTAAGTATGTTTAAATTTGCTCTCGAAATGTAGATGATGCCCCTAAATGCTTTTGACATGCTCTTGATTTGAGATAGACAAATTCCTACTATTTTATGCATGATTTATGACATGAAATGATGTTTCATGTTGATCCCAAGAGATAGAACAACATTGCAAAGAGTTTTGAGATTTTGATTAAATGTTATACATGAATTATGGTTTTGAAATGAGATGAGATTGATTTAGAAATGTTGCATCAAAACAGTTGGTGAGATGATGATTTTAATATAATATATTGGCATAAATGATAAGATCATTACCGGATATAATTGGTCGACCAATAGGATGTAAAGTGCACTATAAACTAAAATTCGTACGTGCTCTTTGGAGTCGGGCAATGGGGGTAGTGCCATCCCGATCCAAAGTAAGAGTCTGATGATGAGAGATACCATCGGGGTAGGTCTTGGAGAAACACCCAAGCTTTGTGGTGAAGATAGATACTATCATGAGAGTCCGGTGGCGAGATCCCACCGGGGTAGGATTTGATCTCGAGTCAAGCTATCTGCATATCCGAGTAAAGATGGAATATGAAATGCCAATATATGAGAATGAACCTTGATTCACATGTACCAATGATTGAAATGATTTTATGCTATGATAAATGCATATGAGATTTGAGATTTTGAAATGCTTTTGTATATCAAGCATGTGTGGCTTTGTCATGAGATTTGCATTGGTTGAATGCATGAGATAGATAAATGGTACATGTGGTTTTCAAATGATGTTTTGCTTTGAAATGGATTTCAAGCATGAGATAGAAAGAGCATGATTTTAGAAATGGTTTCCAAGATAGAGTTTTAAAAGCTTGCATTGTTGTGTTAGTGTTTCTAGAGCATGCCTCACTAAACTATTGTGCTTACACTCTCTTTTACCAACAATGCAGATAATTGAGACATTTTGGGCAGCAATGAGGCTTAAAGGAATTAAAGGATTGTTTTTTTTATATGAATGGTGGCCTCGTTAAAACCCCATTCATTCCAACCAATCCAAAGGAGGATCAGTTGAAAGCGGAAGGAGGAAAAGAGTGCCAAAATGATTTTATTCAATTTAAAAGGTCTTACATATAAAAACGGAAATAAAGGACACAGAAAAAAGAAACAGAACACGGTAATACTGCTACAAAGTCCTACCCAATGCCCGCCTTTGCTAGAGAGTCAGCGGTGGAGTTTACTGCCCGCGGAACCCAGCAGAGAATAGCAGATATATTCTTACACAAGTCAGAAATTTCCCAAGCCAAGGTGCGCACATACATCGGAGCATTCGAAGGATCACGTAACCAATTTATGGCTTCAGAACAGTCACTCTCTACTATCAATCTTAGACCCTTACAAGCGTCCAATGAGAGCGCCAACCTCAATCCATATTTTATTGCCAGCACCTCAGCAATGATAGGGGGACCTCCTAAACTAGGCTCCGAAAAAGAAGAAACAGTGGTGCCATCGTGCAAGCGGATGGTGCCACCAATACCCGCTCTAGAGCCATCTCTGCTAGTAGCTCCGTCAACATTGATCTTAGCGAAACCTAGAGGTGGAGGAGACCATGTTACCCGATTGGAATCTATCTTGAACTCCGGCGAAGAGATGTCTGCAAGGGAAAGATCGCTAACCAGAGCAGTTAAGGGAATGGAGCATGCACTATTCTTTGCTTTAAACCAACGTGCATCTCTGAATCTCGTTAGGAAGAAAGCTAAAACTGAATCAGCCCTACCATTATTAAAGATGACGTTATTTCTGATCAACCAAATGGTCCACAACGCAGCTAAAGGTAAGGAGTTCCAAATTGAGGACATCGATCTGCAGGGATTAGCCTCATTCCAGATTCGTAACAAAGAAGAAATGGTTTTCGGAAGCACCAAATTTTGACCCCAAATGATGGCTAATTTCGCACAGACCTTCCAAGAGAATTGGCAGTGGACCAAAAGGTGTTCTGTAGATTCGGCACTTATCTCGCAAAAAGGGCAATTACGATCCAGGCATGTTGTAACTCCCCTGAGGGCAAGATTTACTCGCACAGGAATTCCATTATTTAGAACTCGCCAAAGAAAGAATTCTACTTTTGGTGGGGCGGCACCAAACCAGATGAATTTTCGCCATTCAAAAGAATCATCAAGACCAGAAAAGAGTCTTTGTCTACAAGATTTAATAGAGTACAAACCATTACCAGAAGCCTTCCATACCAGAACATCCTGATTGAATCCATCAGAGGAAAAGTTGTTAAGGAGGTTCATAAAGTCAGACCATTGCAAAGTTTCCCAGTCGAATAATCTACGGCGAAGAGGGATGTTCCAAGACCATTTAGAACCAGTTTTGGAACCGAAATCTATTAATTTGCCTGATTTATTTGTAGAAAGAGTGAACAGACGAGGAAAGATACATTGTAATGGAGAGTCGCACAGCTAAGGGTCGGACCAAAAGGAGATGGATAAACCATCGCCAACCTGGTATTTGGAATTTCCTTGAATGCAAAGACCAAAATTATCATAGGAATAGAAAGATGACAAAATCCCTTTCCAAACCCAAGAAGAGAGCCTATTCGGATTAGGATCAGGCAAGATAGAATTAATCTCTGAATTAGTCTTGGCGTAGAGCGTCTTCTTCCAAGTAGAACTCTTATCGGCCGCGAACTTGAATACCCATTTTCCAAGGAGTGCCCGGTTGAAAAGATTCAAATCACAGACTCCCAGACCACCTTGTTCAAGTGGCTTACAAATTGACTGCCATTTTACCCAGTGTATTTTTGATTTGATCACAGATCCACCCCACAAGAAACGCGTCATAATTCCGTTAAGTTTTTTCAGAACCTCTACTGGTATCCGGAATAAGGATAGAAAATATGTTGGGAGTGAAGATAGAACATATTTAATCAACACCAGCCTTCCGGAAAAAGACAAATTACAGCCTTTCCAACCAGCCAAGTGAGTGTGGAATTTACTCACAACTGGATCCCACAGAGATCTTGAATTTCGTTTGGGTCCGAGAGGAAGACCCAAGTATTCAACAGGGAAGGTGCCTACAGTGCAACCGATTCTCGAAGCCCATGACTGAATAGTATTTACATCAACATTTATACCGTATAATCTGCATTTACCGAGATTTAGTTGAAGGCCAGCTGCAACCTCGAAAATTCTCAAAACCCTTTTAATGTTGAGGATATGCGAAATAGAAGCACTAGAGAAGAAAATCAAGTCATCTGCGAATTGTAAATGAGAAATAGATTCTGTATTCTCACCTCTGCCAATTTGAAACCCAGAGAATAGACCAATATCAGTAGCTTTACTGATCAAACGAGACAAAGCTTCACCCACCACATTAAACAACATTGGGGATAAGGGGGCACCCTTGGCGAAGACCACGACCGAGAGAAAACCGAGGTGTCGGAGATCCATTTACTAGGATAGACATAGAGGCTGTCGAAATGCATTGATAAATCCAATTGCACCACCTGGAGCCACAGCCCATTTTTTCAGAATGAAGATTAAAAAATCCTAGTCGACCAAGTCGTAAGCGCGTCTGAAATCCGTCTTGAAAACCACACCTTTGAGACCCAGCTTTTGAACATAGTCCACCGCTTCATTGGCGATGAAGGAACAATCTAAGATTTGTCTGCCAGCTACAAAGGCAAACTGGGTGTCACTGATAATGTCGTGAAGCACACCTTTGAATCTTCTCAAGAGGACTTTGGCCAAAATTTTATAGATGCTTCCAACAAGGCTTATCGGGCGAAAGTCGTTTAGACTGTCAGGACCTGCGCATTTGGGAATTAGAGCAATAATAGAGTGATTAACATTTGCATCCCACTCTTTTTCGTTGTAGAAGTTATCAAAGAAAGCCATAACCTTTGTCTTTAAAACGTTCCATTACTTCTTATAAAAACCTATGTTGAATCCGTCTGGGCCTGGGGCCCTAGAACTCTCCATAGATAGAATAGCTTCCCACACTTCGCTTTCGGAGAACTGCCGCTCTAAGAAGACAGATTGATCCTTAGACATGGAAGAAAAATCGACATCGAATGCTTCCACTTTAAGTGTGTTGCCCGCTTTATATAGATTTGAGAAATGATGGAAAATGCCCTCCTTTATAAGATTAGGATCCGACGTTGTTACCTCACCAATTTTAATAGACCGAATCTGATTTTTTCTTCGCCGATTGGAAGCAACCAAATGAAAGAACTTGGTGTTGCGGTCTCCTTCATTAAACCATTTGATCCTTGAATTTTGAATCCACACACTTTCCTCCTTTCGTAGCAAACCTTGTAATTGCCACCTGAGATTCGAAAGAAGTTCGTAGTCTTTAGAGGAACAAGACCCCTTCTGTAGAACGAGTTCTAGATTCAAGATTTGCATTTCTATTGCTTTTGGATCTGAAATAGGACGTCGATTATTAACGTCAGACCACTGCTTGATAGCTCGTTTCGAGGACTTCAATAAAAAGGAAATACCTCCCTTGCGACTGCCTGATTTACAGCGAGCCACAGTCTGAGAAATTAATTCATCGAAACCTTTCTCCTCCATTTGGTAATTGTAGAGTTTAAATGGTTTAGGCCCCCAGTTCAGTTGGTCCACTGCTAACAAAATTCCGTTGGGATCCGACAAGGATTTTGGAAGTAAAGTATGGGATAAGCTAGGAGCTGCCGATAAGAGGGATGATGAAACCAGGAACCGATCTAATCTGACTAAGGTGGGAGGATCTCGGTTACTAGACCAGGTAAACTTCTCGCTTTTTAAAGGTAAATCCACCAACAATGTATCCTAAATGAAATTTCTGAAAATGTCCATATTTGAAAAATTCCAAGAACGGCCAGATTTTTCCTCCATACTCAAAAAAACATTAAAGTCACCGCCGAGACACCACATGACATCAAAACCGGCCATAAAGGATTGAAGCTCCTCAAAGAAGCTTGACTTCTCTGAATCTATCGAAGGCCCATATACGTTTACGAATTCGATTTTGCAATTCAGTTGAGCCAGATTACCAATAACTGATCAAGAATGAAGTCGGTTTCCCAGGAGACTAGCAGACCACCCGCAGACCTAAGTGCTGGAGCAAAAATCGAGCACATACCTTTTTGACATCCCAAACGTTTGATGATCGAAGGACTTAGACTAGCCAACTTTGTCTCATGCAGGAAGACCAGTTTCGGTTTTTTTTCTCCATGATCAAATTCCTAACCATTCTAATTCTCTCGCAACTTCCAAGACCCCTAACATTCCAGCTTAGTATCGACAAACTCTTCATTGAAATACAAAGAACCGTGAAGACCAGAAGCTTACCAGGGAAGACTCAGTTAATCCCCAGCTGATTGTTCCAGGACTGTCACCTTGTCTATAAGAGCTTTTTTTCCACCAGCAAAAGAAACACCCAGCATTGTACTTACCCCCCAAACTGCTAGGGCTTCGTCGATGTAGTTGAGATGAATCAAACCAAAAATGGAGCTAGAGGACGACGAACCAGAATGGGATTCTTTTCCCAAATTATCAATTGAATCCCTAATCTGACGTCTTAGACTTCGGCGGTAATCAGCGTCGAAATTCAAATTTTGCTCATTATAGGCCAACGAAACGCAGACATTAGGATTAGAATTAACTGACCTATTCCGTTCAAGCTCTGAATCCATGGAATTGGACGATACCTGATGGCCCAGCACACTGATGGAGACACCGTCAACACTATCCGAAACTATGACGTCCAAATTATCCGACGAAGCGTTCTGATCTTTAGAACCGAGGGAATCACTGACGATTTCTCCGATCAGACCCAACGAATTCGAGGCCGAAGGGGGGACCCAATTCGCTTTAGAACCCTCGGAAGAACTAAGGACCCCGATAGCTGGCAAGTTACTTTGGGTAGGGATGCCATGGCCCAATAAATCCACTAGAGAACACGGGGGGGGGGGGTATTGGGGCCACACAAGGCCCAGGGCTAAGATTTATATGCGGGCCACCAGCAGGGGGAGAAATATCTAAAGGGGGAAAATTCTCTAAATTATTAACTAGCTTGGGAGAACCCTCCATATCAACTTCCAAAACAGACAAAGTAGCACGTTGAGGCGAAGGAACATTAAAGTCTGCCATGGTGGGAGACGAATTAAAGCACGTGGGCCCAGAAGGAACATGAGGGGCGATCTCTGCTGACCCCTGGACTTCCTCCCAATCGTTGTCTGAGTGGTCGGATAAAGAACCCTCCGCCTCCGCCACTTTCGGAAAACTGAAATCCTCACCAGTTTTGATTTCCATGAAATAATCTTTGCCCTGGATAGCTATTTTAGCTATGTTCGGAACATCATATTGACTAGGGCATCGTATTACCATTTTAGCCATAGAGAGATCCGACCTTGAAGAAGTAGAATCCTCAATTGATATTAGTTTGCCCCATCTGCTTATTAATTTGGAGAAGAAACTATCTGACCAAACTTGAATGGGAACCCCGATAATAGAGACGGAAACAAGCATCATCGGAATACCCTCCGCCTCTACTGATGCGTCTAAGTAGTCGAACCAGAATGATAACTCGTTCAATTTGGTCTTCCATACCTTGTCTTTTTCGGCCCGAGATTTAAAGGAAATTAAACAAGATTGAGGCATTCCACCCCAAGGAGCTATTTTGGCCGAAATATCGTCACTTGAAAGGGCCCTCTGTACAAAATCTAACTCAAAACTATTCTTAATAATCCCCACGGCTGAAGCTTTGATCCAATCGGATACATCACTCGGAATAACGAAATCAAAAAGGCTCCCTTTACCTAAATTATTGGGAGTGGAATTGTCCTTTTCCTTATCTTCATTTGGCTTACCTCTGAAACTATCATTGTTCAGTAAAGCATCCAAGTAAGATTTACTATTCTCCCGAGGCAAACCACCTGTGTGTTGAGCACCCTGACCAGCATCCTTGGTCGTTGGTTGCCGATGGCCATTTGTTTCAGGAGCCCCATTTTTTGGCTTTGATTGCCATTGACCACCAACCTTAGGATAATTTTTTGTGGTGGCGAAGCCCCCGTTTGAAGAAATGGGAAACCTAGCCCTAGTGACCGACACCATTAAACCATCTATTTTAGTGTTGTGGACAGCCGCAATGGCAGACTGCAAATCTCTTTCTCTGCGAAAAGTGACAAAGGCGAAAGTACTTTTTCTGTACTTTGGTTTGTTATTCACTGTCGGAACGAAGACCCTCTCTACTCTCACGTAATGGTTGAAAAGCTCCCATAAAGCTCCTCTAGAGACCCTGCGACTGAGATTGTCGATGAACACTTTCCAAACTCCGGTTGAGTCAATGGAAGACCGATAGTCCTTACCTCTATTCTCACCTCTGCTCTCTCCTCTCGCCATCTCTAAAGCACTCGAATTTTAAACTGAAATTGAATTCAAGGATTGTTAAGCTCAAGTATGGTGTTATACTTTTACTTTAGTAATGATATATGGCAATAGGATTTAATGGTTGTTTTGGGAGATGTGTTTTGGACTCCCTAATGTTGATGCATGTTATATGTGTCCTATTTGGTTTGTAGAAGGCCTTTATAATGGTTTTGATGTTTTATCTTGCCTTTTGGCATGCTAATGGTTTGTGGTTTTAGCATGCTCTATTATATGCCTTGTTATGCTTGTGATGATCTATCAAATGTTTACCATGTCCTTAGAATTACATGCTTATATGATAGAGTGATTGCCGTAAGCATGTCCATACGTTTTGGTGATGATTCGTTGATGTTTGACATGAATTTGGGGCTGTTTGCGGGACATTTCTAGTATGCGTATCGATAATCGAGCTTGCGTATCGATACGCATAAGCCAAACTTGTGTCATTTTGTACATGGGTTTCGGTACGAATGGAAAGTGTATCGATATGGGTAGGCCAAGTTTGAAGGGCGTATCGATACGCGGGAGAGCATATCGATACCTTTTCAACGAGTTTGGTCACTGCCTCCCCGCATATCGATACGGCCCCTAGGCGTACCGATACGCGACCGTTAAAATCAGTTATAAGCATCTTTTAAACCTTTTAAATGTTGCATTTTAGTCCCTGATCTTCTTGTATGCAATTGGATGAGTTTGGTTGGTCAGATAACGATGGATTTTGGCAGAGAAGCATGACATGTGACTAATTGAATAATGGTAACCTTAAAATCTGAAAAGCCCTAGTAATTTTCATAAATTACAATTTGGTCCCTAAATGTCTAGTTTGTGCAATTAAACCCCTAAACGAATTATGATCGTTGTGTCGTTTCTTCCTATGCTTTTTAATAATCACCTAGGATCTAAGTTGCATCTAGAAAAGATAAAAAAATGGTCGTCAATCGGAGTTGGCTTTAACGAGTTAGCTTCAGTTTTTCCCATGTATTCACCTCGGTTCGGGTCAAACGTCTAAACCGGGCTAAGGGGGTTACACTCCATGGTTTATAATTGTTCTGCTTCGGAGGGTGATAGCACTAACATTCTCTCTCGGATTTGACTCCGTTCGAGAAGGAAGTTTTCCCTGTGATTCTATTCTCCCCATAGTTTGGGCTAGTTGGCTTACTTACTTGTCTAGCTCCTGCAGATGTGCCTGAGTTTGACTTTGGAATTTTTCTTGGGATGTGATCAGCTTTTCTTGCGATGTGATCACCTTCTCTTGGGAAATTGCTAGCTTTTCTACTATCACCTCCAATGATGTCTTTTGCATCTGTTGTTGTGGAGGTTGCCTTGGTTGATATGCATGCCTTTGGTTTTGCGCATAACCGAAGTTTGGAGGGTCTCGCTATCCCGGATTATACGAGCTGGGGGTTTGAGTTGTACTGTCTTTGTGAAGGTCCCGGAAAGTTCCCTATTTCATTCACTTGTGCAATGTCTTCTTCTAGCACCATTGGACAATAGTCTGTCGGATGTTCTGGGCATGTACATATTCCACAAAGCCTAGCTGCAATTTTTTTATCTGTAACAAGAGATTGAACTACGTCAGCCAACTTATCAATTTTATTTTCCAGAAAACTTACCTCATTGACTCGCCGAGACGGTTCAATTGAATGGTGAAACCATTGCGAGTTGGATGTCATAGTAGTTATTAAGGTTCGAGCTGCAGTTGGGGTCATGTTAACAAGTGCTCCTCCACTTGCTGCATCAACTACCTTCATGTCCATAGGCGTCAACTCCTCGTAGAATTACTAGAGAAGCATTTGTTCAGACAAACCGTGTTGAGGACAGTTGGCGCATAGCTTTTTGAAACGCTCCCAATAGTCATACAGTGGTTTAGTATCCTTTTGTCGGATACTAAGGATACTACGCCTTAGCTCACTCGCCTTAGCTTCTGGGAAGAACCTGTCCAGAAATAAACGAGCCATATCAGTCCAGGTTGTAACAGAGTTAGAAGGAAGATCAAATAACCAATCTTTGGCGATATCAGATAAAGAAAAAGGAAAGGTTCGAAGTTTAATTTGATCTTCGGAAACTCCCTGCGGTTTTGTACTTAGACAAACCATATAAAACTTCTTAAGGTGCTTGTGAGGGTTCTCAAAGGGCAAGCCGAGAAATTTTGGTAGAAGATGAATCAAATCGATCTTCAATTGGAATGGCGTTATACCATTCGGGAAGGTTATGCACAGGGGTTGATTGTCATCCGGTGGTTGCTAGATTGTTTGTTCGTCTGCCATTGGATTTTGTTCTTTGTTGGTATTCTCAGAGTGTGTTGCGGTTTGGGATGCTAGCTCAAGATTTCGTTGTAACCTTTGTTGGCGTAATCTATTTTCATTTTCTCCGTTTGCTTGTGTGTTATGACGTCGTGTGAATGCTTCGATCTCCGGGATATAACGTGCTAGTTCTCCCAGATTTTTCCTGGTCATAAACAAACAAAAATAATCAGTAATTTTTTGCCGAAATCTCCAGCAACGGAGCCAATTTGACACGCGTCGTTTTCGCGTCAAAATAATTCTTTATTCTCAAATAAAGAAATTAAATTAAAGTAGAATAGTGAGAGTAAGGGTCGATCCACGGGGATTGAGTTTTTAGGTAGGGGTGGTTGATTAAAGAAAGGTAATAAATAAAAATTGTGGTTAAAATAGTTGAAGGTAAATAAATTTGATATCTAAAAACTAGCCTCAGGCTTTCGCTTTAACGCAATTTCATTGGATCTTGAGACTTCACTTTGTATACCGAATACCCAAGTTCTATCTTTGATGTTGATATCCGAACTTGATCTTAATCAATAACAATGTTGTAGACCAATGTCGTTTTAAGTCCAATAAAACCGACTCGAATGGTGTTGTTTCAATAAGAACGATTTCGATCACAAATTTTCCTCTTAGTAATCAATTTACTAGTTATGTTCCCAGGAAGTCGAATGTGCTTCAATAGTCGATCCTTCCTCCCACGTATTAACCGAAAATCATATTTCGATAAAAGTCAATCTTTCGTTTCGAAAATCGTTTTGGTTTGAAGTTTAGCTTTAGAAAAAATAGAGAGAAATAAAACCTGAAGTTATTTAAGCGCTTTTCATTCCTCGTGTTGAAATCGAGTCATTGCTACTACCTTTGGCTATGAAAAATTTAGCTTTGGATGATTATTGAATTAACCATACTTAGCATAATTTCAGAAAAATAAAGTAAAAAAATTTAGAAAATAAGAACTGAACACAAAAGGAGATTTATAAAACCCAAAGTAGAAATAAAATGAAGAACAAAAAATGAGATGTTGTGAGGCTTACCCCCAATGAGGTATTTATAGTTCTCAAAAACCCTAAAAAACCTAACTGATAAAATCATAAAAATATAAAAGATAATTCTCAAATTTTAAATCCTAAAGATAAAAGGTTAAAAGATAATTCCTAAACATAATTCCTAAAAATAAGATAATTCCTAAAAAGGTAATACAAAAGGTAAATTCCAAAGTTTAAAATTTAAATCTTGTTGATAAGCTATCAAAACGGACATGATAAGCTATCATCGTCGTTGCTGACGTCATTATCTCACTCAGCTGTAGCTGACGTCATCTTCCGTTATGCTGACGTGTCGCGCCCAGTCAGCACTTTCATGCCCCAGTTCATGCCCACTAATCCAACCATGAATCCAGAAAACATGTGAAATTCAGCCTTTTTCAGTTTACTTTCCAGCCACAAAGTCCTGCACCGAAAAAACAGAAAATCACCAGCTAAACACCTTAAAACAACTAATCAAAGAGTAATTATTAATAAAATAATATATAATTTAAGCACTAGTCATTATGACGAAGCTTCCTCTTTCTTCTCCGACAAATACCTTCACAACATTAGGATAAAAAGCATGTTAGATCCAGCAAACACGTCTTAACAATGTTGAGCATACCCGACACATGCCAGTATCTAACGCTAACCCCTATGTGCGAGTAACGTAGGCTCGATGTGAACCTGAAGGACCATACTTACCCTTGACCTCTTGCCCAACGAGAAAGCTGGTAGAGCTGTACCGTCTCATTTGAAGCATGGCATGCCAGCAGCAGATAGTTTCGTGGTTGTACCATCCATGCAAACCTCATGAATAATGCTAAATAGATGCACATTGCTACACACAGGAATATAAGACAATCATTAGAATCTTGGGCAGACTATAAATGCCAAGAAAAATCTGTAGCTTCTTTGATCTATATTTTTTTTACCTGTTGTCATGTTTCTGGGGGCTTCTTAATTCATGTCCACCAATCCCTGACACATTTATAAGCTATGTTCATACTTGAATCATGAAACAAAAGTAATGTATGTTTCTCAGATCCAGCATAACTTTGTCCCAAGGGTGAACAACTGAACATGTTAAAAAGCTATTTTAAACTGATGGTGTGTAGAGAAACAGATCGAAGAGAGAAATGAAGAAATTTAGAAGAGAAGAAGCAAAGAATGGAATGAATGTATTGAATTGATTATTGAATCATAGGTTTACAAGACTGATAACCTTCCTTTATATAGGAGGTATTATAACGGTATAACAGCTTATATAACAGCTTAACCACCTTAGCTAACCATATTACAGCTGTATACCTAACACACTTTCTACTCTCTATTTTCCTGTTCTTTTTTTAAGAACGTACGTGTACAAAAGAAAAACATGCAAACCATGCAAACACAACGTCAGCAGCATGAACTCAAGGATCTTCAACTTCTACTTTCCTCATTTTCACTTTCTTCATCTTCACTTTCTTCATCTGCATTTATCTCATTAGTTTCTTCAATATTAAGAGGAACATTCTCCATATCCGCAGCAGTACACACTCTTAGCTTTTGTCTTAGTCTAGTAAAGAAGGCAGCAGATAATGGCTTAGTGAAGATATCTGCTATTTGATCTATTGCAGGAACGTAACTAACCCCAATTACTCCTTCAGATATTTTTTCTCGCACAAAACTCAAATCGAGTTCCACATGTTTCATCTTTGCATGATGAACAGGATTGGAAGCATGTGCAATTGCACTGGTGTTATCACACCAGATAGTAGATGTTGAAGAAATAACCACACCAAGTTCATTTAGAAGAGATTTAATCCACATTATATCTATCATTGCATTCGCCAAGCTCCTATACTCAGCCTCTACAGAAGATCGCGAAACTACAGTCTGCTTTTTAGAGCTCCAAGCAATCGGATTGTTTCCAAGAAGTACACTGCACACACCATCAACTTTGTATGGCTGTTGACTAGATGTAACAACAGGTTCATATTCAGATGGCAAGCCAGATAAAATTGCAGAAATATGCATGGTCTCGGTGAGAGGATTCCCAGCAGCAGCTAAACTATCGCAAATAGACTGAATTTGCCCCAAGTATTCTTTCATACTCTGATCTCTCTTTCTAAGATTTCTTAAAGAACAGTGTAAATGCATGAGTTTTGTTGTAGATGAAGTAGAGTAAGATTGTTGTACCTTCTCCCAAATATCCACTGCAGTTTTGCAACCCACAAGAGAGGGCAAGATCGAGGGATTGATCGATGCAAGAAGCCAAGAACACAACGCACTGTCTTCTTGCTTATAGAAGAGAAAATCAGGATTATGAACTTTCACCCCTTTATCATCAATAACAACCTGTGGAGGAATGGAGATCGTGCCATCAATATGACTGAGCAAACCAAGACTCTCCACAGCAAAAAGAATTTGCTGTTTCCAAAGCAAAAAATTGGATTCATCCAATCTGATAGTAATCGTTTTGTTGGTAAATGGTTTGGATGAAGAAGAAGAAGAAGCCATTGATGTAACCTCTGATACCATGTAGAGAAACAGATCGAAGAGAGAAATGAAGAAATGTAGAAGAGAAGAAGCAAAGAATGGAATGAATGTATTGAATTGATTATTGAATCATAGGTTTACAAGACTGATAACCTTCCTTTATATAGGAGGTATTATAACGGTATAACAGCTTATATAACAGCTTAACCACCTTAGCTAACCATATTACAGTTGTATACCTAACATGGTGGTTAAACATACAGCAAGAAAAAACCCCCAATTTGCAACAGGCCCCCAAAGTGAATTGTTTTCGGGCCAACCGGACAGTTTAAGAAAGCTTGGAAGGAAGAAGACATTTGTTACAAACGTTGCTGAAAGTAGCTCTACAGTGGTTGAAAGCTTATAAGTTGCAGAGGAAATATTGTAAATCATCAAATTTCAAACAATAAGTAAATCCAGCTATAGAAAATTGATAGCCATATTTCCCAGAAATTGAATTTGGGGCTAAAATCGCTAATTCTACCCACATCAGCACAGAGGAACTTATTTCTATACATTTCAACTTATATGGATGAAAGCACAAGTTAATCTAACTTTAAACCCAATACTAAAAGAATTGGATGAATGAGCAAATCATGATTCAGTTAAGAACATCGGTGAATCAAAGATCAGATGGCGATGAAGAAGATGATGGTGTGTGTGCGTGTGTAGAGGTAGTTGAAGAAGAAGGCAGGTACACTTGTAAATGATTTTTTCGGATGACTAGTGCTTAAATTATACATTATTTTATTAATAATTACTCCTTGATTAGTTGTTTTAAGATGCTTAGCTGGTGATTTTCTGTTCTTTTCTGTGCAGGGCATCAGATTCTGGAAAATGTGCTAAAAAGTCTGGATTTTGTAAGTTTTCTGGATTCATGGCTGGATTAGTTGGCATAAATTGGGGCATGAATGCGCTGACTCGACGACACGTCAGCAGGCTTCTAGAAGATGATGTCAGCAGCGCGTGATAGCTTATCAGCCGCGTTCCGGATCACTTATCAGCCGAGATTTGGATTAAAGCTTGGGGATTATCTTTTATTTTTAAATTTAAGCATTTTAGGATTTATTTATTATCACTTAGGAATTATCTCTTGTATTTTAAATATTTTAGGATTATCTCTTATCATTTTAAGAGTATTTTTAGGGTTTTAGGAAGCTATAAATACCCTTTGGGGTAAGCTTCAAAAAAACATCTTTCATCTCTTGTTCTTAGTTTTTATTTGTTCTTAGGAAATTTTATTTTAATAAAGTTTTATTTTTTTTCATAGCCAAAGGCTAAAGCGATGACTCGATTTCAACGTGAGGGATGAAAAATACTTAAGTAACTTCAGGTTTTTTCTCTCGGTTTTCTAAGCTTAATTTCAAAATCAAAACGATTTCAAAACTAAAGATTGAATTTGGTTAGGATGTTGTTTTTGGTTAAATATGTGGGAGGAAGGATCGACTATTGAAGCACATTCGACTTCTTGGGAACACACTTAGTAAATTGATTACTAAGAGAAAATTGAGATCGGAACCGTTGTTATTGAAACAACATTCGAGTCGGGTTTTTCCAAGAACTTTAAAACTGTTTCTTTTTAACAGCGATAGCCGCGGTTAATCTAACCAGAAAACTGGAATCTAAAAATTGATTTTAGATTATCAGTTTACCGGAGAGAAAAAAAAACAAGTCTCAAGGATTGATCCTTGTAGGCAAGTAACCGACGTGAATCCTGAAGTAAAAACTTTTTTCGATGATTTGAGGAAATTGAGTCAAAGCAAAAGCCCGAAGCTAATCTTTATTTGAATTCACTTCTCTTTAATATTCTCTACAATATTTATTTTTACTTAAATTCTACAAATCACCCCCTTTTCTACTTAAACATCATTCAACTCTCTTCCTGGCTCACCGATCAAGCGAACATAAATCAGGAAGTTTTCTTAGTCCTTGTGGGATCGACTCTTACTTCTCTTTTACTACATTTAACTTCTTTTATTTATTAATTGCGAATAAGGAATTATTTTGACGCGAAAACGACGCGTGTCAAATTGGCGCTGTTGTCGGGGACTTCGGCAAAGTTACTGATTAAAGTTTGTTTTGATCTATGACCAGGTTGTCGAGTTAACGACGTTAAATAAAGTGCTTAATGGGAGGCAACCCATTTATTTCCTTTAGTTATAATTTATTTATTTTATTTTAATCAAATATATTTGATTCTTTATTTTATTTTGCTTCTTTCCAATTTTTACTTTAATTTATATATATTTATATCTAATGTTAATCTTATTTTATTTTTCTGATAATCCCTTGCTAATCAAATTTTTGGTTGAATATGTGTAGGAATTTAAAACACGGTGGCAAATCCCTTGGACCATGGCTTATCATCTTATCCCAATCCAAAATCCATTTTCTCTTAATTTTTAAAACACATCTCTTATCCTTATTTTAAAATAATTTTTTATCACATTTGATAAAGGAAAAATTTAAAACAAATTTAAAAATATGGAAAAATTTTATCACGTTTTTAAATTTGAAAACATTTTAAAATTTTTTAACTTTTTTAAAACCTCTCTTTAATTCACTTTAGGATTTAGTTCCCTTATTCGGATTTTTAAAACCAAAATTTTAAATTTGACTTATATTTAAATTTCATCTCCTTATCAAACGTGATAACCCATCGCCTCTTTTCTCTGTTTATTTTCGTTAAAATATCCCTCCCACCAAACTATCATTTTCATCTCCTTCAACCTAGCTAACCAGTCACAATTCTTCTTCTACAACCTCAACCTTCGACCAACCCGTTCAACCGCCGCCATGGTCTACACTCGAGAGCAAGCCCGCCACAACCGCCCGACACCCATCATCCTTAGAGATCCTCAAAGGATAGCGCCACCGCAACTATTTCAGGGAGCTCTTACTTTCCTTCTCTTTTAATTTTGATATGCATTTTGGGACAAAATGACTAAGTGATGGGGGGTAGAATTTGTGGTAAATTCTTTTTCTTACTTATGATTTGCGATTGAAATTGAGCTATTTCTTGGTTAGAATTGTTGATAATCTTGGTTGCCAATCTCTTGTTTGATTTAATTTATTTGTGTTTCATTGTGAATTGAATCTCGTTCTTGTTGAATTTAGGATGTAAGATAGCATGACATAACTAATTGATATAAATTTTTCTTGGTAATTTCATGAATTTGTTGATTGAATTGGATGCATGACTTAGTTCAATAAACCTTTCATATGAGTTTTGAGCTTAATGAGCATATCTTTTATTCTTGCTCTTTGTTTCAATTGAGTGTGCCGAATTAATCGATTGCATTCTAGAACTTGTAACTTGATACTTGTTGAGACTACACATTTTGATTATGATGCTTTAATATGATAGAAGCATTAGGATTGAACCTTTTTCTCTCCCAAAAAATGGCCTACCCTTTATTTATTTTTCCCTTAGTGAACCAACTTTTGAGCCTTGTCATTTTCTTTGTTTACCACATCATTTACCCAAACCAATTTTCTGTTTTTCACTCTTTTTGTCACCCTTTTGAGACAAAGTTAAGGTTATTCTGAAGCGAGAAAAGAAGAAAAAAAATCATATTCGAATCGAACAAAACAGTGCAGTGCGTAAAAAAACACTTTGCAGAAAAATAAACTAGTGCAGTTTGGTTCGAACAGTGCAAAAAAAATACAGTGCAGAAAAATAAATCAGTGCAGTTTTGTTCAAACAATGCAGAAAAATACAGAGCAGAAAAATTACAGAACTGTGCAGTGCAGTCTGAATATGATGTTCGATTCGAATATACTGTTCGGACAGTGAAAATGAAAAAAAATGAAAAAAAGAAAAAACAGAAAAAGTTTGCTTCGAAAAAAAAAGAAAAAAGAAAGAAAAACAGTTCGAATGAAAAAATGATGTCATTTTATTTTTTTTATTATCCTTTTTCCCTTCGAATAATTCTTTGAGATAATCTTTTTCTTTACCTTGAATTTTAAACCTCATTTTCGGCTTTTATACTACCCAAACCTTAACCCCGTTACAACCCATTTTAAAGTCCTCTTGATTTTTGCATCATTTTCATATTAAGTAGTGGAGATTAGATCTAGTTACAAGCCTATGGTAATGAGTCGATTAGTTTAGGCTTGAGTGATTCTTTCACCCGAAACACTTGAGCGAAAATAGTGAACCATGTGAGGAGCTAAGTCTTGTATTCTTTGAAATTGGTAGATGATTGAAATGCCTTGAAAATTTACACTTAATTGATTATGCCATGATTGATTGGTCTTAAATTTCAACATTTACTTGATTTAGTTTATTTAAGAGATCTTGACAATTCTATGAAATTGGAGTTGGCAACTTAAGGTTTTTAGCATGCTAATTGAGAAATGCTTGAGGACAAGCATCGAATAAGTGAGGGGGAATTTGACTAGTGCTTAAATTATACATTATTTTATTAATAATTACTCCTTGATTAGTTGTTTTAAGATGCTTAGCTGGTGATTTTCTATTCTTTTCTGTGCAGGGCATCAGATTTTGGAAAATGTGCTAAAAAGTCTGGATTTTGCAAGTTTTCTGGACTCATGGCTGGATTAGTGGGCATGAATTGGGGCATGAATGCGCTGACTCGACGACAAGTCAGCAGGCTTCTAGAAGATGATATCAGCAGCGCGTGATAGCTTATCAGCCGCGTTCCGGATCACTTATCAGCCGAGAATTGGATTAAAGCTTGGGGATTATCTTTTATTTTAAAATTTAAGCATTTTAGGATTTATTTATTATCACTTAGGAATTATCTCTTGTATTTTAAATATTTTAGGATTATCTCTTATCATTTTAAGAGTATTTTTAGGGTTTTAGGAAGCTATAAATACCCCTTGGGGTAAGCTTCAAAAAAACATCTTTCATCTCTTGTTCTTAGTTTTTATTTGTTCTTAGGAAATTTTATTTTAATAAAGTTTTATTTTTTTCATAGCCAAAGGCTAAAGCGATGACTTGATTTCAACGTGAGGGATGAAAAATACTTAAGTAACTTTAGGGTTTTTCTCTCGGTTTTCTAAGCTTAATTTCAAAATCAAAACGATTTCAAAACTAAAGATTGACTTTGGTTAGGATGTTGTTTTTGGTTAAATATGTGGGAGGAAGGATCGGCTATTGAAGCACATTCGACTTCCTGGGAACACACTTAGTAAATTGATTACTAAGAGAAAATTGAGATCGAAACCGTTGTTATTGAAACAACATTCGAGTCGGGTTTTTCCAAGAACTTTAAAACTGTTTCTTTTTAACATCGATAGCCGCGGTTAATCTAACCAGAAAAATGGAATCTAAAAATTGATTTTAGATTATCGGTTTACCGGAGAGAAAAAAACAAGTCTCAAGGATTGATCCTTGTAGGCAAGTAACCGACGTGAATCCTGAAGTAAAAACCTTTTCCGATGATCTGAGAAAATTGAGTCAAAGAAAAAGCCCGAAGCTAATCTTTATTTGAATTCATGTTGAGTGTGTAAAAGTCCTATTATTTACACCCTATTTAACCCATATTTCTGCTGCATTCAAGCATTATTCATTGCATTTAGGTTAGTTTACAACAAAACATCACAAATATATCAAAGGCACAGATTCTACTAAGAATTGCTGTTTTTGCAGGTATCCGCCATAGCTGACGGAGAGGGCAGGCGCTGGGCAGAGAAGCATGAGAGCTGAACTGGACAAGCAGACAAAGAGGACGATTCTGCCACGATGCTGCTGTGACAGCAGAGGACGACAGCAGTTTTTGAGGAGAAAAAGCAAAGTGGACCTCGACAAATAGAGAAAATTCAGCCCGTCTGTCGTGTGAAAACCTCATATTTTTCCGAGCCCCAGATCAAAAGATATGTCAAGCCCAAAGTTCAAGGAGAGAAAATCCCAAGAAACAAGGAGGACGGCTGGAAAGTAGATTCCTCTAAGATTTAGTCTTTATTAGAATCATACTTTTAATTAAAGTTGTAATCCTTGTTAAATTAGAAAACTTGAGCCCAAAGCTTATATAAGGGCATGTATTTTAACCTAGGGCATATCCAATACCCAATTCCCCATAACCGATAACCAAAACCCCTAGCCGTTTTCCCGCCACCGACATGTTCTAAATCCTTCTTAGGGTCGCGGGTTGATTTGTAAAGTAGTTGCAAGGGTTGTTTTGTTTTAGGTATTTTCAGTTCAATAAAATAAACTTCAAGTTCTCTTATTTTGGTTATTAATATATTGCAAGAGCATCGGGAGAGCATTGTGAGGTTATCTATTTACTTAGCATCGAGAGAGTTAAGTATACGGAAGAAACAAGAGCAAGTTCTCTAGTTTATAGTTGAACTATCTCGTGCCTAGGGATAGGGCGAGGTTAAGTGGCTAAAGAAGAATTCATACACATCGGTGTTCATCCTTCGATTCACGTCGGGAGGTATCATCAAGACGTGGTCATCGACAGACTTGGACCTAAGGATAGGCCAAGGCAGATCTGGGATTCTTGCCAAACTTGAAAGTACTGAGTTGAGTGTTCGCTGCCGCGACAATCAACGGACTGCTGCCGCGACAGGTGCTGCCGCGACAGGCGCGACGACAGAACTGGATTTCCTAAACTCTGCAATACCTGCACTACTGAGCAATTCAATACCAGCCCATTCTCTCTATCTTGATATCTCTACTATTTTATTTACGTTTACTTTATTATTCTCGTGACAACTTTCTCAATTATTTCCTTTACTTTCGTGCAGTGAATTAAGGTGAAGCTATTAGCCCAATCCCTGTGGAGACGATATCCGATACTTCGTATCACTTTACTACTTGTGTCGTGTATACTTGCACTACAATTGTGATAGACTATTTTACACGCAACAAGTTTTTGGCGTCGTTGCCGGGGATTGGCAACATAACTCTACCTTTTCTTTTACTGCACTTTTTATTTTTATTTTTATTTTTCTGTTTTTCTTTGGTGCATTCAACTCTTGCTTTTCACAAGGTTTCTTGTTTATGCGCAGATCGAACCGAGGTAAAGATCCTGAGTATCAATTAGATCCAGAAATCGAACGTTCATTCAATCTTAGAAACCGACTTCGTCACGTGCTAGCCAGGAACGAGTACCTTGAGGAACAGTTAGAGACAATGGCATACCAAGGAAACAATCCTCCTGCTGGAGATGGAGCTGTTATACCGCCTGTCGGCGACTCGCCTGTCGCTGCCGGCCGACGGTCCTGTCGTGACTACATGTTGAACGATCATGTAGAGCTGGAAACCACGCTGCCAGACATAGATGTTGACAACTTCGAGCTGAAACCTGTTATGTTTAGTATGATAACAATGTCGGGCAGTTTAGTGGTGCTGTTACAGAGGATGCTAGGGAGCATCTCAAAACGTTCCAGGAAATCTGTGGTTCGTTTAGACAGCCAGGAGTTAATCCGGAGATACTGAGGCTTCGGTTATTTCCCCATTCATTGAGGGACAGAGCAAAAACCTGGTGGAATAAACTTACGCCGGGTTCAATTAGAACTTGGGCAGATTTATCTCGTGAATTTTTATCTCGTTTTAATCCGTCGCATTTATCTGAGCGATTAGAAATGAAATTGCTACTTTTCAACAGGAAGATGACGAACCTATGCATGAGGTCTGGGACAGATTTACTACTCTTCTACGGAACTGCCCAATGCATGGATTCCCCGTCTAGAATCAGGTAACAAAGTTTTATAATGCTGCCAACTTACAGACTCGTATTCGAATTGATTCAGCAGTAAACGGACTATTATTGGATAAAGATCCAGACGAGGCAATGCAAGTATTGAAAAATCTGGCTAAGAACGAGGAGCAGTTTCCGACAGCAAGAAGAGGGGGTAAACGGGTACTAGCTATCAAGGATTATGAGGCCGACAGCACGATGAAATCACAGGTGGCATACCTTACTAAGGCAATGAAAAAACTCTTGAACGAGGATGCACAACATGGATTTGCTGTCGAGGAGGTATGTGACATTTGTGAGGGAAATCACAGTTCGGAGGAATGTCCAATACAGTTAGAAGAGGGAAAGTATGTTGGAAATTACAATAAGACGAATTACAACTCCAACAACTATAATCCCAACTGGAGAAAGGATCCCAAATTTTCTTGGAGCAATCCTAATAATGCCCTGAATCCCCAAGCACACAATCAGAATCAGGGAGGACCTAGGTTGCTGACGCGACAGCAGCTGCCGCCGCAGCAGCAGCAACAGCAACCCTCAGCTGCCACGAACAGTATATTGGAACAGACTCTGGCCACTTTTATGTCTCAGACAGGTACTTATATTGAGAATATGAATCAGTTTGTTAAAAAAACAGAGACATTCATGGATAAAAAAGAGATGCGAATGATGAATCATGAAGCTACTCTGAAATCTTTGGAGACACAAATGGGTCAGGTTTCCCAGCATATTAAGCCAAGGTAGACTGGAGGATTCCCTAGTAATACTGAAAATGCTAGGCAGCCCACACATGAGCAGTGTAAGGCCATTACTACTAGGAGTGGGAAGAAACTACCAGGGCCAGAAAAGGAAGCTGAATCAGTAAGAAAACCAGCTTTGGACAAACCTGCCGAGGAAGCTGCCACGACAGGTAACAACCAGACTGCTGTCGATGAGCCTGTCACGACAGCAGAAGCGACAGAGGAGAAAAGTGATGAACCCAAACCTCCTCAGATTCGTATGCAGTGGGAAGGACGTATTGCTGATTATCGTCTCCCACCTCCTTTTCCTCAACGGATACAGCAAGCGAAGCAAGAATCTCAGCTCAAAAAGATTTATGATATTTTTAAGCAGGTTCATATTAATATTCCGCTGCTAGATGCCGTTAGGGAGATGCCCGGTTACGCCAAATTTCTCAAGGATGTCATGTCAAAGAAATCTAAACTAGGGGAATTTGAAACGGTAAAGATGACAAAAGGTTGCATGAGTATTCTTCATCGGCAGCCACCCTAGAAAAAGAAGGATCCGGGGAGCTTCATCATACCTTGTGTAATCGGAGACAAATATGTGGGTAAGGCACTTTGTGATCTTGGTGCTAGCATTAATTTAATGCCAAAATCTGTTTTCCAGAAATTAGGTATTGGAAAGGCGCGACCCACGACAGTAATTCTGCAACTGGAAGACCGCTCTTACGTTCATCCAGAAGAAAAAATTGAAGATATTCTGGTAAGAGTGGATAAATTTATATTTCCTGTTGACTTTCTTGTTTTAGATTGTGAGGCAGACGAAAACGCACCAATCATCCTTGGGCGACCCTTCTTAGCCACGGGAAGATCACTGATTGATGTTGAGAAAGAAGAACTCACCATGCGAGTAAACGACCAAGAAATTAAGTTGAATGTTCTCCAAGCTATGAAGCATGCTGATGCAGACGAGGAATGCAAGGCTATCACTGAAGTTACCTTTGACCAACCCTGCATCAGGTCGGGCTATCACGACATAAAGATTGGTCACTGCCGCGGCAGCCACCTACAGGACTGTCACGACAGCACTGACGACAGCAACTCCTCTGACTCCGATACATCTGATACATCCGATACTGAAGATCAAGAGGAGGTAAATTGGATAGGCGATCGTCCAGGTAAGTTATTCGAACCTTTGAATTACACTTCAGATAACCATGCAATTCAAAAGCCATCTACTGTTGAACCGCCTGCCTTAGAACTGAAGCCCCTGCCATGGCAGCTAAAATATGCTTTTCTTGGTTCAAATGATATGTTGCCCATAATCATCTCTTCTAAGCTGCCACAGGAACGGCAGCTAATTGGGATGCTGCGGCAGCACAAAAAGGCAATTGGATGGACGATAGCTGATATTCAAGGCATTAGTCCGGCGTTATGCATGCACAAAATCCTTTTAAAGGAAGATCATAAGCCGACTATAGATGCCCAAAGGCGGCTAAACCATGCGATGAAAGAGGTGGTGCGTAAAGAGATAATCAAATGGTTAGATGCTGGTATTATTTACGCCATCTCCGACAGCAAATGGGTGAGCCCGGTGCAATGCGTTCCCAAGAAAGGAGGAATGACCGTGGTGACAAATGAAAACAATGAGTTAATCCCAACCAGGACTGTGACCGGTTGGAGGGTTTGTATGGACTATCGGAAGCTTAACAAAGCTACCCGAAAGGACCACTTTCCTTTACCCTTTATTGATCAAATGCTTGATAGATTAGCGGGTAAACCTTACTATTGTTTTCTTGATGGTTATTCAGGTTATAATCAAATAGCTATCGCACCTGAAGATCAAGAAAAGAAGACTTTCACATGCCCCTACGGAACGTATGCTTTTAGGAGGATGCCGTTTGGACTATGCAATGCACCCGCCACCTTCTAAAGGTGCATGATGGTCATATTCTCCGATATGGTGGAGGACTTCCTTGAGATTTTTATGGATGATTTTTCAGTCTTTGGAGACGATTTTGAGAGCTGCCTCGGCAATCTACAAAAGGTACTTGAAAGATGTGAAAAAGCAAACCTAATTTTAAATTGGGAAAAATGCCACTTTATGGTGGATGAAGGGATAGTCCTTGGCCATAAGATTAGCTGCCGTGGGATAGAAGTCGACAGGGCCAAAATAGAAGTGATCGAAAAGCTTCCGCCGCCGACTACAGTCAAGGGTATTAGAAGTTTCTTGGGACATGCTGGTTTTTACAGGAGGTTCATTGCAAATTTCTCAAAAATCACCAAGCCCCTATGCCATCTCTTGGAGCAGAACCGACCCTTTGACTTTAATGATGAATGTATTGAAGCATTCAAGGTTCTGAAGGAAAAACTGGTAACAGCCCCAATAGTACAACCACCAGACTGGACACAGCCGTTTGAGATCATGTGTGATGCTAGTGACTATGCTGTCGGGGCAGCACTTGGGCAGCGGAGAGACAAATTGTTTCATGTCATATACTATGCCAGCAAGACACTGAATGAAGCTCAAGTGAACTACACAACCACAGAAAATGAGTTATTAGCTGTGGTATTTTCATACTTGGAACGAAGGTAATAGTGCACACAGACCATTCTGCCCTCAAATATATGTTCGCTAAAAAGGATGCAAAGCCTCGATTGATACGGTGGATCCTGCTACTGCAAGAATTCGACCTTGAAATCAAGGACAAAAAAGGGACAGAAAATCAGGTGGCAGATCACTTGTCAAGGTTGGAGAAGGGACAGAGTCTACCAATAGATGGGACAAACATACTGGAGACCTTCCCAGACGAGCAGCTCTTTGCTGCCGCAATCACTGCCGCGACAGCCATGGCGGCAGGTAAGTATTCTGAACTTCCTTGGTATGCAGATTTCGTTAATTTCTTAGTTAGCGGAATAATACAATCTGATCTTAATTATCAAGCCAGGAAGAGGTTCCAAAATGATGTTAAGCATTATTATTGGGACGAACCTCTTCTTTTCAAAATCTGTGCAGATCAGGTTATAAGAAGATGTGTACCACTGGAGGAGCAGAAAGACATATTACATCACTGTCATGCTTCACAGTATGGAGGTCACTTAGTAGGCAACAAAACTGCTGCCAAGGTGCTGCAGTCAGGGTTCTACTGGCCGTCACTATATAAAGATGCACAAATCTTCTACAAGAGCTGTGACAGGTGCCAAAGGATAGGAAACATCTCAAGGAGAAACGAGATGCCACTGCAGAACATTCTAGAGGTCGAAATCTTCGACGTTTAAGGGATTGATTTTATGGGACCTTTTCCATCTTCATGTGGAAATCTATACATCCTCCTAGCAGTAGATTATGTCTCTAAGTGGGTTGAAGCTATCGCCACTCAAAAGAATGATGCCAAGACAGTCCAAAGGTTTTTACACAAAAATATCTTTTCTAGGTTTGGCATCCCTAAGGCGATTATCAGTGATGAAGGGAGACATTTTGACAATAGGGTTATTGCTGCCGCCTTGAAGAAATATGGTGTCAAGCATCGGATCGCGACAGCATATCACCCACAGACCAATGGACAAGCTAAGATATCCAATAGGGAAGTTAAGAACATTCTTGAAAAGATGGTTAAGCCAACTAGAAAAGATTGGTCTTTACTCCTCAATGATGCGTTATGGGCATATAGGACAGCTTTCAAGACTCCATTGGGCATGTCTCCATACCGATTGATCTATGGAAAAACCTGTAATCTGCCTGTTGAGATAGAACACAGAGCATATTGGGCGATCAAGGCAGTGAATATGGACTTGGATAGGGCAGAGCAGAAAAGGTTGTTGGATCTGAATGAGATTGAAGAAATACGGACAATGGCCTACGACAATGCAAGAATTTACAAGGAGAAAACTAAGAAGTGGCATGACAGGAAGTTGCTGCCACGACAGTTCTGCCCAGGGCAGCTTGTATTGTTGTTCAATTCTAGACTGAAACTTTTCCCTGGGAAACTGAAATCTAGATGGTCTGGCCCATTCCAAGTCGTACAAGTTTTTCCCCATGGTGCCATCACAATCCGATCATTAAAAGACGGGCACCAATTCAAGGTCAACGGACAGCGCCTCAAGCATTATCAGGGGACTGAAGCCCCATGAATACAGGAAGTGGTTACCTTAGGAGATGCCCCACCTGGCAACCCTAATTTAACCTAAATTTTATTTTTATTTTCATTTATTTATTATTATTATTAGGAAATAAGGTTTTTTTTCAAATAATGTTTTTATGTTTATTGTTTTTAGGAAATAAATGAGTCAAGACGAACAGGAGAAGTGAACTCAGCCCACCATCCCTCCATCAGCCCAACAAAGCCCAATATTGAAGCTCGTCGTTCCAGCTGCCGGGGCAGACACAGAAAAGACAGGTTGTCACCAGACTGTCACGACAAACGCGGGAACGTGTGAAAGACGCGTAACAGACGCAGAAACGCGTGTCAGACGCGTCAGACACGCTAAAGCTCAACAGTCGCCCCGTTATTCACGCCTGCCGTTACAGTTTCAATGGGCAGCAATTCCTCTTCTATAAAACCCCGTTTCATTTTCATTCACTTCTGCTTTTCTTACTTGCTCTCTCCCCTTTAGTTTTCGTTTGTTTTATTTTACTTTCAACAACCCTTGCACTAACATGTCTTCCAGAAGAACCCGCCGCAGTGCTGCTTCACCTTCTTCACCGGTAGCACCCACCCCACAATCCTTTGCTACTAGAGATTTATGGGAAGAAAGAGGCTTTATTTACACTCCAAGAGCAGTCAATATGGGGCCTCAAGCCCTTCATCGCAAGGACGATTAGAGCCCTCATGTGGGAACAATTCGCGGAGCAACCGACAGAAATGAACGAAACGCTAGTGAGGGAATTCTATGCTGCCATCGGCAGCAAGACGGCAACAACAGTGACTGTCCGAGGGACGGAAGTACAGTTCACAGCCGAGCGCATTAACTCTTTCTATGGCCTCTACTTCGGCCCCAACGATGATGCTCACCAGCAGTTCCTTGACACTCTAGATGATGCTGCCTACGACGCTGTCATGGCAGAAGTAACAGAAGAAGGGATTGAATGGAACACAAGCCGCAAAAATCCCCACACAGTGAAGAGGGGGCAGTTGCTACCGGAGGCCAAACTGTGGAATGCCTTCATCAAGAAGAGGATCCTGCCGTCATCACATCACACCACCGTTGACCAGCAGAGGTTAGCCCTAATACACTCCATTCTAAATAAACGACCCATTAATGTGGGGAGTTATATGTGGGATAGTATTTTGGAAAGCGCCCATAGACCGACGGCCCTCCTATGCCTTCCCTACCTCACCACGTCCCTCTGCCGCTGTTATGACGTGCCGAAACTAGACACCGATCGAATAGTGAAAGGTCGGGGCTGGACAGACAAAAATATCATCAGCCTCATGGAGCTAACAGTAGCAACCCCCCTTTCATCTTTCAACCCTGCTGACGTCCCAGCTGAATCATCAGAGCAGCCAAACCCTGAACCTGCCGCCGCAGCAGATCCAATAGACCCCTCCAATCAAATCCTAGCTGCTATTCAAAGGATGGAGGACAGACAGCTGGGTCTCATGACATTCATCAAGGACTTTGCCGCATCCACGGTAAATTTTATTCACAATACTTTAAATTTCCCTGATGTTGTCTTCTCCACCTTCCCTGCCCACTACTTCACTGTCCCCACCCCTGCCCACACACCTACACCTGCTGCTACACCACATACACCATCTGCTGCCTCCATTCCATCACCCGCCCCGACGGCAGCTGGCAGACCCCATGTCGAAACATCCGCTCGAGGAACAAAGCGACCGGTGCCCTCGGATGATCTTGAAGCCTTTGTCGAGGGGTTTTCCTCCGCCTCGGTATGGGCAGCCAGTGATGATGAACCCCCTATTCAGAGGAATCTGTCAAAGGAAGTTACACCGGCAAAGAGGCAGAAAAGAATGGCAGTCAAGAAAACTCTGCCAACAGCCAGCGGCAGCAGTAGCAGCAGTGACAGCAGCGGAAGCAGCTCTGACATTCAGGTTGTACAACAACCAAGAACCAGAATCCGCTGCCAAATCCGCCTCAGCAGCAGCAGTGAAGACAGCGCTTAAAAATTTAAGTTTCTTATTTTCTTATTGCTGCCTGCTATTTATATATATTTTGTGATGTATTGCCTTCATTTATTTTGCTTTTTATTTTGTCATTTGCATTGAGGGCAATGCAACCCTCGAGTTTGGGGGTGGCAACCCTCCATATTAATGGAGTCTGAGTACATCTTAGTTAATTGTTGTAGGCAAGTAACCGACGTGAATCCTGAAGTAAAAACTTTTTTCGATGATTTGAGGAAATTGAGTCAAAGCAAAAGCCCGAAGCTAATCTTTATTTGAATTCACTTCTCTTTAATATTCTCTACAATATTTATTTTTACTTAAATTCTACAAATCACCCCCTTTTCTACTTAAACATCATTCAACTCTCTTCCTGGCTCACCGATCAAGCGAACATAAATCAGGAAGTTTTCTTAGTCCTTGTGGGATCGACTCTTACTTCTCTTTTACTACATTTAACTTCTTTTATTTATTAATTGCGAATAAGGAATTATTTTGACGCGAAAACGACGCGTGTCAAATTGGCGCTGTTGTCGGGGACTTCGGCAAAGTTACTGATTAAAGTTTGTTTTGATCTATGACCAGGTTGTCGAGTTAACGACGTTAAATAAAGTGCTTAATGGGAGGCAACCCATTTATTTCCTTTAGTTATAATTTATTTATTTTATTTTAATCAAATATATTTGATTCTTTATTTTATTTTGCTTCTTTCCAATTTTTACTTTAATTTATATATATTTATATCTAATGTTAATCTTATTTTATTTTTCTGATAATCCCTTGCTAATCAAATTTTTGGTTGAATATGTGTAGGAATTTAAAACACGGTGGCAAATCCCTTGGACCATGGCTTATCATCTTATCCCAATCCAAAATCCATTTTCTCTTAATTTTTAAAACACATCTCTTATCCTTATTTTAAAATAATTTTTTATCACATTTGATAAAGGAAAAATTTAAAACAAATTTAAAAATATGGAAAAATTTTATCACGTTTTTAAATTTGAAAACATTTTAAAATTTTTTAACTTTTTTAAAACCTCTCTTTAATTCACTTTAGGATTTAGTTCCCTTATTCGGATTTTTAAAACCAAAATTTTAAATTTGACTTATATTTAAATTTCATCTCCTTATCAAACGTGATAACCCATCGCCTCTTTTCTCTGTTTATTTTCGTTAAAATATCCCTCCCACCAAACTATCATTTTCATCTCCTTCAACCTAGCTAACCAGTCACAATTCTTCTTCTACAACCTCAACCTTCGACCAACCCGTTCAACCGCCGCCATGGTCTACACTCGAGAGCAAGCCCGCCACAACCGCCCGACACCCATCATCCTTAGAGATCCTCAAAGGATAGCGCCACCGCAACTATTTCAGGGAGCTCTTACTTTCCTTCTCTTTTAATTTTGATATGCATTTTGGGACAAAATGACTAAGTGATGGGGGGTAGAATTTGTGGTAAATTCTTTTTCTTACTTATGATTTGCGATTGAAATTGAGCTATTTCTTGGTTAGAATTGTTGATAATCTTGGTTGCCAATCTCTTGTTTGATTTAATTTATTTGTGTTTCATTGTGAATTGAATCTCGTTCTTGTTGAATTTAGGATGTAAGATAGCATGACATAACTAATTGATATAAATTTTTCTTGGTAATTTCATGAATTTGTTGATTGAATTGGATGCATGACTTAGTTCAATAAACCTTTCATATGAGTTTTGAGCTTAATGAGCATATCTTTTATTCTTGCTCTTTGTTTCAATTGAGTGTGCCGAATTAATCGATTGCATTCTAGAACTTGTAACTTGATACTTGTTGAGACTACACATTTTGATTATGATGCTTTAATATGATAGAAGCATTAGGATTGAACCTTTTTCTCTCCCAAAAAATGGCCTACCCTTTATTTATTTTTCCCTTAGTGAACCAACTTTTGAGCCTTGTCATTTTCTTTGTTTACCACATCATTTACCCAAACCAATTTTCTGTTTTTCACTCTTTTTGTCACCCTTTTGAGACAAAGTTAAGGTTATTCTGAAGCGAGAAAAGAAGAAAAAAAATCATATTCGAATCGAACAAAACAGTGCAGTGCGTAAAAAAACACTTTGCAGAAAAATAAACTAGTGCAGTTTGGTTCGAACAGTGCAAAAAAAATACAGTGCAGAAAAATAAATCAGTGCAGTTTTGTTCAAACAATGCAGAAAAATACAGAGCAGAAAAATTACAGAACTGTGCAGTGCAGTCTGAATATGATGTTCGATTCGAATATACTGTTCGGACAGTGAAAATGAAAAAAAATGAAAAAAAGAAAAAACAGAAAAAGTTTGCTTCGAAAAAAAAAGAAAAAAGAAAGAAAAACAGTTCGAATGAAAAAATGATGTCATTTTATTTTTTTTATTTTCCTTTTTCCCTTCGAATAATTCTTTGAGATAATCTTTTTCTTTACCTTGAATTTTAAACCTCATTTTCGGCTTTTATACTACCCAAACCTTAACCCCGTTACAACCCATTTTAAAGTCCTCTTGATTTTTGCATCATTTTCATATTAAGTAGTGGAGATTAGATCTAGTTACAAGCCTATGGTAATGAGTCGATTAGTTTAGGCTTGAGTGATTCTTTCACCCGAAACACTTGAGCGAAAATAGTGAACCATGTGAGGAGCTAAGTCTTGTATTCTTTGAAATTGGTAGATGATTGAAATGCCTTGAAAATTTACACTTAATTGATTATGCCATGATTGATTGGTCTTAAATTTCAACATTTACTTGATTTAGTTTATTTAAGAGATCTTGACAATTCTATGAAATTGGAGTTGGCAACTTAAGGTTTTTAGCATGCTAATTGAGAAATGCTTGAGGACAAGCATCGAATAAGTGAGGGGGAATTTGACTAGTGCTTAAATTATACATTATTTTATTAATAATTACTCCTTGATTAGTTGTTTTAAGATGCTTAGCTGGTGATTTTCTATTCTTTTCTGTGCAGGGCATCAGATTTTGGAAAATGTGCTAAAAAGTCTGGATTTTGCAAGTTTTCTGGACTCATGGCTGGATTAGTGGGCATGAATTGGGGCATGAATGCGCTGACTCGACGACAAGTCAGCAGGCTTCTAGAAGATGATATCAGCAGCGCGTGATAGCTTATCAGCCGCGTTCCGGATCACTTATCAGCCGAGAATTGGATTAAAGCTTGGGGATTATCTTTTATTTTAAAATTTAAGCATTTTAGGATTTATTTATTATCACTTAGGAATTATCTCTTGTATTTTAAATATTTTAGGATTATCTCTTATCATTTTAAGAGTATTTTTAGGGTTTTAGGAAGCTATAAATACCCCTTGGGGTAAGCTTCAAAAAAACATCTTTCATCTCTTGTTCTTAGTTTTTATTTGTTCTTAGGAAATTTTATTTTAATAAAGTTTTATTTTTTTCATAGCCAAAGGCTAAAGCGATGACTTGATTTCAACGTGAGGGATGAAAAATACTTAAGTAACTTTAGGGTTTTTCTCTCGGTTTTCTAAGCTTAATTTCAAAATCAAAACGATTTCAAAACTAAAGATTGACTTTGGTTAGGATGTTGTTTTTGGTTAAATATGTGGGAGGAAGGATCGGCTATTGAAGCACATTCGACTTCCTGGGAACACACTTAGTAAATTGATTACTAAGAGAAAATTGAGATCGAAACCGTTGTTATTGAAACAACATTCGAGTCGGGTTTTTCCAAGAACTTTAAAACTGTTTCTTTTTAACATCGATAGCCGCGGTTAATCTAACCAGAAAAATGGAATCTAAAAATTGATTTTAGATTATCGGTTTACCGGAGAGAAAAAAACAAGTCTCAAGGATTGATCCTTGTAGGCAAGTAACCGACGTGAATCCTGAAGTAAAAACCTTTTCCGATGATCTGAGAAAATTGAGTCAAAGAAAAAGCCCGAAGCTAATCTTTATTTGAATTCATGTTGAGTGTGTAAAAGTCCTATTATTTACACCCTATTTAACCCATATTTCTGCTGCATTCAAGCATTATTCATTGCATTTAGGTTAGTTTACAACAAAACATCACAAATATATCAAAGGCACAGATTCTACTAAGAATTGCTGTTTTTGCAGGTATCCGCCGTAGCTGACGGAGAGGGCAGGCGCTGGGCAGAGAAGCATGAGAGCTGAACTGGACAAGCAGACAAAGAGGACGATTCTGCCACGATGCTGCTGTGACAGCAGAGGACGACAGCAGTTTTTGAGGAGAAAAAGCAAAGTGGACCTCGACAAATAGAGAAAATTCAGCCCGTCTGTCGTGTGAAAACCTCATATTTTTCCGAGCCCCAGATCAAAAGATATGTCAAGCCCAAAGTTCAAGGAGAGAAAATCCCAAGAAACAAGGAGGACGGCTGGAAAGTAGATTCCTCTAAGATTTAGTCTTTATTAGAATCATACTTTTAATTAAAGTTGTAATCCTTGTTAAATTAGAAAACTTGAGCCCAAAGCTTATATAAGGGCATGTATTTTAACCTAGGGCATATCCAATACCCAATTCCCCATAACCGATAACCAAAACCCCTAGCCGTTTTCCCGCCACCGACATGTTCTAAATCCTTCTTAGGGTCGCGGGTTGATTTGTAAAGTAGTTGCAAGGGTTGTTTTGTTTTAGGTATTTTCAGTTCAATAAAATAAACTTCAAGTTCTCTTATTTTGGTTATTAATATATTGCAAGAGCATCGGGAGAGCATTGTGAGGTTATCTATTTACTTAGCATCGAGAGAGTTAAGTATACGGAAGAAACAAGAGCAAGTTCTCTAGTTTATAGTTGAACTATCTCGTGCCTAGGGATAGGGCGAGGTTAAGTGGCTAAAGAAGAATTCATACACATCGGTGTTCATCCTTCGATTCACGTCGGGAGGTATCATCAAGACGTGGTCATCGACAGACTTGGACCTAAGGATAGGCCAAGGCAGATCTGGGATTCTTGCCAAACTTGAAAGTACTGAGTTGAGTGTTCGCTGCCGCGACAATCAACGGACTGCTGCCGCGACAGGCGCGACGACAGAACTGGATTTCCTAAACTCTGCAATACCTGCACTACTGAGCAATTCAATACCAGCCCATTCTCTCTATCTTGATATCTCTACTATTTTATTTACGTTTACTTTATTATTCTCGTGACAACTTTCTCAATTATTTCCTTTACTTTCGTGCAGTGAATTAAGGTGAAGCTATTAGCCCAATCCCTGTGGAGACGATATCCGATACTTCGTATCACTTTACTACTTGTGTCGTGTATACTTGCACTACAATTGTGATAGACTATTTTACACGCAACAAGTTTTTGGCGTCGTTGCCGGGGATTGGCAACATAACTCTACCTTTTCTTTTACTGCACTTTTTATTTTTATTTTTATTTTTCTGTTTTTCTTTGGTGCATTCAACTCTTGCTTTTCACAAGGTTTCTTGTTTATGCGCAGATCGAACCGAGGTAAAGATCCTGAGTATCAATTAGATCCAGAAATCGAACGTTCATTCAATCTTAGAAACCGACTTCGTCACGTGCTAGCCAGGAACGAGTACCTTGAGGAACAGTTAGAGACAATGGCATACCAAGGAAACAATCCTCCTGCTGGAGATGGAGCTGTTATACCGCCTGTCGGCGACTCGCCTGTCGCTGCCGGCCGACGGTCCTGTCGTGACTACATGTTGAACGATCATGTAGAGCTGGAAACCACGCTGCCAGACATAGATGTTGACAACTTCGAGCTGAAACCTGTTATGTTTAGTATGATAACAATGTCGGGCAGTTTAGTGGTGCTGTTACAGAGGATGCTAGGGAGCATCTCAAAACGTTCCAGGAAATCTGTGGTTCGTTTAGACAGCCAGGAGTTAATCCGGAGATACTGAGGCTTCGGTTATTTCCCCATTCATTGAGGGACAGAGCAAAAACCTGGTGGAATAAACTTACGCCGGGTTCAATTAGAACTTGGGCAGATTTATCTCGTGAATTTTTATCTCGTTTTAATCCGTCGCATTTATCTGAGCGATTAGAAATGAAATTGCTACTTTTCAACAGGAAGATGACGAACCTATGCATGAGGTCTGGGACAGATTTACTACTCTTCTACGGAACTGCCCAATGCATGGATTCCCCGTCTAGAATCAGGTAACAAAGTTTTATAATGCTGCCAACTTACAGACTCGTATTCGAATTGATTCAGCAGTAAACGGACTATTATTGGATAAAGATCCAGACGAGGCAATGCAAGTATTGAAAAATCTGGCTAAGAACGAGGAGCAGTTTCCGACAGCAAGAAGAGGGGGTAAACGGGTACTAGCTATCAAGGATTATGAGGCCGACAGCACGATGAAATCACAGGTGGCATACCTTACTAAGGCAATGAAAAAACTCTTGAACGAGGATGCACAACATGGATTTGCTGTCGAGGAGGTATGTGACATTTGTGAGGGAAATCACAGTTCGGAGGAATGTCCAATACAGTTAGAAGAGGGAAAGTATGTTGGAAATTACAATAAGACGAATTACAACTCCAACAACTATAATCCCAACTGGAGAAAGGATCCCAAATTTTCTTGGAGCAATCCTAATAATGCCCTGAATCCCCAAGCACACAATCAAAATCAGGGAGGACCTAGGTTGCTGACGCGACAGCAGCTGCCGCCGCAGCAGCAGCAACAGCAACCCTCAGCTGCCACGAACAGTATATTGGAACAGACTCTGGCCACTTTTATGTCTCAGACAGGTACTTATATTGAGAATATGAATCAGTTTGTTAAAAAAACAGAGACATTCATGGATAAAAAAGAGATGCGAATGATGAATCATGAAGCTACTCTGAAATCTTTGGAGACACAAATGGGTCAGGTTTCCCAGCATATTAAGCCAAGGTAGACTGGAGGATTCCCTAGTAATACTGAAAATGCTAGGCAGCCCACACATGAGCAGTGTAAGGCCATTACTACTAGGAGTGGGAAGAAACTACCAGGGCCAGAAAAGGAAGCTGAATCAGTAAGAAAACCAGCTTTGGACAAACCTGCCGAGGAAGCTGCCACGACAGGTAACAACCAGACTGCTGTCGATGAGCCTGTCACGACAGCAGAAGCGACAGAGGAGAAAAGTGATGAACCCAAACCTCCTCAGATTCGTATGCAGTGGGAAGGACGTATTGCTGATTATCGTCTCCCACCTCCTTTTCCTCAACGGATACAGCAAGCGAAGCAAGAATCTCAGCTCAAAAAGATTTATGATATTTTTAAGCAGGTTCATATTAATATTCCGCTGCTAGATGCCGTTAGGGAGATGCCCGGTTACGCCAAATTTCTCAAGGATGTCATGTCAAAGAAATCTAAACTAGGGGAATTTGAAACGGTAAAGATGACAAAAGGTTGCATGAGTATTCTTCATCGGCAGCCACCCTAGAAAAAGAAGGATCCGGGGAGCTTCATCATACCTTGTGTAATCGGAGACAAATATGTGGGTAAGGCACTTTGTGATCTTGGTGCTAGCATTAATTTAATGCCAAAATCTGTTTTCCAGAAATTAGGTATTGGAAAGGCGCGACCCACGACAGTAATTCTGCAACTGGAAGACCGCTCTTACGTTCATCCAGAAGAAAAAATTGAAGATATTCTGGTAAGAGTGGATAAATTTATATTTCCTGTTGACTTTCTTGTTTTAGATTGTGAGGCAGACGAAAACGCACCAATCATCCTTGGGCGACCCTTCTTAGCCACGGGAAGATCACTGATTGATGTTGAGAAAGAAGAACTCACCATGCGAGTAAACGACCAAGAAATTAAGTTGAATGTTCTCCAAGCTATGAAGCATGCTGATGCAGACGAGGAATGCAAGGCTATCACTGAAGTTACCTTTGACCAACCCTGCATCAGGTCGGGCTATCACGACATAAAGATTGGTCACTGCCGCGGCAGCCACCTACAGGACTGTCACGACAGCACTGACGACAGCAACTCCTCTGACTCCGATACATCTGATACATCCGATACTGAAGATCAAGAGGAGGTAAATTGGATAGGCGATCGTCCAGGTAAGTTATTCGAACCTTTGAATTACACTTCAGATAACCATGCAATTCAAAAGCCATCTACTGTTGAACCGCCTGCCTTAGAACTGAAGCCCCTGCCATGGCAGCTAAAATATGCTTTTCTTGGTTCAAATGATATGTTGCCCATAATCATCTCTTCTAAGCTGCCACAGGAACGGCAGCTAATTGGGATGCTGCGGCAGCACAAAAAGGCAATTGGATGGACGATAGCTGATATTCAAGGCATTAGTCCGGCGTTATGCATGCACAAAATCCTTTTAAAGGAAGATCATAAGCCGACTATAGATGCCCAAAGGCGGCTAAACCATGCGATGAAAGAGGTGGTGCGTAAAGAGATAATCAAATGGTTAGATGCTGGTATTATTTACGCCATCTCCGACAGCAAATGGGTGAGCCCGGTGCAATGCGTTCCCAAGAAAGGAGGAATGACCGTGGTGACAAATGAAAACAATGAGTTAATCCCAACCAGGACTGTGACCGGTTGGAGGGTTTGTATGGACTATAGGAAGCTTAACAAAGCTACCCGAAAGGACCACTTTCCTTTACCCTTTATTGATCAAATGCTTGATAGATTAGCGGGTAAACCTTACTATTGTTTTCTTGATGGTTATTCAGGTTATAATCAAATAGCTATCGCACCTGAAGATCAAGAAAAGAAGACTTTCACATGCCCCTACGGAACGTATGCTTTTAGGAGGATGCCGTTTGGACTATGCAATGCACCCGCCACCTTCTAAAGGTGCATGATGGTCATATTCTCCGATATGGTGGAGGACTTCCTTGAGATTTTTATGGATGATTTTTCAGTCTTTGGAGACGATTTTGAGAGCTGCCTCGGCAATCTACAAAAGGTACTTGAAAGATGTGAAAAAGCAAACCTAATTTTAAATTGGGAAAAATGCCACTTTATGGTGGATGAAGGGATAGTCCTTGGCCATAAGATTAGCTGCCGTGGGATAGAAGTCGACAGGGCCAAAATAGAAGTGATCGAAAAGCTTCCGCCGCCGACTACAGTCAAGGGTATTAGAAGTTTCTTGGGACATGCTGGTTTTTACAGGAGGTTCATTGCAAATTTCTCAAAAATCACCAAGCCCCTATGCCATCTCTTGGAGCAGAACCGACCCTTTGACTTTAATGATGAATGTATTGAAGCATTCAAGGTTCTGAAGGAAAAACTGGTAACAGCCCCAATAGTACAACCACCAGACTGGACACAGCCGTTTGAGATCATGTGTGATGCTAGTGACTATGCTGTCGGGGCAGCACTTGGGCAGCGGAGAGACAAATTGTTTCATGTCATATACTATGCCAGCAAGACACTGAATGAAGCTCAAGTGAACTACACAACCACAGAAAAGGAGTTATTAGCTGTGGTATTTTCATACTTGGAACGAAGGTAATAGTGCACACAGACCATTCTGCCCTCAAATATATGTTCGCTAAAAAGGATGCAAAGCCTCGATTGATACGGTGGATCCTGCTACTGCAAGAATTCGACCTTGAAATCAAGGACAAAAAAGGGACAGAAAATCAGGTGGCAGATCACTTGTCAAGGTTGGAGAAGGGACAGAGTCTACCAATAGATGGGACAAACATACTGGAGACCTTCCCAGACGAGCAGCTCTTTGCTGCCGCAATCACTGCCGCGACAGCCATGGCGGCAGGTAAGTATTCTGAACTTCCTTGGTATGCAGATTTCGTTAATTTCTTAGTTAGCGGAATAATACAATCTGATCTTAATTATCAAGCCAGGAAGAGGTTCCAAAATGATGTTAAGCATTATTATTGGGACGAACCTCTTCTTTTCAAAATCTGTGCAGATCAGGTTATAAGAAGATGTGTACCACTGGAGGAGCAGAAAGACATATTACATCACTGTCATGCTTCACAGTATGGAGGTCACTTAGTAGGCAACAAAACTGCTGCCAAGGTGCTGCAGTCAGGGTTCTACTGGCCGTCACTATATAAAGATGCACAAATCTTCTACAAGAGCTGTGACAGGTGCCAAAGGATAGGAAACATCTCAAGGAGAAACGAGATGCCACTGCAGAACATTCTAGAGGTCGAAATCTTCGACGTTTAAGGGATTGATTTTATGGGACCTTTTCCATCTTCATGTGGAAATCTATACATCCTCCTAGCAGTAGATTATGTCTCTAAGTGGGTTGAAGCTATCGCCACTCAAAAGAATGATGCCAAGACAGTCCAAAGGTTTTTACACAAAAATATCTTTTCTAGGTTTGGCATCCCTAAGGCGATTATCAGTGATGAAGGGAGACATTTTGACAATAGGGTTATTGCTGCCGCCTTGAAGAAATATGGTGTCAAGCATCGGATCGCGACAGCATATCACCCACAGACCAATGGACAAGCTAAGATATCCAATAGGGAAGTTAAGAACATTCTTGAAAAGATGGTTAAGCCAACTAGAAAAGATTGGTCTTTACTCCTCAATGATGCGTTATGGGCATATAGGACAGCTTTCAAGACTCCATTGGGCATGTCTCCATACCGATTGATCTATGGAAAAACCTGTAATCTGCCTGTTGAGATAGAACACAGAGCATATTGGGCGATCAAGGCAGTGAATATGGACTTGGATAGGGCAGAGCAGAAAAGGTTGTTGGATCTGAATGAGATTGAAGAAATACGGACAATGGCCTACGACAATGCAAGAATTTACAAGGAGAAAACTAAGAAGTGGCATGACAGGAAGTTGCTGCCACGACAGTTCTGCCCAGGGCAGCTTGTATTGTTGTTCAATTCTAGACTGAAACTTTTCCCTGGGAAACTGAAATCTAGATGGTCTGGCCCATTCCAAGTCGTACAAGTTTTTCCCCATGGTGCCATCACAATCCGATCATTAAAAGACGGGCACCAATTCAAGGTCAACGGACAGCGCCTCAAGCATTATCAGGGGACTGAAGCCCCATGAATACAGGAAGTGGTTACCTTAGGAGATGCCCCACCTGGCAACCCTAATTTAACCTAAATTTTATTTTTATTTTCATTTATTTATTATTATTATTAGGAAATAAGGTTTTTTTTCAAATAATGTTTTTATGTTTATTGTTTTTAGGAAATAAATGAGTCAAGACGAACAGGAGAAGTGAACTCAGCCCACCATCCCTCCATCAGCCCAACAAAGCCCAATATTGAAGCTCGTCGTTCCAGCTGCCGGGGCAGACACAGAAAAGACAGGTTGTCACCAGACTGTCACGACAAACGCGGGAACGTGTGAAAGACGCGTAACAGACGCAGAAACGCGTGTCAGACGCGTCAGACACGCTAAAGCTCAACAGTCGCCCCGTTATTCACGCCTGCCGTTACAGTTTCAATGGGCAGCAATTCCTCTTCTATAAAACCCCGTTTCATTTTCATTCACTTCTGCTTTTCTTACTTGCTCTCTCCCCTTTAGTTTTCGTTTGTTTTATTTTACTTTCAACAACCCTTGCACTAACATGTCTTCCAGAAGAACCCGCCGCAGTGCTGCTTCACCTTCTTCACCGGTAGCACCCACCCCACAATCCTTTGCTACTAGAGATTTATGGGAAGAAAGAGGCTTTATTTACACTCCAAGAGCAGTCAATATGGGGCCTCAAGCCCTTCATCGCAAGGACGATTAGAGCCCTCATGTGGGAACAATTCGCGGAGCAACCGACAGAAATGAACGAAACGCTGGTGAGGGAATTCTATGCTGCCATCGGCAGCAAGACGGCAACAACAGTGACTGTCCGAGGGACGGAAGTACAGTTCACAGCCGAGCGCATTAACTCTTTCTATGGCCTCTACTTCGGCCCCAACGATGATGCTCACCAGCAGTTCCTTGACACTCTAGATGATGCTGCCTACGACGTTGTCATGGCAGAAGTAACAGAAGAAGGGATTGAATGGAACACAAGCCGCAAAAATCCCCACACAGTGAAGAGGGGGCAGTTGCTACCGGAGGCCAAACTGTGGAATGCCTTCATCAAGAAGAGGATCCTGCCGTCATCACATCACACCACCGTTGACCAGCAGAGGTTAGCCCTAATACACTCCATTCTAAATAAACGACCCATTAATGTGGGGAGTTATATGTGGGATAGTATTTTGGAAAGCGCCCATAGACCGACGGCCCTCCTATGCCTTCCCTACCTCACCACGTCCCTCTGCCGCTGTTATGACGTGCCGAAACTAGACACCGATCGAATAGTGAAAGGTCGGGGCTGGACAGACAAAAATATCATCAGCCTCATGGAGCTAACAGTAGCAACCCCCCTTTCATCTTTCAACCCTGCTGACGTCCCAGCTGAATCATCAGAGCAGCCAAACCCTGAACCTGCCGCCGCAGCAGATCCAATAGACCCCTCCAATCAAATCCTAGCTGCTATTCAAAGGATGGAGGACAGACAGCTGGGTCTCATGACATTCATCAAGGACTTTGCCGCATCCACGGTAAATTTTATTCACAATACTTTAAATTTCCCTGATGTTGTCTTCTCCACCTTCCCTGCCCACTACTTCACTGTCCCCACCCCTGCCCACACACCTACACCTGCTGCTACACCACATACACCATCTGCTGCCTCCATTCCATCACCCGCCCCGACGGCAGCTGGCAGACCCCATGTCGAAACATCCGCTCGAGGAACAAAGCGACCGGTGCCCTCGGATGATCTTGAAGCCTTTGTCGAGGGGTTTTCCTCCGCCTCGGTATGGGCAGCCAGTGATGATGAACCCCCTATTCAGAGGAATCTGTCAAAGGAAGTTACACCGGCAAAGAGGCAGAAAAGAATGGCAGTCAAGAAAACTCTGCCAACAGCCAGCGGCAGCAGTAGCAGCAGTGACAGCAGCGGAAGCAGCTCTGACATTCAGGTTGTACAACAACCAAGAACCAGAATCCGCTGCCAAATCCGCCTCAGCAGCAGCAGTGAAGACAGCGCTTAAAAATTTAAGTTTCTTATTTTCTTATTGCTGCCTGCTATTTATATATATTTTGTGATGTATTGCCTTCATTTATTTTGCTTTTTATTTTGTCATTTGCATTGAGGGCAATGCAACCCTCGAGTTTGGGGGTGGCAACCCTCCATATTAATGGAGTCTGAGTACATCTTAGTTAATTGTTGTGTCTTTTACTTAGTTATTTAAGTTCTTAAAAAAACTGTAAAACTGAAAATTTTGGCTTAAAACTGTGAATTGAACTTGCCTGTCGTGACAGCTCTGTCGTGGCAGCGTCTTAGGACAGTTTTAGGAGAAGTTTAGAGCCTTTCTATAGTTCTGAAAACTTAAACACCATTGTGACTGTTATACTGCGTAGAGTTCTTTTAGCCAAACTAGAATAGGAAGCTTAGCACTTGAATAGCCCCTAGAGGTGCCTAACACTGGCTCTAGGAAAGAAGTTTAGCAAAATAGACTCAACAACCCTAGAGGTGCCCGAAACCGGCTCTAGGAAGTTAGCTAAAGGTGCCCGAAACCGGCTCTAGTGAAACTTTAGCTTTAAAAAAAATCAAGTCAAAACAGAAAATCAAAGAAGCATGAAAATGTGCCTTCAAAAAGATAAACTTTGGCATAAAAAATTCAAGTTAAGAGTTGAATATTCTAGTGAAACTAAGAGAGTCTTGGCATATAACTGTTCACAAGCATGCACACACTGCACGAGGACTATAGGGAGATTCCGGACAGATCCTAAATTATCCGACAGGTTGCTGCCATCACAGGGAACGAACGACGGGCAAGGGAAAGTTCACTGTTTGAAAGCCAAAACAAAAATATTTCATTTTTCTTTTAGGTCTTAGTTGCTTGAGGGCAAGCAAAAACTTGAGTTTGGGGGTGTGTTGAGTGTGTAAAAGTCCTATTATTTACACCCTATTTAACCCATATTTCTGCTGCATTCAAGCATTATTCATTGCATTTAGGTTAGTTTACAGCAAAACATCACAAATATATCAAAGGCACAGATTCTACTAAGAATTGCTGTTTTTGCAGGTATCCGCCGTAGCTAACGGAGAGGGCAGGCGTTGGGCAGAGAAGCATGAGAGCTGAATTGGACAAGCAGACAAAGAGGACGATGCTGCCACGATGTTGCCACGATGCTGCTGTGACAGTAGAGGACGACAGCAGTTTTTGAGGAGAAAAAGCAAAGTGGACCTCGACAGATAGAGAAAATTCAGCCCGTCTGTCGTGTGAAAACCTCATATTTTTCCGAGCCCCAGATCAAAAGATATGTCAAACCCAAAGTTCAAGGAGAGAAAATCCCAAGAAACAAGGAGGACGACTGGAAAGTAGATTCCTTGAAGATTTAGTCTTTATTAGAATCATACTTTTAATTAAAGTTGTAATCCTTGTTAAATTAGAAAACTTGAGCCCAAAGCTTATATAAGGGCATGTATTTTAACCTAGGGCATATCCAATACCCAATTCCCCATAACCGATAACCAAAACCCCTAGCCGTTTTCCCGCCGCCGACATGTTCTAAATCCTTCTTAGGGCCGCGGGTTGATTTGTAAAGTAGTTGCAAGGGTTGTTTTGTTTTAGGTATTTTCAGTTCAATAAAATAAACTTCAAGTTCTCTTATTTTGGTTATTAATATCTTGCAAGAGCATCGGGAGAGCATTATGAGGTTATCTATTTACTTAGCATCGGGAGAGTTAAGTATACGGAAGAAATAAGAGCAAGTTCTCTAGTTTATAGTTGAACTATCTCGTGCCTAGGGATAGGGCGAGGTTAAGTGGCTAAAGAAGAATGCATACACATCGGTGTTCATCCTTCGATTCACGCCGGGAGGTATCATCAAGACGTGGTCATCGACAGACTTGGACCTAGGGATAGGCCAAGGCAGATCTGGGATTCTTGCCAAACTTGAAAGTACTGAGTTGAGTGTTCGCTGCCGCGACAATCAACGGACTGCTGCCGCGACAGGTGCTGCCGCGACAGGCGCGACGACAGAACTGGATTTCCTAAACTCCGCAATACCTGCACTACTGAGCAATTCAATACCAGCCCATTCTCTCTATCTTGATATCTCTACTCTTTTATTTACGTTTACTTTATTATTCTCGTGACAACTTTCTCAATTATTTCCTTTACTTTCGTGCAGTGAATTAAGGTGAAGATATTAGCTCAATCCCTGTGGAGACGATATCCGACACTTCGTATCACTTTACTACTTGCGTCGTGTATACTTGCACTACAATTGCGATAGACTATTTTACACGCAACGATTCACTTCTTTTTAATATTCTCTACAATATTTATTTTTACTTAAATTCTACAAATCACCCCCTTTTCTACTTAAACATCATTCAACTCTCTTCCTGGCTCACCGATCAAGCGAACATAAATCAGGAAGTTTTCTTAGTCCTTGTGGGATCGACCCTTACTTCTCTTTTACTACATTTAACTTCCTTTATTTATTAATTGAGAATAAGGAATTATTTTGACGCGAAAACGACGCGTGTCACCGGAGAATTCAAAGACGATGGCGATGGAAAGAGTAGAAGATGGAAACTGTTTGAATAGGTAGGAGGAGGAGGAGGAATTTGAGCTCTGACCAATCGTAAGTCTTTTCAATCTATGACAAACTATAATATATTTTATACTTCTGATTAACCAATTTTAAAATTGACAAATAATCTTTTTTTCAACCGGTGGCGACGACCGATATTAATACTGTTGTCGACCACAAGTGTTCATTATTTTTTTTTTGTTCTTTTATGTTTTCTCAATTTTAATAAGAATAATTTATTCATGTGGCACGCGTTTCCTCTGTCTTTATGGTACGCTTTTTATTAATTTTTGTAGTTCGTTTCATCTGTCGTTTGGCAAGATTTTAACATTCTTTAGCAGTTGTTTGGTCCTCGTATAGAGTGTCAAGCATTACCATGCAGTTAATTAGTTTTGGATCAATTTAGAGTCGGTTAGTTTGTTGAATTGTTGAGTTTAGAACATCAAGCCTATATAACAAATATAAATGGGCTTAAGAAAGTATTGATTGTATTTCATTCTTTTATTAATGAAAACTTCCCTTTTTTCAGTATTCTTTCGTGTTCAACTTTAAACCACTGTTCATCTCCCTCACTCACAAACCACCACCGTCAGTCACATCTCCGGCATCGATGCCGCCATTCTCACATGGTATCATTCGCCGCCAATCCTGACCCATCATTTTTTTCGCTATTTTCGTTCTGATCTGGTCCATCACAACATTGTTCTTCGTTTGTCCTCTGTCGCTTTGCTTTCCGATTGCTCCTTGTCCTTTCTTGTTTTACTGTCAAATATTCACTTCATATCTGATTTGATCATAGATCTCAGCCGCCATTCTTCCTTGTTTTCGTTCAGATCTGGTTCACCGCCATTCATCACCATATGTGTTAATGGAGTCAAATTCCTCTATTGATATTCTTTAATCACGAGTACTTCAACTTCTCTTTTGTTCACTGTCGCTTTCCGATGCTCATCTTGCGTTTGCTGCTAACCAACGATGCAGTTGTCGCCTTGTCGATTATCAGATTAGTTTCCTCTGTCGTGCTTCCTTCATTTGATAGTCGTCTTCTGATCTAAAAAAACCCCAAAATGGTGTTTCGATCGATCATCTTGTTTTCATTTCAGCATCACATTTTAGGTCTGAATTTTTTTTCTCGAAATTCAATTCTGGTTGTACTGCTATTTTTTGAAGACTACTGTTACATGAGAGATTTTATTGGTTGTCATCTGTTGTGAAGCATGAGAAGTTGCCATTGTTTGTTTGTTCGTCTGTCAAGATTTATTACTAACGGATGAATTGATTTTGGTGATTCCTGGTTTATTCTCAATCTCATATTTGGCTTCTAATTCCAATGTGGTGAAGGTCTGGTTATTATCTTTATTTTGCTAAGTGTGGACTAGTTTTGGTTTAATTAGTTGCCTTTGTGAACGGAATTGGTGATGTCCTCTTATGCTACTTATAGCGTAGTTGTTGCTTCATACTATGAAACACTACTGCTACTACTTGATAAGGTATTCAAGAGTTCTTTGAATATTGTTTTCTGAATTGAGGACTCTAGCATATTGGTTATTGATAATTGATGCTGAGTTTCTGTTGAATAATCTGATGATGTGTTGGTATGTCAGGGTTCTGTGGTAACGGTTGCAAATGTGATGGATTACTAAAGTTAAGTTATGCATTAAATATCTTTGATATTGCTGGTTATTGGGTTCTGAGCATCTCAATTGGTGTCCTAATTTTGTTGCTTAAAGTTCACAACCTCATATTGTTAAAGAAAGCTGGTGATTTGGTTTTGCTTGTTGTTACTGATGCTTGGTGTTGGTTCCGTTGTTAAAGATTTGTGTCGATCAATTGAAATCAATTTGGCTTCATTAATTGTTGCTTCTTCTCCAAAGTAAACATGAAACTTGAGGTTGACAACTAAGTTGTCATGGAAGAAAATTTCTGGGGAGAGTTAAGTGTTTAACAGCCTTGCTTTCCTTAGTCAGACATAAGAGGGTGTCTTCTTGCCCAAGAGAGGCTTAGATTTCACCTGGTAGCATGTAGCTTAACCGCCTTGCTTCCGACAAAAAGAAAGTTCGAATAAATGAGAAGAAGAGCATTGTAGGTGAAGACTGAACATGTGAAGCTATGAAGAAGAAGAATGAAAGTAAAATGAAGAATACTTACTTTCGATTCTTGTCTCACCTAAGTCAGAATAAATGAAGAATGTTATATTCTGTGAAACAACTCATTATGCATTTGTAATTCCAGTCCTTTGTTTTCTTATTCAAAAAGGAGAAAGAAGAAAAATAGGGTAAATGAAGAAGTTCTTTCTGCAGCAAGAATCAACTCAGGTATCCTTTTTTAATTTTTTTAATCAAATTCATGAACATCAAGAAGATTTAGAGCAGGGTGAATGTTAAGCATTACCATGCAGTTAATTAGTTTTGGATTAGTTTAGAGTCAGTTAGTTTGTTGGATTGTTGAGTTTAGAACATCAAACCTATATAACAAATGTAAATGGGCTTAAGAAAGTACTGATTGTATTTCATTCTTTTATTAATGAAAACTTCCCTTTCTTCAGTATTCTCTCGTGTTCAACTTTAAACCACCGTTCATCTCACTCACAAACCACCATCGTCAGTCACATCTCCGGCATCGATGCTGCCATTCTCACATGGTATCAGTCGCCACCGATCCTGACGCCATCATTTCTTTCATTGTTTTCGTTCAGATCTGGTCCATCACAGTCTTGTTCTCCGTTTGTCCTCTATCGCTTTGCTTTTCGATTGCTCCTTGTCCTTTCTTGTTTTACTATCAAATATTCGCTTCCATCTCTAATTTGATCATAGATCTCAGCCGCCATTCTTCCCTACTTTCGTTCAAACCTGGTTCACCGCCATTCATCACCATATGCGTTAATGGAGTCAATTTTCTCTACTGATATTCTTTAATCACGGGTACTTCAATTTCTCTTTTGTTCACTGTCGCTTTCCAATGCTCATCTTGCGTTTTTCGCTAACCAACGATGCAGTTGTCGCCTTGTTAATTATCAGATTAGTTTCCTCTTTCGTGCTTCCTTCATTTGATAGTCATCTTCTGATCTAAAAAAAACCCTGAAACGGTGTTTCGATCGATTATCTTATTTTCATTTTAGCGTCACATTTTAGGTCTAAATTTTTTTTCTCGAAATTGAATTCTGGTTGTACTGCTATTTTTTGAAGACTACTGTTACATGAGAGATTTTATTGGTTGTCATCTGTTGTGAAGCATGAGAAGTTGCCATTGTTTGTTTGTTCGTCTGTCAAGATTTATTACTAACGGATGAATTGATTTTGGTGATTCCTGGTTTATTCTCAATCTCATATTTGGCTTCTAATTCCAATGTGGTGAAGGTCTGGTTATTATCTTTATTTTGCTAAGTGTGGACTAGTTTTGGTTTAATTAGTTACCTTTGTGAATGGAATTGGTAATGTCCTCTTATGCTACTTATAGCGTAGTTGCTGCTTCTTACTATGAAACACTACTGCTACTACTTGATAAGGTATTCAAGAGTTCTGTGAATATTGTTTTCTGAATTGAGGACTTTAGCATATTGGTTATTGATCAATGGTGCTGAGTTTTTGTTGAATAATCTGATGATGTGTTGGCATGTCTGGGTTTTGTGGTAATGGTTGCAAATGTGATGGATTACTAAAGTTAAATTCTGCATTAAACATCTTTGATATTGCTGGTTATTGGGTTTTGAGCATCTCAATTGGTGTTATCTAATTTTGGTGCTTAAAGCTCACAACCTCATATTGTTAGAGAAAGCTAGTGATTTGGTTTTGCTTGTTGTTACTGATGCTTGGTGTTGGTTCCGTTGTTAAAGATTTGTGTCGATCAATTGAAATCAATTTAACTTCATTCATTGTTGCTTCTTCTCCAAAGTGAACATGAAACTTGAGGCTTGACAGCTAAGTTGTCATGGAAGAAAATTTTGGGGGAGATTTAAGTGTTTATCAACCTTTCTTTCTTTAACCAGACATAAGAGGGTGTCTTCTTGCCTACGAAAGGCTTTAGATTACACCTGGTAGCATGTAGCTTAACTGTCTTGCTTCCGAAAAAAAAAAGTTTGAATAAGTGAAAAGAAGAGCAGTGTAGATGAAGACTTAACATGTAAAGCTATGAAGAAGAAGAATAAAAGTAAAATAAAAAATACTTACTTTCGATTCATGTCTCGCCTAAGTCAGAATGAATGGAGAATGCTATATTCTGTGAAACAGCTCACTATGCATTTGTAATTTCAGTCCTCTGTTTTCTTATTCAAGAAGAAGAAAGAAGAAAAGTAGGGTAAATGAAGAAGTTCTTTCTGCAGCAAGAATCAGCTCAGGTATCCTATTTCAGCTCACCATGATTGCATTTTTTAGAATCAAATTCATGAACATCAAGAAGATTTAGAGCATGGTGAATGTTAAGCATTACCGTGCAGTTAATTAGTTTTGGATTAGTTTAGAGTCAGTTAGTTTGTTGGATTGTTGAGTTTAGAACCTCAAGCCTATATAACAAATGTAAACGGGCTTAAGAAAGTACTGATTGTATTTCATTCTTTTATTAATGAAAATTTCCCTTTTTTCAGTATTTTCTCGTGTTCAACTTTAAACCACCGTTCATCTCCCTCACTCACAAATCACCACCGTCAGTCACATTTTCGTCATCGATGCCGCCATTCTCACATAGAGATCCTCACGAGCCACGACACTAGCTTTCTGATTTGATTCTATCGGTGGTCATATAAAAGATTGATCCCTACTCGTTTGATGGTTTGTTAGTCGATGTAATCAAAACTGTGAGCGGAGCAATCTACCTGATAGTTTAGTTCACTCATCATTCTTTTTTATCTCGTAAAGTGTCTCGTTTAGCTAAAGACAATGAGTTTCATGATGGTTTCTGAATTCAAATAGTATGTTAATCTCTACAAAAAAGTTTTTATACCTTTATATGAAATTTTTAATAGACTAATCTCTTTTCTCCTCTCTTTTAGATGCATTCTATTTGTAGTATTTTTATAATGTATAATAAAATTCAAATGTAATTATTCAAAAAAATTACAAATAATAACAATAACCATTTTCTTACCTTAGTATAAAGTAGATATGTCCAAGGTCAGATTACTAATCAAATTTGATAGGTTTGGTCCAACTCAAGTTTCATCAAGGTATCTGATAAAAAGAATTAAACAAAATAAATTTTAATTCAATTAGTATGAGTAGGGGTGCTTATTGAGTAGGTCGATCGCGATCGATTCGTGCTCGTTAAAAAATCTTGTTACTCAACTCGTTGTTTGTTAAGCTCTATAAAATTTTGCTCAACTCATACTCAATGAAAAATTGTGATGCTTGTTAAGCTCGTCAAAATTTTTACCTTGTTTTTTAAATATAGGTAAAAGCTAGTGATATTATTATAATTTAATATAAACATAGAAATTATAAAAAAGAATGTGAGTTCTGAGGAGTTAAATAAACAAACTTGTCATGATCGAGTTATAGATGAAGTCGATATTTGAGTGTGAGACTTCTTATAACATAATTTTTTAAGGTGGCCACCAAAAAATCATAAAATTATTTATATAAAAAAACAACGAGTTGCTCACTTGGACTTTGCTCGACTTGACTCGCTAAGATTTCAAGTCGAGCTCGATTTTGAGTTGAATCAACTCAAATTGAGCATTAATTGAGTTTTGATAAAATCGAGCTCAAGTTATTTGCAAGTTGCTCAACTCAATACGTACCAATATCAAATTACTCTTTTGTTTTACTTAATCTTACTTGATTTAAGACTTTAAGTTTAAATAAGATAAATTTTAATTGGGCTCGTATCAAAATTGAGACTACCCATAAAGTTTGATAAGTCTGATCCGTTTAAGTTTGAATGAGGTAAATTTTAATTCGGTTCAAATTATAATTTTAATAATAAATAATTATTTGATATATTAGCGATAAAAAATTTTATACATATGTTGGATTTAAAGTTTAAAGTTTGAAAGTTTAGAATTTATGATATGTTGTTAGAATTTAGAGTTTATTGTTAAAATTTATGATTTAGAATTAAAATTTAAATCTTTTGACTTTATTACCCAAAACTTTAAACATTAAATTGAAACTATGGACCCTAAATTTAAATCTTTAAACCATAAATTCTAAATTCAGTCTCATTCAAAAAAATACATATATATAATGAGTGTATTAAATAATTTTCCTTTAATAATAAGCTTGGGAAAGATGGGTAGTAAGGTAATTAGGGTAGGTAGTGTGGATTTGTGTACAAAAGGGAAAAAAATTTGGTTTCACGCCCGCTATCTTCCTCCCTTTAGCTTTCTTCTCTACTTAAACCTCCTTATCCATGGAAGAGGAAGATAAAAAAGAAATGCAATTACTCCCCACTGCTCTTGCCAGACCCGGTTCTTCATCCCTAAGATATCGATCGACCACAGCGGCAACAATGAATGATCAACACGAAGAGCCTTCATCACTTGACTTGCAACTATCAATCAATCGAAAGCCAATTCCATTGAACTGCGTTACCTCGGAAGGTCTCATTCATGGCTTGGACTGCCTGGAGTCGTTGAGATGGCAGGCGGCTGAGCAAATCCGATTGGCAGCTATTGAAAAGGCTTATGCAGAGAGAGTTAGGGAGCTGACGAAGAGGGAAATGGAGATGGCTCAGTCGGAATTCGCAAGAGCTAAGCATGTGTGGCAAAGAGCAAGGGAAGAAGTTGAAAGAGCTGAGGAAATGAAGGAAAGAGCAAGGTCTACGTGCATGGAGATTACTTGCCAATCTTGCAGGCAAAGGTTCAGACCTTAATACATGTTTCCCGGATGTCGGATAGGATTATGTGTTATGTTCGTACCCTAGCTTGTTTAATTGTGGGTATCTGCGTTTTATTCCATACCAAGTCTGTTTTTGAATTCTGAACATGTTTTGCTTAGCCTTAGGGTTGAAATAAAATCAAAATCGATTTTAATCTTAAAATTTCAGTTAGATTTTTGTATTCTGAGAATGAGATGAATCATCAAGCTTAAGAGCAAGAAGTTCCCAAATGAATTTATATATTTAGTTGGCCGTCATGCAAAACTTGAATCTCATACCATTTTAGCTTCTGTGAATACAAAATTATAGTACTAGGGTAAAAGTTAAAAAATAATCACGCATATCCCACACGAACAAAAATCTCGGCCTCTAATTATGCTCTTTTTATGTCTCACACTAAAATATACTTAAAAGTTAAATTTTAAACTCTAACTCTAATTTTTCCGTTCTAAACCTTAAACTCCACACTCTAAGAATGCACACTACTCCTAATCTCCTAAACTCTAACCACAACTCCTAACCTTATATTCACTATTTTAAAGTGGGGATACCAAAGGGGCATGGTTAGGGGAGAGGATTTCTATCCATCCCACACCTTAGCTGGAGTTGGAGTTTAAAACTCATCAAAGCTGGCACATAAGTTGAGAAGCTTTGATATTAACGAAAAGGAAAGTAACTTCATGAAGAACAAGACAGAAAACCAGTTGGATTCAACTTGGTTCATCAAAAACCAAACCCGCCCACTACCCATGTCTGGGATCCAACACATTTTCCATCTGTCTGTCTGAAATAGTTAAAAGCTTTCAAGCAGTGGATTTGAATTAGTCACCTTCAAAGATTACTCATTTACAGATCATCTTCAGTAATTAACGCACTGGTTTCAACAATTCTCCCAATACAATTATAATCAGCATCAAAATAACATAAATATCAGACCATAGTGACGTGTGAACAGTAGAATTGTAGATTCCTTGTCTTGTACAGTTTATTTGGTTACAATCATAGAAACGCAACCACCATGAATTCTTGCATAAAGTTGATGGAGCAGTATGCACATTGCAGGTGTAGGACAAGGGTATCCAAAACAATCAAACTTGTTATTATGAACAAAACTAACGTTTGTCTTTTCACCTTTGTACACATATGTCTGGTGAACAGCTGAAGTGTTAAACTTTGATTCCTGGTCTCCCTCTACTTTAATCATCTATTTCAGTTTAGTTTTCATATTTTTCTTGATTTACCCTTATATTTTTATTTTGTTTACCAATTTACACCACTTCTTCCGCCGTTAGAAATACAATATACGACATGATCCATGTTAGAAGTTGTCACCTCTAATAAAACTAAGTTTTTATAAATATATATCAAAAAATATATTTTTTTAGAATTTATATCTTTTTAATTATAAGCATGTTTAATTTATTCTTTAAAAAATAAAATTTCATGAAACGTTATAAATGTAAAAATCAGAGAATGTTGAAAAATCAGAAAAATATAAAAAAAATTCCGACCTTTTAAAAAGAAATTTTGGACATTTAAAGATATTTTATTTAGTATGATTGTTTTTTAAAAAAAATTAACATAGAATTCAAATAAAATCATAAGAATTTAAGGAATATAAAATAAGAAAATTTCTTTTAAAAGAAGATATTTTTAGTGACCTAAAGAAAAGAAAAATCGAGGGGCAAAAATATGAGTAAAATACGGATGTTATTGTATCGATTTATTATCGCTCGGTCACGGATGACAGTCGCCTAAAGGCAGCAATTGAATTGAGATTAAGGTTATTTTGTAAGAAAATGAGAAAGATAAACAGATTAAAAATTCAATTCAAAAAGATTAGTGTTATAATTAAAACTTTTATGACTAATTGATCAAAACAAGATAACGCCTAAAACTCATAACTAAAGTTATAATTTATTCTAAACTCTTGTCTTTGGGCCAACCTTGCTTGATGTACTATTTAATCAATTTAAAAAACTATAATAAGTGAAAACAAAATTTAAACCCTTCAATCAATTTAAGGTTAAAATGAATAAAAAATATCATAATCCAACTCAACTCAACTCATAAACAAAATCATTTACAAAAATCCACTAATTTTATTAAACGAGATACATTCGAAATTACAATAAAAATTTATAACTTAGTAAACAAAACACCTAAATCCAGATATAATCTTAGTAAACAAAACTAGCGGCTCGAGATCAAAAGAGGACCATACAAGGAAAAGGTAATAACCTATCTCAAAGACTCGAAATAAAAGAAGGATACAAACATCACCAAAAACGACGATGATAGGTAAAATCATCAACAAACAACATAAAAATACATATTACGATGAAGGTTCGTTGACAAAAAGGTCATTACCACAACTCAATCACGAATCAAACAGTAGATGTAATCGCGTATCCAGATCCAGTTTGAAGGTCAGAGATATGAAGATCAGCAGCATAATGAATGGAGCATCATCATGATCAGTTGTGGCGTCGTCAGATTCACCCCTAATAGAAATAAAAATAAACATCAAAACAATAGAGAAAAGCGTGTAAATTCATTAAAATAAAAAAATAAAAAAATAAAAAAAATGAAATAAATAAATGAAAGAGGGCGACCGACGGTCGACAAACAACCTAAAACTATTGTCCCCGCCGGCCATGGATTAAACAAGAATGAGAGCGGCACTTAGAGAGAAAAGGAAAGCTAGGTTAAACTCAAATGCTGAGTTTTTATACATTTGAATGCTGAAATTTAATATACCACACCACATGCTTGTTTGAGCCAGAATTATGCAAGGGGTTGTTTATAATCATTACATATGACATTTTATGATTGTTTGATACGTTTTGTTTTGGGCCTATATCCATAACTAATACTCTAAATAATAATTTAAAAAAATTATGTTAGTGTTGTGAATAAAATAAAGAAGAACAAGAATAAGAACAAGAAGAACAAAGAGATGAGAGAAAGAGGGAGATTTGTATTATTCTCAAAAATAGACTTGTATACAATGCCTTCAATGAATCATCTATTTATAGGCATAAGAAGTACATAATACATTAAACTCTAATTCATAGAGATAATATTCCTAATAATAAATAAATCAAACTCCTTTGATAAAGTTCTAATCATGATAGGCATCCACATAGATAAATATTCATAACACTCCCCCTTGGATGTCTATGAAGATAATGTGCCTCGTTAAAACCTTACTAAGATAAAAACCCAGTGGGAAAAAAAAAATCATTAGTGAAGGAAAAAGAGTACACACATCTTTAATACGCATAACATGTTGCCTCATTAAAAACCTTACCAGGAAAACCCATTGGGACAAAACCTCGGTTAAGGGAAAAAGAGTGCAACGCGTATTTACTCCCCCTCATGAAAACATCACAGAAGATCTTTGAATCTTCATAATTCAATCTTGAATATTATTTTTCTAAAGATCTTGAGGAATGAAACATTAGAGTAATATGTTTCACGATGTATCCACCTTTCAATTGAGATATACATCTTGCATTATCTCTACACAAAATAGCTTCATATCATATCTTGTGAAAGTAAATCTACATATCTTCTGGATATGTTGGGTCAATGATTTTAGCCAAACACATTTTTGGCTTGCCTTGTGCATAGCAATTATTTCTACAAGATTTGAGGAGACATCGACGAATGTTTGAAGATCTAAATGTAATGATCTTTGTATATCCATGAATATTGCTTGGCCAGCTAATATATAGTGCTTCAAAACCAAGAAAAGATATAATTATCTTTATTCATATCCAACAATCTTACAATTATTGGGATACTCAATAGATATGCTCTATTCATATTGAATCTTCTTTAAGATTCTTTCAGCTTATATCTATTCATAGACAAAAGGAAATATATAAAAATGCTCGATCTTCAGGTCGAGATAAACTTGATGTCAAGATTCAAGTACTTGTATTGAAATTACTTCACGAGTTTCCAATTTGAAGCTCTTTAGGAGTTCTAAAATTATCATAATGGATCTTGATCCAAACTCCTTTATAAAATACATAAGGAAATCTGATCATTCTTATAGTATTTTCTCAATTAGTATTCACTAAGGCGATTATACCAAATGCGCCAAAATATTCATGAGACATGTCTAAATAAATTTCCTCAGAAATTTCCAAATGCTTATAGCATTTTAGATCCTTCAAGGATAAATATGGATCCACAAATAATTAGACGCATGTAAAATTTTCAAAACTGCCAAAGTAATTGCATCCACCATGAAGTAATTAAAACTTTTCATAAATCATAGTTCAAGTCGTATTTACGACTACTTATTTGTGCCTCAATTGCATTACACCTTTAGGTGTTTGGACTGCTTGTCCAAATACTTCTATTTTAGAAGTTCAAAGCGTCTTTCAACATTGGCCAATTCAATATCTATACTTCTGGATAGATTTTATACAAGATCCTCGAATTCTTTCTTTACTTCTATAGAAGTATTTATGTAAAATTGTTTGTAAAATCGTTGACGACAACTTTCCAATTTTCTGGTTCCATTCTCGTAATGACATAACTCATCGAGATCTCTTCAAGATTTCAATCTTTATTTCAGGTACCTGAAACTCTTATAGAGTTTTATTATTTGTTATGTCTTGGGTCTCTTCAGGAGCACCCGCCTCCAATATATGACCATCTCATATTACTTTCTATTTACGAGAATTTTGATCATTGGAACCATTTCAACTATCATGCTTCAAGCATGATTTACATTCTCTCGCTCTAACATGTAATTTAAACTTACATCATTTCAGCTGATATATGAGACTTAATTACTCTCATTGGGTCAGTAAATATGTCTAGCAGTTGACATGTAATAACATGAATTATCTTATGAACTTCTAGTTCATATACGAGGATCTAAATAATGATAATTCATTTTCCTCTATCCAGCTGATTATTATCTCCCCTGATGTTGAGAAAAATCATGTCATAAATGATTCTCCAATTAATGTTTAAGAATTTAAACATAAAAGAAGACTCGTACTCAATATATATTCTCAACCCTTTTTACTTGCCCATTTTGTGCGTTATGGTGGAGCAATTCAACTATATATCGCACATTCAAAGATTCAAAAAATGGGAAATATGACTTCTGACCAAAAGTCAAATCATAATGGGGAGTTTATTATAACTCGTTGGCTTGATGCGTATAAGTGTTTCTATATGGAAATACCATATAAATATTAAATGTTTTGTTCTCACAGTTTAGCTATTAAATAGGAGGCATCTAATTAAAAATTTGCTAAACCGTATTTTTCATAATCAATAGGCTTTGTAACAACCGATATAGCCTAAAATATAAACCCACTAGCTTTTCAAGACGAATAGTCTAATTGCATAATATGAATCTTTTTAGAATCAATCTCACAAACTTCTGGTTGTAAGTCGATAAAACAATGTAGATGCATCTACTAAAATCATATAAAACTTTCCACATTTGTGGATATATGGGCCCATATTTCGTTCAGATATGCAAGACATACAGTCTCAACTTCAGTACAAGAACTTTAAGTTCTAATTCTTTTGGTAAGTGAGATCATTTATATCCTTTGAGAACAAACAACACAAGAACTTCAGGTTCTTTTAGTAAGTGGAATTTAATCAATTCCTTTAAGCAACACAAGAACTTCACATTCTTTAATAAGTGGAATTTAATCCATTCCTTTGAGAATAAGCACCATAAGAACTACATGTTCTCTTAATACATGTGCATGTAAATCTCAATAATTTATGCACCATTATTGATCAGGATGGTCTAACCGATCATGCCAACGATATATATGTGTATATATCTCTGAATTTGTAAACTTCTTGTTTACCATAACATGTAATTCAATCTCACTCGTACATGTCTAGTACGACCATCAAAATTGTTCCTTTAAATAGGAATATATTTAGCTCTTTCGGAGCTTTCAATTGAAATTATCTTTTGGTAGCAATATATAGCTCTTCTAGAGCTTTCAACTGACTTTTTGGCTACCAGAACTTATATCCATATTGGCTTATTTCAAATGTCAATCGATAACATATGTTATCTATAATTTCTAAAGGGATAGCTTGCGAACTCATATTGTTCTCTTTATGACTTTGACGAGTATAACGCACTGTGAATATGGAATAAAGTTCCATTTGACAATAACATATTTGCTCAACCAGAGCCTTTTGTGATATTAGTACTTCCGGATATAGTACTCACATTATTCTCTTGCATTTTAATCGAGAAATGCATAATTATGCACCTTTCAAAATGTGCTTTGTTTCATTTACTTCAGGTAATGAAAATATGTACTTTGTATCATTCACTTCGAGGAGTGAAAAATATAAAATATAGCACATCATATCAAGTCGATTATCTATCAGAGATAAACTTTCAAGTGCTCTTCCGAAACATTGATATTTTAGTACTTTGAGAAATATTACTCATATTTCCCCTTGCATTTAAATGGGAAAAATATTTCTTATGCTTAAGTACAATATGAGTACTTGCATTATCTGCTAGGCATAAATAGCCACAATTCTAGGCATAAATAGCCACAATTCATTGTATATTTTATTTCGAAAGTAATCATATTCTTCAAATAATAAATTAACATAAAGCGTAAATAAATAATATGTGAAATAAATAAACATAAAGCAAACTAACATAAATAAATAATAAATAAAACAAATTAACATAAAATAAATAAATAAAACCCAATTATTCCTGTTAGAGGTTACAAGGGAAATAAAATAAATGGTAAATTATTCTCTTCAAGTGTTATGAGAAAATTAACAATATCCAATTGAGTTGGACCAATAACGCCATAATTATTTTCGCCATAAACAAATTTTGTTTAAATTTTATTTCATTTATCATTCATGATTATGGATAAAGTCCATAATACTTTGGCGTTTAACAAGTACGAAACCAATGGTTAATAACATCACATTGGTAAAAGGATTTCACTTCCTTAGAATGATTTTTATCACTCTTGTCATCCTTATAACTTTGCTACCAGCGGGTAGAAGTATTCTTAAAACGACTATATTTTTCATGTGTATATTCATAGCCTGGACCACGACCACAACTTTTAATGTGATTTTTTATTTCTTCCATAATATAATCTCACATTCACTTCAGGGAATGGAGTAGAGCCAGTGGGCCTTTAAAACCTTTTTCACATATCCTTATCACAGAGAACAAAGATTTAATCCTCATACGCGGCATTGTTAAACATGTCCACAAGGTCCTTTAAAAACCTCCTTTGAGACCAGTAGCCTCGCAGAACGGGATGTCCAGCCAATTATACTTGGATTATATCGAAATTATGTCTCTAATTGAATAATAATTTACCATGTTTGCATTCACTTCAGGGAATGAAACAAATTCAATAATCGCATGGAATAAACATCATGTTTGCATTCACTTAAGGGAATGCCACATCATTGATAATTGCATGGAATAAACATCATGCTTGCATTCACTTCAGGGAATGCCCCATCATTGATAATCGCATGGAATAAACATCATGCTTTGCATTCACTTCAAGGAATGCCTCCCATAAAACTTTTTGGATCAAGAAGAATTTCCGTAACTGGAAATTGGGAGAAGTCTATGGTCAAGTTTTTCAACGAAGAAAAAATATTGCTTTCGAGCAAATATAGACTTTATAATAATCTTCTTGTAAATTCAAAATCATCATGATTTATCGCACTTTAAAATAATAATATAAAGAATAAAAATAAAACCAAAATTTACCGATATTGATTTTTCTCTCGTGGACAATGGAGACATAGCATATGACCGAGATAGCTTCTCATAGTCCCTTTATATCACATCTCTTTCCAAGCCATTTAAGCATATCATGTAAAACTCAAAACACGATTAAAAATATTAACTTTTACCAAATAAAATGACATAAATAATAATATGAAAAATATCAAATATAATCATATAAGTAAAAGTATGAATAAGCATACCGCTAATTAACCCTTTTATAAACAAGAGAAAACATACGTAATTTACACCAAACGCAACCTCTTCGTCTCTGTCGATTCGTCTTTTGGTTTGTGAGAAGCCACAAATTTATCTGAAGAACTAGGTTCTCTTTCCAATGTTCGAATAAAATCAAACATACTTCCAAAATTTTCAAAAATTAAAACAAAGTTAAAATATAAAAAGAAAGACAATCAGTAACTAAAAAAAATAAGGAGAAAAAAAACTTATCTTTGGTTTATTCTATAATCGAATTCTTCCCGGTAACTTCTTTTGAATTATAATGATGAAGACCTCAGTTGATTAGAGTCTCGTGCTGATAACGTGTTGTGAATAAAATAAAGAAGAACAAGAATAAGAACAAGAAGAACAAAGAGATGAGAGAAAGAGGGAGATTTGTATTATTCTCAAAAATAGACTTGTATACAATGCCTTCAATGAATCATTTATTTATAGGCATAAGAAGTACATAATACATTAAACTCTAATTCATAGAGATAATATTCCTAATAATAAATAAATCAAACTCCTTTGATAAAGTTCTAATCATGATAGACATCCACATAAATAAATATTCATAACAGTTAGCATATAAACATATCCATACATTTGTAATTAAAGTATTTTTGCATTTAATACAATGTATATTTTATTAAAAAATTATAAATATATACAAATATTAAAAATCTTGATTTATTCGAAACAACATTATAGCATACCGATATTGATACATACCTGTACCAGTACCAAAAAAAAAACGTCCACCCGTATACTACTCACAACCTTGTGTGACACCCCATCTAATATTTGTTGTTTTGCAGTAGAACAAAAGAAGGGCGTTACTCTACATGAACCGTCTGGGAAGAACAAAAACTTGTGGAATTGGATTCACCGGAGATCCTAAAGTTCCATAATCTCCCCTTGGCAGAGACCATGTTCTCTTCACACAGGAATTCCCAAGAAAACCATTTCTCGATCGTCCGATGAACGTCATGCACCACGACATCGGTCGTATTCCCGGCGGCTCTGGCCAACATGCTGGCAGTGTAGATAGTTGACATCCTGCCCGGAGCTTCCAGCGTGTCCCCAATCGGTCCGTCCACCACCACCACATCCCATTTAAGCTCGTACACTTGTTTTGGTAAATTCCTCAATGCCAATTCGCAACTTGATTGCTGCAACAGATTTATGCTTGGGGTGCAAGCTGGATTTCCCCTGGCATGTTTGAGTAGCTTGTATGCCTTCTTAGCAGGTACACGGTACTTAACCTTATAAATCTGATTCCGGTTAGAATCGGATTTGACTTTGCTTATCTTGTAATGATCATCCTCGAGAAAAAGAGTGATCCCTCCTGCATTTATCGAGGAGAGATCGAGGTACTGTGATTGAAGGCCGAAAACAAGAAGGTTACAAGGTGCTTTACGAGTAATGAGATTCGAAACAAGCATGAATTCCTTGGGGGCGAGAAGGGTCGCATTGGCTGCGTTCAATCGGATCTTATTGCATTCGGCAGGCGATGAACACTCCCGTTGAAGCGATGACGACAAAGCAGCGGAACGAGACCAAGAATCTGAATAAGTAATTGCGAGTTTGAGAAGTCTGAGGACGGAAAAACATGAGAGGATGAAAATAAGCGCAGGAAGTAGTTTCCTTCCAGGGAATTTCATTATTGGAACCCTGAATCAAGTCGAGTGAGAATGCATTTTGTTGGTATATTGTTTTACCTTTTCCTTGCACCTTACAGCCTACAGGCAGTGTAATCACATGTTGATTGAGGAACAAGTAATGGCCGATTGCTTTGGTTTCAAGTGTTGAGCTTTTTCCTTTGTTATTATGATCAGCTGTCAGTAAAGTCACCTAATTGATTCCTGCCACATTGCAGTTAGGTTTGGTGTTCAATCATTTTATAAACTTTTTTTTGAACATGTTAATTGGTACCATTTTGTAAATTACATATTTTTATCAAATGTTTATAACATTTAATACTTATTAATAGCATATTGTATGTGAAATGGTAAGGTTTTGGCAGGCATTGGAAGGCCTGGTTATGGTTTGGGATCCTATTTAGGAGGTTTTCAGCCTGAAAATCTCAAACCATAGCCTCGAAAGCCCAAACCAAGATGTACAGATATGGATAGCCTTTATTTGCAGGAGGATTGTGACATTTCGTTGCAATTTGAGAAAATGCTTTAGTTATGTTATTTGGACTGAATCAATTTTAAGATTTTACATAATCAGTTATTGAATTCATCCATAAATCATTACTTAGTAATTAGTTTACTTATTTCTATTCAAAAAAAAAGTTTTACTTATTCATATTTCCATTTAGTTTTTCACTTCGTTAGATTCTGGAAAATTATTTAACCCTCGTAGTACAAGGGGTTGCTGTGGTGTAGTGGTTATCATGTTAGCTTTATACGCGAAAGGGCAGCAACATATTTGTTCATTGAACAAGTGTTTCTTCATCCTAAAACACTCCGGTTCAGCTGACATTATTCTGGAATCTTGTTTTATGCTTTGATTGCACCTCATTTGCATAGGTGGAGCCTGAACCAAACAGTCTGCAATGCCCATATAAATTCCAAAGGCATCCCCGTCGATTTTATCAGTAAGATTCGGTTTAACCAATGTTAAAATTGGGGCCAAATCAAATCTTGTTCATGTCTTAATTGGACTGACTTCAACTACAAAAGCTTTGATTTAAGACTTGACTCCTATCAATTCTTCAATGATAATGGCATGCGGTTTTAGTCATGGTGCCAATGAGAAGAAGTAAATTTGGCAACAAATGATTTGTGTGTAGTAGTTGTTGGTATTGCTTTCAATTTGATTCTCTCGTTGCCATTATTGATCCTACATATCCACTAAATCCCAATGGTAGAGATCAGTTATTTTCATATAATTGCTCAACTAAATTGCCTATAAAGGTCTAATCGATGGCCAAGTTTTGTAAGAATGGGCTATGCCCTACAATAGAATAGAACCAGCGGTTTAGGACCATTGTTCCGATCATCACACCTGAATTATTAATTCAGGTGGATAGAAATCATCTGCCCCCAAAGTATGCCCCTATTTTTGCCCCACTTTAAAATAGTGGGTTTAGAGTTTAGGGTTTGGGTTTAAGGTTGGGGCTTAGGGTTAGGGTGTAGGAAATTAAGGGTATGATGTATTTTTTAAGATTTAGGGTTTGAGGTTTAAGATATGAAAATTAGGGTTATGAGACAAGATTTAATTTTTAAGTATTTTTAGGCAGGGGTATAGAAGGAGGCATGGTTAGGGGCAGAAGATTTTTACCCAATTCAGGTACTCATCATAAAATTCTTATGTTGTTGAGTATCCTCTTGATTAGGGGTAAAGTCAGAAATTTTAATAATAAGGAGATATTTCGATTTCAACCGGAGATTATGTTAAAAAAATTAATATAAAATTAAAATATGAATTCAAAGGTGCAAAGAAAAATTATTATATATCGTAAAAAAAACTCAAACTTTTATGATTTCCTCATTCCTATACACTATAATTGTTTTGTAATAACACAAACAATTAAAATATATTAAGTTACAATTGCAATCAGTATACACTCCTCTAATTATTATTAACTTAATTCACAAAGTACATCAAATTGTTTAATTATAATGAATATATTTAATCATTATAAACACAAAATGCACATTTAGTACTCAATATATATCTTAATAAAACTCATATATTATATAGTCATATTTAAATCAAAATAAAATCAGAACTGAATTCACACGTACATAAATTTATGTTTGACTATACTCACAACTTCAACCTGACAAGACTTTTTATGTTCATAATTTTTTTAATTTTTTGATAATACGCGTATACTAGGGATGCTTAACGAGTTGAGCAGCTCGTGAGCGGCTCAAACTCGACTCGGTCAAAATTCGGTAAACGCTCGGTTCGGATTAGCTCGACTCGAATTCGACTCGAAATCATAACGAGTTTAGTCGAGCAAAGTCTAACTAGACTCGATAAGTTCGCGAACAGCTCGTTAATTTTTTAAAATATTTTTTTAGTAATTGCAAGATTGGTTAAGTATCATTGAACCCTTTTTTTCAAGAATGCTTTTAATATGTTAGTTTAATGTATTTGTGGATTGTTACTTTAGTTTTAATATGTTAGTTTGGCGAACTTGTGGATTGTTACTTTAGTTTTAAGAGAAAACTACACCGGTGGTCCCCTAACTATCACCGTTCTCCTGTTTTGGTCCCCAAACTATGTTTTTCGGCAAAATTGTCCCTTCTGTTACATAGTTCTACTGTTTTGGTCCCCGATGTTAAATAACTAACGGTTTTGCTGACGTGGCATTTTTAATATTTTTTAATCATTTCTCTCACCTCTTATATTATTTTTATTTAATTTTATTCAACCAATCATATCGTGACAAGTGTCACTACCCTATTACTTGGAGAAAAAAACTCCCAAAATCCTTATAAATGCATTGGTGTCGCTGGGATTCAAACCCAGGACCACCAGCGGATAAGGCATGCATGTGAACCAACTATGCTAAGCTGGTTACCTGATTTAAGTCTACTAACGTTTATATTTAAGCTGTACAAATTAACCTAAAAAAACCTAAAAACACAATTGGTGGCACCGGGATTTGAACCTAGGTAACTAGCATGGAAGGCCAGCATGTAAACCAATTACACTAAGCCAACTATTTGGTTTAAATTTTCTAACATTTATATTTAACCTATACAAATTAGAAACAACACATTCGAACGTAATACCTTATTAAAAAAAATTTAAATATTTAACCACCAAGTTAAACTAATAAATTGTGCTATTTTTAAATTAAATATATTTAACTAAATTATGTTTAAAATTAAAAAATCAAACTAATTTTTTTACTTTGATTGATAATAACAAAACTAATTAAATATTTATTATTATTATAAAATTATTATAAATTAATATTTATTTATTATATTTAATATATTATTTATTATAAAATTAATATTTATTAATAATATAAGAGGAGAGAGAAATGATTAAAAAATATTAAACTAATAATATTTATTAATAATATATTAAATATAATAAATAAATATTAATTTATAATAATTTTATAATAATAAATAAATATTTAATTAGTTTTGTTATTATCAATCAAAGTAAAAAATTAGTTTGATTTTTTAATTTTAAACATAATTTAGTTAAATATATTTAATTTAAAAATAGCACAATTTATTAGTTTAACTTGGTGGTTAAATATTTAAAATTTTATCAATAAGGTATTGTGTTCGAATGTGTTGTTTCTAATTTGTATAGGTTAAATATAAATGTTAGAAAATTTAAACCAAATAGTTGGCTTAGTGTAATTGGTTTACACGTTGGCCTTCCATGCTAATTACCTGGGTTTGAATCCTGGTGGCATCAATTGTGTTTTTAGGTTTTTTTGGGTTAATTTGTATAGCTTAAATATAAATGTTAGTAGACTTGAATCAAGTAACTAGCCTAGCATAGTTGGTTCATGCGTATGCCTTATGCGTTGGTGGTCCTAGATTTGAATCCCAACGACACCAAATGCATTTTTAAGGATTTTGGGGTTTTTTTTCAAGTAATAGAATAGTGACACGTGTCACGACATGATTGGGTGAATAAAATTAAATAAAAATAATATAAGAGGAGAGAGAAATGATTAAAAAATATTAAAAAAATACCACGTCAGCAAAACCGTTAGCTATTTAACGTCGGGGGACCAAAACATGAGAACTATGTAACAGAAGGGACGAGTTTGCCGAAAACATAGTTTGGGGACCAAAACTGTCACATCCCAAAAACCGGTCTAGTCGGAATTAAATTCCGGTGACCGAATATTTTACTGATTGAATAATTTATTCGATCTTATCTGAACCAATAAATATTATTCGGGGTAATTTATAATAGTTTATTATTATTATTTTTATTAATATTATTATTATTAAAAAAAAAGAAGATATAAAGTGGATGCTAACCAACCCACTCATTAATTTGAAAATGAAAAGAAAATTCTAAGTGGCAATTACAACTATATGTGGTAGCAAATTAAAGAAGAAATTGGAATTGGAGAAAGAAGTGTCGGTCATGTTTAGTATAAATAGGGGAGGGGGGAATTGAATGGAGCATTGGAAAATTTAGGAAGAAACAAAGGATGCAGTCCAATGTTCGATTGGTAGTCCGATAAATTCGATATAGTAATATCGAATTTCTGTCGACGTCGGGGTAAGCTCAAATCTATAGTAAGTTTAAGTTTCGGTATCGAGTTTGATGAATATTTTTATATATATTCGATACTGTTTTATTGATTAGTTTTTATTAATTATCATGGTACACGAGGTAGATTCGGAACAGCCGTCAAGCCCAAGAAATAATAATAAAGTACCGGTCTATCAAGGTGAGTGAAATAAATTAGAGTTGAGATTAGAGTCTCAACTATCTTTAAATTTGATGTTAGTATTTATATTAAGCATGAAATTGAATTAATTAAAGGTTGGTAAAAGATAAGGGTAGAAAGAATAAAGAAATTCGGATTTATAAACTGTCCTGTAGAAAACTGCATTTTCGAGCATGTTAGGGTCATTTCTGGAAAAAGTGTTCTTCTACAAAGTTGTAGAGGACAAAATTTTACATGGAATAGAGGTATTATTTGTTCAAAAATGTTAAGTATAGGTCTCGGAATTGTTGTTAAAAGATGACGGGACTGAAACTGAATGAATTTGGAATCTGCTGGACTAAATTATGAAATTCGAAATGTTTAGGGGTTTAATTGATGCCAATAAATTCTGGAAAATTTATTATAAACAGGATAGGTATTGTAGGAATGAAAAATAAATAATTTAGTTTGAATTATATATCAATTGATAAGTTTAAATATCATTAGAACACATAAGAGATTAAAATGGACTAGTTTGTAAGAATTGATAAGTTGAGGACTTATATGCTCTGTTTTCATGGTTTCTGGAACATAATTATTATGTTAATATGTGAAGGTAAATATGGTTAAAATCTCAAGATTTATGGTGTAGTAAAACATAGGTTATAAATACACTAAAGTCACAAATAGGCAGATTAGTTTTCTAAAGATACCCTATGTTCAAGTAATAAACTGTATTGATAGAGAAATGATAAAATTATGTTCCATACATGGTTGTAAAGGTGTGTTTATAAGCTTTCCAGAATGGTAAAGAACTCCTTATTTGGAGTTATGAGTAAAAAGATATGACCAGTTTAGTAGAGGTTACTCAAACTGCCAGTTTAGGGGGCAGATTCACTTTTCTAAGTGATTATGTTTAAGTAAAAGAATTTATATGTTTGAATTAATTACTAATGGGTATTGTATATGATATTTTATGTATCAAGAGCATATTGGTGAAGAGATATTAGAGGAATCAAGGGGTGATCAAACCAAGAAGAAAGGGAGAGGCATCACCATTAAGGAGACAAACTAGCTTGGAGTATTGTGAGTGTGGATGCATTTGTCTCGGGTGACGCGGTGTCATTCCGATCATTGTTTTTATGTTCTGATATGTGAGTGTGGATGCATTTGTCTCGGGTGACGCGGTGTCATTCCGATCATTGTTTTTATGTTCTGATGCATTTGTCTCGGGTGACGCGGTGTCATTCCGATCATTGTTTTTTATATGTGAGTGTAGATGCATTTGTCTCGGGTGACGCGGTGTCATTCCGATCATTGTTTTTATGTTCTGATATGTGAGTGTAGATGCATTTGTCTCGGGTGACGCGGTGTCATTCCGATCATTGTTTTTATGTTCTGATATGTGAGTGTAGTTTTGTTTAAAGTGTTGGGATTAGTATCCTAACCTTGTTATTTTTTTAGATAACATGAAGAAAGCATGAAATGAATTTAATAATGATTGGTAAAATTTAAAATATAAGGAAGAAGGATTAAAGGCAAAAATATTGATCTAAGTGTATATTGCTTGTTAGATAAGCATGCTTAGCATAAATATGATTAGTTGCTATGATGTGTTGATTACTTGAGCTATGTGAAATGTGACTAAATGATAAGCTTTGCTACTGGTTTTTGATGATCATAAAATGAAAATGATCTCATGTACTTGCTGAAATTTTATATTACCATGATGCTTGATTGATTATATGTATATGCCTATTGAAATGGTTAAATGCCTTTGAAATTATGAATGATTGACAAGTGAATGATCTTGTTAATAAAGAAAGATAAGTAAAGTCCTTGGTATGATTAGTGTCTATAGGTAGAAGGGCATGCCTTAGAGTCGTTGAGCTCCCCTGATCTTTGTTACAGGATGGTGGTTAGTCACCTATAAACCTGATAAGGTGGTTAGTCACCTTGATAATTGAATGGTGGTAAGTCACCATTGATGCCTATGCATCCCCTGTTATATGTTGAAATGAGAAATGGATACTTTGAGTATCTAATGTTACATGTTACATGAAGACTCGATTACCTTGTTCATTAATCATCCAAGGCAAAACATTTATTAGAACAATGATATATGTTTAAATGAACAAATTGGGTATTAGCCCTTATGATATGAAACGAATATGTGTACTTGGTTGAGATTCGAAATGAACTATGTTGTGATGTGAAACTATGAAATGTTGCTTCCAAGATGACAATGAGATTACATGTTGTTTGTTGTCCATGTTAGCTTGAATTGTAAAAGTTTGCTGCCCTATTGGTTAGTATTTGAGACTAGCTAAGTTAACTTGGTTTTTGATGGAACTAACTAGGTATTTCAATGTGTGCTAAGCCTAGCTAAGTAACCTCAAAGATTGAATAAGACTTTAAAAGATTGAAACTAGTAAAGTTAGGGCTGCCTCACTAAGTACATTATGTGTACTTATCACTCTCTTTGTTTCCTTCTTCCAAAACAACAGGTTCTTTGATATCCGAAAGTCATCCGTTCTGATTCGAGAGCTTCGCAAGCCAGAACAAGTATGATATAATCTTGCTTAGACTCCTAGTTGGTGGCATAGTCTAAATTAGTTTGTCATGCATTATGAATCATGTAATTCTTAAGTGTGGTTTGTATAAAACTAAGACATGTTATATTACGAGATGACTTAATAAATGTTTATATAAATATGGATATGATGATATGAATGAACTATGTTTGAAGTTAATCAAGCTTGATATGAATTGAATATCATATAATTGTAAGTTTGATGAGTTGACATGTATGAATCTGTCTATCATCCGAATAGTAACATCGTTCGCTCGTAACCGGGTGAGGGGTGTTACATAAATTGGTATCAGAGCTTCGGTTTAGTCGATTCTCGGACTAAATCGGGTCTATTGCATCATATAGGTTAAACTATGCCACCTAGGAGTTTTATATCGAACTGCTTGCGATTGCGCTCTCTAACTTCGATCTGTTCTGAAGTCTTATTAGAATGTCCGAATCACTTTTGGCCCGTGATAATGAAAGTCCTCGGGAATCATCTAACGAGGATGGTAGCGTTAGAATGAAAACCAACGCTCCGGGACAATCTAATCCTCTCGAGCAAGCGGACCCTCCGAGAAGATCGGAACCGCGAGAACCGACTCCGCCCCCTGAACCTAATCAAACAACTCCGACAATTCCAACTGTTCAAAGTGCTCAGCGGGAATGTCTCCTAAGTATGAAGGAGATGTTCGATCAATTAGTAATGAACATCCGACGAGAACAACCGACTCCGGTGGTTGCTACACCGAGTCGAGCCCCTATCGACAAGCTCGCACAACATCGAGCAACTACGTTCACCGGTGAAAACGAGGAAAAGCCGGAAGAAGCTGAGAATTGGCTAGAAAGAACCACTCAAATCTTAACTCGCCAACTCCAATGTTCGGATGAACATAAACTTGAATGTGCGATTGCACTTCTAGCCGATGAAGCTCTAAGTTGGTGGGAAACCACGACTCTAACTGCCCCTGCCGAGTCAATTACATGGAAATTCTTCGTTGATGAATTCAAAAAGAAATATATTAACGAACAATACCTTGCTGATCGGAGGAAGAAATTCTTACATCTGAAACAGGCCAATCGGCCGATTGAACAATATGTTGCCGATTTCTGCAAATACTGCAAGTATGGCTCGGAGTACATCAAGACCGAGAAAGATAAATGCAGAATGTTCATCGACGGGCTAAGTGATGAATTGAGTCCGATGTTCACAGCACTTGACATTACGGATTTTCAAATCCTTGTGAATCGGGTCATCGCCACTGAATCTAAGATGCAGAATGCCGAGAAACGAAAGAGTGGATTCCGAACTGATAAGAAGCGGAAGAGTGACGACAAGTCTCAGTGGTCTAAGAAGCCGAAACATCAGAAGGAATCATCCTCCACCTATATACCATTTACTCGGAATAATTTCCAACCCCAACACTCCAACAAGATGGCTACTCCGGTTGTTTCCATCAACAGTACTGGAAATGTCGACAGACCTCCTGTTTGCAAATTCTGTCAGAAGAATCACTTTGGCCAATGCCGAACTCAAGCGAACCTCTGTTATGCTTGTGGCGCTGACGATCATTACATCCGAGACTGTCCAAAACGAAATGATCAATCTTTTGTTCGACCGGCTAACCAAAGTTCTGTACCATCTAGCCGAGGCAAACATCCGAGACAAGTTCAGTCGAACAATCCCGAGAAAGGCAAGGCTGCCCAGTCAAAAGCCACCACTTATCAGGAGTCCCGAGTCCCAGCTCGTGTCTATCACATTCGAGGCAAGGAAGAAGAAGAGTCTCCTGATGTCATTGCGGGTACGGTTGAACTTAACCTTAAACCTGTTTACGCATTGATAGATTCGGGATCAACCCATTCATTTATATGCTCATACTTGTTAGATGAACTTAAATTGAAACCTGAAACTGTACAAACTGGGCTAATTGTTTCGAACCCTATAGGAGGTAGTATGCCAATAAATTTGATCTGTAAAGATTGTCAGATAACAATTCAAAATATACCCTTTCCTTGTAATCTATATGTTTTACCCAAATGTGAATTTAATCTAGTTTTAGGACTAGATTGGTTGGGAAAACATGAAGCCTGGATAGACTGTCAAAACCGTAGGTTATATTTACGGGGTTTAGGAAAAGAATCCATCCTATTGATAGACAAGAAACCGATCTCTATTTTTGCCGCTATGGCATTGCAAGACAAGCTTGATTTCAGTTTACCTGAAATGCCTGTCATATCTGAATTTTCCGATGTTTTTCCTGAGGAACTCCCTGGCCTTCCTCCAACTCGGGAAGTCGAATTCAAAATCGAAGTTCAACCCGGAACTAATCCGGTGTCCATTACACCTTATCGGATGGCACCTGTTGAACTCAAAGAACTAAAGAAGCAAATTCAAGAACTCGAGGATAAAGGATTCATCCGACCTAGCATATCTCCCTGGGGTGCTCCTGTCCTATTCGTGAAAAAGAAGGATGGTACGATGCGGCTTTGTATCGATTACCGGCAACTTAATAAAGTAACCATCAAGAATAAGTATCCGCTACCGAGAATCGAAGATTTGTTCGATCAACTCAAACACGCAGCCGTGTTCTCTAAGATTGATCTTCGGTCTGGTTACTATCAAATGAGGGTAAGAGAAGAAGATGTACCCAAAACAGCTTTCCGAACTCGATATGGACATTACGAATTCTTAGTAATGCCATTCGGTCTAACAAATGCCCCTGCTGCATTCATGGATCTGATGAATCGAGTATTCAAGCCCTATCTTGACAAGTTCGTTGTCGTATTTATCGACGACATCCTTGTTTACTCCCAGAACAAGGAAGAACATGCTGATCATCTTCGGATTGTACTTCAGACGCTCCGAGATCACCAATTGTTTGCCAAATTCACTAAGTGTGAGTTTTGGTTATCCGAAGTTTCATTCCTCGGACACATCATTTCTGCCGAAGGAATTAAAGTTGATTCCAAGAAAATTCAAGCTATTCTTGATTGGAGACCTCCGAGAAATGTGAGCGAAGTCCGAAGTTTCCTCGGATTAGCTGGCTATTACCGAAGATTTGTGAAGGGATTCTCGGTGATTGCCGCACCATTAACTAAACTCCTTCGAAAGGATGTAATCTTTGAGTGGTCGGAAAAACAACAACGAAGTTTTGACCAACTCAAACAAGCTCTAACACATGCCCCAGTCCTTATTCAACCCGAATCGGGTAAAGAATTCATAGTGTACAGCGATGCATCACACTCGGGCCTAGGCTGTGTTCTGATGCAAGAAGGCAATGTGATTGCATACGCCTCCCGGCAACTGAAGCAACACGAATTGAATTATCCTACTCACGATCTCGAGCTTGCAGCCATTGTGTTCGCGCTCAAAATTTGGCGACACTACTTGTACGGTGAAAGATGCAAGCTGTTCACTGATCACAAAAGCCTGAAGTATTTACTCACTCAAAAAGATCTGAACCTTAGACAAAGAAGATGGTTAGAGTTGCTTAAAGACTACGATCTGACTATCGATTATCATCCTGGAAAAGCTAATGTTGTTGCCGACGCTCTGAGTCGAAAACCGAACCTCTCTTCTTTGGCTATCAACGCTCATTTCCGGCTATGCAAAGCTCGGAATTATCTGAATGAACTTCAAGTTCAATCTACTCTGATCACCAGGATCAAAGAACTTCAACAAATTGATCCGGAACTTCAGAAAATCAATTCTAAGCTTGAGTCTAATTCTGACTTCTCTGTTAAGTCGAACGGTCTTCTATACTTCAAAGATCGTATATGTGTCCCTAATAACAAAGAATTACAAGATGAAATTCTACATGAAGCACACCAAAGTTCTTTTTCGATCCATCCTGGATCAGTTAAGATGTACAAGGATCTCAAGCTCTTGTATTGGTGGCCAGGAATGAAAACGGCTATCAATGACTATGTAGCAAAATGTTTGAACTGCCAAAGGGTTAAAGCCGAGCACCAAGTCCCTACTGGTTTGCTCCAACCTCTCAAATTTCCGCAATGGAAATGGGAACAGATCACAATGGATTTTGTAACCGGCCTTCCTTGTTCGCCAAGAAAGTGCGACGCTATCTGGGTGATTGTTGATCGTTTCACCAAGTCAGCACACTTCATTCCGGTGAGAATGAATCTCAGTCTTGAAGCCTTGGCTGAATTATACATCCGAGAAGTAATTCGTTTACATGGAGTTCCGATCTCAATAGTCTCCGATCGAGATCCCCGATTCACAGCTCGATTTTGGAAATCATTACATAAAGCTCTCGGAACCAGACTGAATCTTAGCACAGCTTTCCATCCGCAAAGCGATGGTCAATCTGAACGAGTAATTCAAATTCTCGAAGACATGCTCAGAGCTTGTATCATTGACTTCGGAAAGAACTGGGAGAAATCACTACCTTTGGTAGAGTTCGCTTACAACAATAGCTTCCAATCTTCGATTCAAATGGCTCCTTTTGAAGCGTTGTATGGCAGAAAATGTCGAACACCTCTGTGTTGGTCTGAACTCGGTGATAATAAAGTTTTGGGACCACAATTGCTTCGGGAAACCGAAGAACAGGTCCAAATCATTCATTCTCGATTGAAGCAAGCTTTTGATCGCCAAAAGTCCTACGCCGATCTGAAACGTAGAGACATTCAACATCAAATCGGAGATAAAGTGTTTCTTAAAGTCTCCCCATGGAAGAAAGTATTCCGATTCGGCAAAAGAGGCAAACTAAGTCCTCGGTTTATCGGACCATTTGAAGTAGTTGAAAGAATTGGTCCTGTAGCTTATCGACTCGCTCTTCCTCCCGAGTTTGATAAGATACACAATGTCTTCCATGTCTCAATGCTCAGAAGATATCGATCTGATCCGTCTCACGTCCTTGAGCCTGAAGAAGTTGAGCTCAATCCTGATCTTTCATACGAAGAAGAGCCTGTTCAAATCCTTGATCGAGAAGTCAAAAGACTTCGAAATAAAAGTGTTCCTCTTGTCAAAATTCTTTGGAGAAATCACAACGTCGAGGAAGCAACGTGGGAACCTGAGGACACGATGAAAAAGCAATATCCTCACCTGTTCGATTCAGGTAAAATTCGAGGACGAATTTTTTTTTAGGGGGGAAGAGTTGTCACATCCCAAAAACCGGTCTAGTCGGAATTAAATTCCGGTGACCGAATATTTTACTGATTGAATAATTTATTCGATCTTATCTGAACCAATAAATATTATTCGGGGTAATTTATAATAGTTTATTATTATTATTTTTATTAATATTATTATTATTAAAAAAAAAGAAGATATAAAGTGGATGCTAACCAACCCACTCATTAATTTGAAAATGAAAAGAAAATTCTAAGTGGCAATTACAACTATATGTGGTAGCAAATTAAAGAAGAAATTGGAATTGGAGAAAGAAGTGTCGGTCATGTTTAGTATAAATAGGGGAGGGGGGAATTGAATGGAGCATTGGAAAATTTAGGAAGAAACAAAGGATGCAGTCCAATGTTCGATTGGTAGTCCGATAAATTCGATATAGTAATATCGAATTTCTGTCGACGTCGGGGTAAGCTCAAATCTATAGTAAGTTTAAGTTTCGGTATCGAGTTTGATGAATATTTTTATATATATTCGATACTGTTTTATTGATTAGTTTTTATTAATTATCATGGTACACGAGGTAGATTCGGAACAGCCGTCAAGCCCAAGAAATAATAATAAAGTACCGGTCTATCAAGGTGAGTGAAATAAATTAGAGTTGAGATTAGAGTCTCAACTATCTTTAAATTTGATGTTAGTATTTATATTAAGCATGAAATTGAATTAATTAAAGGTTGGTAAAAGATAAGGGTAGAAAGAATAAAGAAATTCGGATTTATAAACTGTCCTGTAGAAAACTGCATTTTCGAGCATGTTAGGGTCATTTCTGGAAAAAGTGTTCTTCTACAAAGTTGTAGAGGACAAAATTTTACATGGAATAGAGGTATTATTTGTTCAAAAATGTTAAGTATAGGTCTCGGAATTGTTGTTAAAAGATGACGGGACTGAAACTGAATGAATTTGGAATCTGCTGGACTAAATTATGAAATTCGAAATGTTTAGGGGTTTAATTGATGCCAATAAATTCTGGAAAATTTATTATAAACAGGATAGGTATTGTAGGAATGAAAAATAAATAATTTAGTTTGAATTATATATCAATTGATAAGTTTAAATATCATTAGAACACATAAGAGATTAAAATGGACTAGTTTGTAAGAATTGATAAGTTGAGGACTTATATGCTCTGTTTTCATGGTTTCTGGAACATAATTATTATGTTAATATGTGAAGGTAAATATGGTTAAAATCTCAAGATTTATGGTGTAGTAAAACATAGGTTATAAATACACTAAAGTCACAAATAGGCAGATTAGTTTTCTAAAGATACCCTATGTTCAAGTAATAAACTGTATTGATAGAGAAATGATAAAATTATGTTCCATACATGGTTGTAAAGGTGTGTTTATAAGCTTTCCAGAATGGTAAAGAACTCCTTATTTGGAGTTATGAGTAAAAAGATATGACCAGTTTAGTAGAGGTTACTCAAACTGCCAGTTTAGGGGGCAGATTCACTTTTCTAAGTGATTATGTTTAAGTAAAAGAATTTATATGTTTGAATTAATTACTAATGGGTATTGTATATGATATTTTATGTATCAAGAGCATATTGGTGAAGAGATATTAGAGGAATCAAGGGGTGATCAAACCAAGAAGAAAGGGAGAGGCATCACCATTAAGGAGACAAACTAGCTTGGAGTATTGTGAGTGTGGATGCATTTGTCTCGGGTGACGCGGTGTCATTCCGATCATTGTTTTTATGTTCTGATATGTGAGTGTGGATGCATTTGTCTCGGGTGACGCGGTGTCATTCCGATCATTGTTTTTATGTTCTGATGCATTTGTCTCGGGTGACGCGGTGTCATTCCGATCATTGTTTTTTATATGTGAGTGTAGATGCATTTGTCTCGGGTGACGCGGTGTCATTCCGATCATTGTTTTTATGTTCTGATATGTGAGTGTAGATGCATTTGTCTCGGGTGACGCGGTGTCATTCCGATCATTGTTTTTATGTTCTGATATGTGAGTGTAGTTTTGTTTAAAGTGTTGGGATTAGTATCCTAACCTTGTTATTTTTTTAGATAACATGAAGAAAGCATGAAATGAATTTAATAATGATTGGTAAAATTTAAAATATAAGGAAGAAGGATTAAAGGCAAAAATATTGATCTAAGTGTATATTGCTTGTTAGATAAGCATGCTTAGCATAAATATGATTAGTTGCTATGATGTGTTGATTACTTGAGCTATGTGAAATGTGACTAAATGATAAGCTTTGCTACTGGTTTTTGATGATCATAAAATGAAAATGATCTCATGTACTTGCTGAAATTTTATATTACCATGATGCTTGATTGATTATATGTATATGCCTATTGAAATGGTTAAATGCCTTTGAAATTATGAATGATTGACAAGTGAATGATCTTGTTAATAAAGAAAGATAAGTAAAGTCCTTGGTATGATTAGTGTCTATAGGTAGAAGGGCATGCCTTAGAGTCGTTGAGCTCCCCTGATCTTTGTTACAGGATGGTGGTTAGTCACCTATAAACCTGATAAGGTGGTTAGTCACCTTGATAATTGAATGGTGGTAAGTCACCATTGATGCCTATGCATCCCCTGTTATATGTTGAAATGAGAAATGGATACTTTGAGTATCTAATGTTACATGTTACATGAAGACTCGATTACCTTGTTCATTAATCATCCAAGGCAAAACATTTATTAGAACAATGATATATGTTTAAATGAACAAATTGGGTATTAGCCCTTATGATATGAAACGAATATGTGTACTTGGTTGAGATTCGAAATGAACTATGTTGTGATGTGAAACTATGAAATGTTGCTTCCAAGATGACAATGAGATTACATGTTGTTTGTTGTCCATGTTAGCTTGAATTGTAAAAGTTTGCTGCCCTATTGGTTAGTATTTGAGACTAGCTAAGTTAACTTGGTTTTTGATGGAACTAACTAGGTATTTCAATGTGTGCTAAGCCTAGCTAAGTAACCTCAAAGATTGAATAAGACTTTAAAAGATTGAAACTAGTAAAGTTAGGGCTGCCTCACTAAGTACATTATGTGTACTTATCACTCTCTTTGTTTCCTTCTTCCAAAACAACAGGTTCTTTGATATCCGAAAGTCATCCGTTCTGATTCGAGAGCTTCGCAAGCCAGAACAAGTATGATATAATCTTGCTTAGACTCCTAGTTGGTGGCATAGTCTAAATTAGTTTGTCATGCATTATGAATCATGTAATTCTTAAGTGTGGTTTGTATAAAACTAAGACATGTTATATTACGAGATGACTTAATAAATGTTTATATAAATATGGATATGATGATATGAATGAACTATGTTTGAAGTTAATCAAGCTTGATATGAATTGAATATCATATAATTGTAAGTTTGATGAGTTGACATGTATGAATCTGTCTATCATCCGAATAGTAACATCGTTCGCTCGTAACCGGGTGAGGGGTGTTACAAAAACAGGAGAACAGTGATAGTTAGGGGACCACCGATGTAGTTTTCCCTAGTTTTAATATGCTAGTTTGGTGTATTTGTGGATTGTTAGTTTAGAATTTAGATTTGAAAGTGCTTTATATACTCTTTTGATAATTTTTGGTTAAATTTGTTAATTTATTTTTATATTAAGTCTCATATAGTATTATTAAATTTTACTTTTAGTTAAAAAATGAGGTAAATTTTTTAGTGAGCTTAACGAGCAAAGAGCCGAGCTTAATGAGCAACAAGTCGAGTTGAGCAACAAATTTTTTAATGAGCACGAGTCGAGCACAATTTTAATGAGCTTAACGTGCAACGAGTCGAGTCGAGCAGCAAAATTTTTTAACGAGCATGAGTCGAGCACTGTCCAACTCGCGATCGACTCGCTCGATAAACACCCCTACCCCTACCGTACACCTTACAAATAAGGTTACTCGAACTCAAATCTCATAAGATGGACATCATTAATTGCGCTTCAACAATTTTTTAATACATTAATATAATATTTAATAAATCAAAATTTTATTTTGTATCGATTTTAATACCTTAACATTTAAGTAATTTTTCAAAATTTCTATACTTTTGTTTATTTGAATTATAAGGCTTTTTTCACTAAAAAAATATAAGGCTCAGGGGCAAAATTTAGAGTAAAAGTTATAGGGGCCAACTTAAAATTTTAAAAATTTCGACAATTAAACGAAAATTTTCAAATTTTTTTAAAAGTTTAATTAAATTTTTTAATAATTTTGAGGGATTTAACAAAAAATTAAAAAAATATTGAGAATGAATTTAATTAAAAATATTCAAAAATTTAAAGATTAATATGAAATTTTAAAAATCTTGATGGGGAAAATTTGAAATTTTTACAAAATTTGGGGCATGACCCCATCGGTCCCTAAGAGCTTCCGCCCATGATAAGACTTATTTGAACCCAACAAGTGTTCTAGTGGAAAAACAGATGATATTCATCCTAGGATATACATGTACAAATCGCTCCGTCTACAATATGTATGCGTATCGTGAAAAGGTTAATAACATTTATAAATAAATATTACCTTGTAATCACTTATAAGAATTATTTAAGGATATGCTTTATGACTATTAGATATAATAATATTCACAATGTATCAAACAAAATTTATTAATATTGTTATCGTAAAGTTACTATATATATTAGGGTTAGATGTGTATTTCATGCATTTAAAAGTATATAATATACAATATCAATAAATAAAGTGATCATTTTATTACAATTTACAAATAATTTTATTTTTTTCTTCAATAATAATATTAAAATAAAATGAAATAATCACATGCTAATAATACATTAAATATATTATAGTATAATATTTTAAAAAAACAAAGTAATTTTTTCAATTCCAAAAAAAAAGTACTTTGATTGGTTTGAAATAAAAAAATACTTTGGGGTATATACGAAGGTTTGAAATGTGCTGCTTCTTTGAACGCTAGATCCTTGGTATGTTGGCGGATGCCGCGGATCCTACTAATTTTACTTTGAGTTTTACTTTGATTGGTCACATTAAAGGTTTGCTTGAGCGTTCGTGACAACTGACAAATCACTTTTGCGCATGTTCTACCAGAAGAAAATAAAATCGCGGATGTTATGAATGACAAGATTATTTTGGGATAATAATTTTGAGCAACGTTTTTATGTACCCCCGATTCTACTATAATATTATCATTGGCATTTTTTTTACTTAAAATTAAAAAGATTTTTAATGAAACTAATGATAATATCCCTTATTCATTAAAAAAAGTACTTTTAAGTTAGTTTACAATACACCAAATTTACCCAAATCACATTTCAAATCTGAAATTAATACCCTAATGTTATTCAAGGGGAAAAAACAAGTATTTATTGGAAGCGAGTAATATAATGATCTGGCAAAGTGCATGGATGCCACGCAATGGAAACAGCTAAATCAAACGGCTATTGTGATAAAACAGATAATTGCAGTTTGAGATCCCTAATATGAAATCTGATTAACACAAGCATTAAACATCAATTAACAATAAGCTACCCTAATCCTAGAGAATATAAATCCTCCGCGCTTTTTTACTTTTTTTTTTTACGTTCTCGTACTAATATTTTAGGTTTAAAGATATTATTTTAAACATAGGTTAAAACTATTTTCGAATAAAAATCCAATCGAAAAAATTGCAAATCAAAATCTCAATTTTTAAGGGTTTTCGCATGATAGGAATCTTTGAGGACAGCACCACTGCCCCGCCCCTCTACCTACGTATACCCTTGGTCCTTCTGCCGAAGTGGCCAATGGCCTCCCAACGGGTCTCTCGTATAAAGAAACCCTAACACAAAAAGCTTCCTTTATCCCGGATGAGGCTGATGAAATTATAGATGAGGAAGAGATAGAGATCGAAGAAGGCGATGTCATTCGTAGTGAAACTGACGACATGATCTCGATTGACTTCTCGGAGAGAATTATATCCCTAGCCGAAAAGAGCCTCGACCAAACGTTGGTGGTCAAACTCCTAGGACGGCGGATTGGTTATAACACGTTGAGAAACAAAATCTATGAACTCTGGAAACCAGCTCAACCGATCAAACTAATGGACATCGAAAACGACTACTTCCTTGTCACTTTTCAAACGAAAGCTGATTATCAGAAGGTTCTCACGCAAGGGCCTTGGACCATTTTTGGTCACTACCTTACTGTCCAGACTTGGACACCACTGTTCTCCACAGCGGTTCCGTTTCCGAGTAGCGTTATGGCCTGGATCCGGCTGCCGGGTCTCCCAGTGATCACGTACCAGAAAAATCTAATTATGGAGATAGGAGAATCAATTGGCTCAGTGATCCGAATTGACTATCAAACGGAGCATGGACGACGAGGGCGATTTGCCCGAATGGCGGTCACTATCGATCTGAGTAAGCCCTTGGTTTATAAAATTCTCATCAATGGCCAAGTTCAAATAATAGAGTATGAATCGCTTCCAACGATTTGGTTTACCTGTGGTAAATATGGTCATCTTGCGGAAAAATGTCCGGACGCCAAACCCCCTGCCGATACTGAGTTGAGCGCTGATGCAGCACCGGGTGACGGTGCATCTTGTGAGGGTCAGCAGCGGGAGAAATCTGAGGCATATGGGCCATGGATGGTCGTTGAACGTCGTGGTCGCAAGCCACAGGGTAAGCCAACTGAGGCTAAAACGTCCCCAACCAATTCAGTTTTCCAAGGTTCTCGGTTCAACCCCATTTTTGAAGCTGATGCAGAGGGTTCCAATGACGCTCAAGGGGTCGCCTCAAATGCCGGCCAAGGGCTAGGTTATACTCTGTTAGACGTTCCAATTCAGCAAGCTCGTGCACCCATCCCTCCAACACGCTTCAAGTCAAAAAACAAAGGAAAAATAACAGCTGCTCCTCCATCTAAACCAATACCCCTGCGTAAGGCCCCCGTCCTTGTTCTTTCTGATTTCCCCGTCCTTTCCCGAAACCAGGCCAAGCCTAGTGGTTCCCGCCAACCCCTTCACACCCTCGACACAGCAAAACACTCAGCTGTTGTTGTTGATGAAAACAGCAACCCAAATATCCCTACAAACTCTCAGGAGCCCGCCTCTCCCCCCCAACCTATCACACCCACGGGTGACCCCCCCGATCCTAATGTTTCACCCGTCCCACAGCTTGCTCCTAATATCCCTGTGGACCCCCCCCAAAAAAAAATTGTTGGTATGCAGACAGAATATCAGACAGTTGACGCTAGTGAGGACCCAGGCAGCTCTCATGCTGTAGCAATGTTAGAATAAGTTGGTCCCTCTCCTGTTATTGTTTTATGATGAATATCAAACTTTTATCGTGGAACGTTCAGGGTTGTGGTGATTGGCGTTTTCTCCCGGCTGCTAGGCAAGTCTTGAGGGAGCATAAGCCGGATTTGGTAGTCTTTGTTGAGCCGCGAGTCAGTGGCCGTAAAGCAGACTCAGTTATTGCATCCTTGGGGTTTCCGAATTCACACTGTGTCGAAGCTGCAGGTTTCTCCGGAGGGATATGGCTTGCTTGGTATGATTCTATCACTGTCCATGTTCTTCTTAATCACTTTCAATTTATTCATTTCCGGATCACTAATAAAGCAACTAGTAATTCAGCCCTTGCCACGGCGATTTATGCTAGCCCTTCCTCCACGGGTCGTAAGCAACTTTGGCCGCACCTTCGCCGTTTGGCAGCTGGAATTTCGGTTCCATGGATCCTTTTTGGAGACTTTAATGCCACCCTTTCTTCGGAAGATATGAGGGGATGTCGACAGTTACCATCCAAAGACTTTCAGCATTTTGTTTGTGATTATGGGCTCCGCGACTTAGGGTATAAGGGTCCCGACTTCACATGGTCCCGTGGCATGGCGTTGGCTCGCCTTGACCGTTTATTTTGGAACAATCATTGGGATGAGAGTTACCCCGCGGCTGGCGTGTCCCACCTTCTTCGCCTTCGCTCCGATCACCGGCTGATACTCCTACAATCTGGTCCACCTAAGAACCGGTCCAATGCAACACAGTTTAAATATTTTTCGGGTTGGCTAAGTCATGAAGACTTTCACAGAATGGTCTCTGATAATTGTCATCCTAGCACAACCATGTCCGAGACTCTTGTCACTTTTACTCGAGCAACGGAGGTGTGGAATAAATGTGTTTTTGGCTACTTAGGACACAAAAAACGCTCTCTCATGGCTCGACTTCGAGGTATCCAAAAAGCTCTTGGTTCTCGCCCTTCGCGCTTCTTATCTGGCTTAGAATCCGAACTACTGATTGAGCTTGAGAATACCCTTGATCAAGAAGAATTGTTATAGAAGCAGAAATCTCGATCGGATTGGATTCAAAACGGGGACCGCAACACCCGTTATTTTCATAGAAGAGCTGCTGTTAGAAAGCAGAAAAACCATATTACTTCACTCAGACTTTCGGACGGGGCATGGTGTGATGATGATCACATGCTTCAACAGGAAGCCGTGCGCTACTTCTCTCAGCTCTTTGATTGTGCCGATGGTAATGCACCACTCTTCCCCATCACCGGCGCGTTCCCAGCAATTGACGATGCTGCTTTCCAGGCTCTCGAAACTATCCCCACCAATGATGAAATTCATGCGGCTCTAATGGATATGAGCCCCATCAAATCACCTGGTTGGGATGGTTTACATGCAGAATTTTTCAGCAAAAATGGAGTATTGTTGGCGATTCGATTTGTCGTATGATTCGTGATATTTTTTAGGGTGGAAATTTAGAGAAAGATCTTAACAGAACAGTGTTGGTCCTGATTCCGAAGAAAGACAAGCCTGGGTCTTTTGCTGAATTTCGGCCAATCAGTCTGTGTACTGTCCTCTACAAGTTGATTACCAAACTGATTGTTCGCCAATTGAAGCATATCTTCCCATCTTTGATCGGTGATAACCAAACAAGCTTTATCGCAGGACGATCGATTATGGAAAACGTGATTATCAATCAAGAAGCTATTCACACTATGAAATCCTCTTCGACTGCCGATGGTTGGATGGCCATCAAAGTCGATCTAGAAATGGCTTTCGATCGTCTGCATTGGAGTTTCATCGACGATACCCTTATTGATGTTGGTTTTCCGCAAAGAATACGGCGTATTATTATGGAATGCGTCACAACTTCTTCTATCCAAGTTCAATGGAATGGAACACTCTCGGCACCTTTCTCTCCTAAGCGCGGAATACGGCAAGGCGATCCATTGTCGCCTTATCTTTTTGTCCTTGCAATGGAGCGTCTTGGCCACCTTATCAGTAACTCTGTCTCACAAGGCTCGTGGTTTCCCTTCAGATTCATAAGACATGGTAACCCCCTCTCGCATTTGTTTTTCGCAGACGACCTCATTCTGTATGCGAGAGCGGACATATCACAGGCGGAAAACATCCAGCAGATTCTTCACGTCTTTGGGGCATCTTCTGGCCATCAAGTAAGTAGCCGTAAAACTACTATTTATTTCTCGCCGAATACGGCTATTACTTTGAGGTCAAATATTGCTTCTCTCTTGGGCTATCAAATTGTTGACTGTTTTGAGAAATATCTGGGTGTGTCGGTGCTCAACCGTCGAGCAAAATGTTCCGACTATGATTTTATTCTAGACAAAATAAAATCTTGCCTAAGTGGATGGGCTGCACGCACCCTTTCCCTAGCTGGATGGATAACGCTTGCAAAGTCCGTTATTCAAGCAATTCCAGTATATTTTATGCAAGCAACTTTACTCCCGAAGACGGTATGTCTTACAATTGAGAAGCTAATTCGCCAATTCATATGGGGTTCGAATGCATCCGTCTCTAAATTATCACTTGTCAATTGGGATTCGCTGTGCCAACCTTTGAAACATGGTGGCCTTGGCCTTCGCCGTATACATGATTTTAATATCGCCCTTGTCATGAAAGTTGGATTCTCCATTCTTACAAACACTGGCTCCTTGTGGATTAAATTACTCCGCGATAAGTATCGCGTCTTTGAGGCCCTCCCGGCTGACATTCACCGGCAGAATTGTACACCGTTGTGGAGAGCCATTGCGCAATATTGGGACGTCTTGAATAGCGGCATTGCATGGTCTCTTGGGTCGGGGACTTTGATACACCCACTGCATGATGTCTGGATCCCAGCCCTTGGTCCCTTATCGGCTTATTTAACGCAGCATAATGCTGAGCTCCCAAGCATTTCATTCTCGGACCTTGTTGCGGACAATGGGGAATGGGATCGCTATCAGCTCCTGGCTATTTTTCACCCGGATGTTATTCCACATATCCTTGGCATTAAATGTCTGAGGCTTGATGATGCGAATGATTAATTAGTTTGGCGTTTGACGCCACGAGAAAACTTTGAAACCAAATCTGCCTATGGTTTGCTCACTGGAAACTTAGAGGCGACATCTAATGTTCTTTGGAGGCTCATTTGGAAAGCGCCGGTGCCGCAAAGGTTGCGTGTCTTCTTGTGGGTTCTCTCTCAGAATAAATTAATGACAAACCATGAGCGTTATCGCCGACATATAGGTCATTCTTCGACATGCCCTCGATGTAATCTAGAGGATGAGACTATATTACATGTCCTGCGAGATTGTAGTGCAGCAACTGCCATCTGGAATAGATTGTTGCCGGCAAACATTGCAACTGATTTCTATCAACAGGATGCACAAGTTTGGCTTATTTCCAATCTTTCCACCAACCTCATCCATGGAGTTTATGACTTGCCATGGCCGCTGCTGTTTATATCCACACTGTGGCAGCTATGGAAGAGCAGGAATGATTATGTCTTCAACGGGATCATTCCCGCGGATGCTGCCACTCTTGCTCGATCCGCTACTTGGGCTACATATTACCACGACAGCAAGATTCACTCCAGCACCCAACCGCGCGTTCGAGTGGTGCAAGGCTGGTGCCGTCCAAATTCTGGTTGGGTTGCTCTGAATGTTGATGCTGCGGTGGCTGCGACCACAAGCATGGGAGCGATAGGTGGTGCACTGCGGAACGACTCTGGGCAGTGGCTACTGGGATTTCAGCGAGCCGTTGGGGCTTGTTCGACACTTCATGCTGAGCTTTGGGCATTTTATAATGGTCTCCAACTTGCATGGAGACATGGTTACGACATGGTACAAATTCAGTCCGACTGTGCGGACGCGGTGCGATTAATAAATGCGTCTCAAGTCGACGGTACTCCTGGGCCTCTCATCCGCGCCATCGCCAAACTTCGACGTCAGAACTGGGCAACCACGGTTCTATGGGTTCCGAGAGAGTCGAACCGTGTCGCAGACATGCTTGCCAAGACTGCTGATCCTGTCGCATTTGACCTGCAAGTGCTGGAATTCCCACCCCCTGATGTTCTTCAGCTGTTAAACAATGATGCACATGCTGTGCCTTAGATAGCTTTGTTCCAATGTCATTTTAATTCAAAAAAAAAGTTATTATTTTAAATTAAAAAATTATGGTATAATGTATTTTTAGAGTGTAGTTTAAAATTTAAAATTTAAGGTTAAAATTTAAAATTTAATTTTTTTAATATTGAAACATAATAAGGGACACCTAAAATAGACAAAATACTTTGTCCAATCCTAGACTAAGTTCATCTAACAAATTGTATCACCAGGCATGACATAAAAAATCAATATATAATTATATATAATTATATTGAGCGACTAAACATACTCTTAATAATATTTAATATTAAAGTTAATCTTTTGAAATTTCGGGAGATTTGTGTGATAAAGGATGATGATGTTGTTCCTTCTATGTGACATGAGTCCAAAAAACGTAATTTACATGTGTATGTAAGTTTATCCAAATTTAAAATAGGATTAAAATATTACCTTATAATTTGAAATCTAACTAGGATACCAATTTGATACCTTAAAAATTTTAATTAAAACAATCATAAATCTTTCTTTTAATTCTAAAAATGTTAATTTAATGATTTTTTAAAGAAAAAATAAGACGTGCAATGTCATATAAACAAATTAATTTAATGATTTAATACCTTGAAAATTATATTTTATATGTTAATTTTTATTTATATTTGAAATTCTAAAAAATATTCTTCCAACAACATTATATTTTTATAGTTTGGATTTATATCCTTTTCTTTAAAAGTACAACATATATTATTATTGTACCTAAAATCTGCCTGTAAAATTCTCAAAATTTAACGGTATTTGTTTTTTCTTTTTTCTTTCCGAACAAAGCAAATTTTTATTTAAATTTAATAAAACTCAAATGTCCGTAACATTATTTTAATTTATAACATTTTTAAATTTTCATTTGAAAATAGGAAAAATGATTTTCCCAATGCATAACACTCTGGCAGGCAGTAAGGCCTGTACAAAGCCAGTCAGTCACCATTTGTTCTTCTAATTAAGGTAGGTAAAATTCATTCGATTCAAAAACTATTTTTTTATTTGACTCAAATTTAAGTATTTGGTATGATTTCTATTCAAAAGAAACATTTGAAATGATTTATTTTGATTTATATTCTATTAATTTTATACTATTAAAAACAAATGATAAAATAGAATTCACCAACTTTAATAATTTGAAACTTTTAATAATTAATTGAATAACTTTTTAGTTCAAGGTGTGTCTCTCAAATATGTATGATTTCTTTATTTCTTCAATCCTACGTTCGTTTTAAATCTTTTTTTACCAAATTTGAACATTATATTACTATTTCTAATGAACTTTATTTTAAAAAAATAAATTTTATTTTTTACAATTTTAATATATCAACTATATATTTTATTCAATTTAATTTTTTGTCAACAACTTTTTACAATTTTTTAATCCATAACTTGAATTCATTTGTACTCATATAAAAAAAATTCTCATAATTTATTTTTTAATATTATAAAACAATTTTAGATATATTTGATCTACTAAAAAATATTTAACAAAAAAATTTAAATAATAAAATAAAACTTTTCAATTGGAGTCAGAATTATTTTTCTTCCCTTATCAAGTACACATCTCTAGTTTTGAAAAAAAAAATATAGGATGAGTTTAGCTTACCACATCAGTCATGATCTCATTCGATGAAAACTGTTATTTTTTAATTATTTTTTCAAACCAATGAATCTTCACTAATATTTTTTATGTTCTTTTTAAGCTCATCCTTCATACAATGCACGTGACGTGCCCCTTACAAAATGCCACGTCATGTTATCAAGACCTTGAATGAAACTGATGACGATGATAAATAAAATCCCCTCGTCTCCCTCCCCTTCTCCACTACCTTGAGATCTTAGATGCTGTCCTTTGAACAAAACTCCCATAGTTGAAAAACAAACAGAATGGGGGAGGTCATATCTTCAACACTTGAAACATTTTCCCCTTCTAATTTTCTCTGCAGTTTGCTTGATTCCGGTTTCTTTTTTATTTGCAGGAAGAGAAACAGAAACCAGTGGAGGGGAAGGAAATGGAAGAGAAAAAGGTTGAAGAAGGAAAGAAAGTGGAGGAGGAAAAGCCAGCAACAGAGGAAAAGAAAGGCGAAGAATCCCCAGTTGTTCCTCAAGAGATTATATTGAAAGTTTACATGCATTGTGAAGGCTGTGCTCGCAAAGTTCGTCGATGCCTCAAGGGCTTCCAAGGTTTATATAAAAAAGAAACCCAGTTTTTTTAACAAAAATAAAATGAAATGATTGTATGAATGTTTTTATTTTAATGGGATTTGTAGGGGTTGACGATGTAATGACTGATTGCAAAAGCAATAAAGTGGTGGTGAAAGGAGAGAAAGCGGATCCCTTGAAAGTTCTCGACAGACTTCAAAGGAAGAGCCACCGTAAAGTTGAGCTTCTCTCGCCGATCCCAAAATCACCGGAGGAGAGTAAAGCAGAGGATAAAGAAAACTCTAAGCCTGAAGATAAGAAAGAAGAGGTTTTGTTTTTCATCCACTTCAAAGTTTCATTTTTAAATATTTCTTAATCTGATAAAAGTTTATTTTTTTCTTTTGGACTGATTTGCAGCCTCCGGCGGCGGTGGTCACGGTGGTGCTGAAAGTTTACATGCATTGTGAAGCTTGTGCACTGGGAATTAAGAAACGTATTCAGAGAATGAAAGGTTCTCCTTTTTTCTTTATTGATTTATTGTTTTATATAATTCATTAAGATCCCGTTGAAAATCAGTCAATTTCTACTGATTTTGAATCAAATCACACCAACCCCACACCAAAGCTCAATAAAAAAAACCATGTTTTTCTTGTAGGCGTGGAATCAGCAGAACCGGATCTAAAGAGTTCAGAAGTGACAGTGAAGGGAGTGTTTGAGCCGCCAAAACTGGTGGAGTACGTCTACAAGAGAACCGGCAAGACGGCGGTGATAATCAAACAAGAAACGGAGACGCCGAAAAGCGACGGAGAAGAAAAGGCCAAAGATGACAGCAAAGACGAGAAGAAAAGTGAAGAAAGTGGTGGCGATAAAGACAAGAAAGAAGCCAGTGGTGGACAAGAAGAAGACAACAATAACAAAGACAATAAACAAGATGGTGGTGGTGACAGCAAAGAAGCCAGCGCCTCCCCAGCCAACGACGCAGCACCGGCGATGGAAGAGACCACAGTGGCGGTGGAAGTGAAGAAGAATGAATATTATTATCACCCGCCGAGGTATGCAACTGAGTTCTACGCATACCCTCCGCAAATCTTCAGTGACGAGAACCCCAATGCTTGTTCCGTGATGTAAAAAACTCTATGGTTTAGGGGCATTGCTGGAATTAAAAGTATTGGATCCTGCTCTTTGCATGTGCGCCCCTTGTGGAGTTTTGGACGTATAATCTACAGACAAAAACTGTAGAATTTTGCAAACATTTTGTATTATTTTCATATTTTTAGTACTTCTTTTATATTTTTCAAGTACTTATAAAAACATAAAAATAATAAGGTATAAATTTCAATTTTTTTTTTTACTTTTTTCTCTTTAATTAAGTGTTGCATGAAGCTGCAATGTTTTTCATCTCTACGTTACATAACAAAGACATACTATGTTATTGTGAGTTGTTACGTGACAAAACGATGTAACTTTCATTATGACTAATTTCAGATAGGGTACGAAACAAGTAATAAATGTGACAAGTACTTGAAACTGTGGAATTTGTATTATGCGTCTGAAATTTTATTTTTATAATAAAAAATAGATGAAAAACTCATCTCTATTCATATTATAATAAAATATATAAAATATTAATTCTTCATAATGTTTTTAATAGAATTTTTCATATTCAGATTTTATTATTAAATTAAAATCTTATTGATTATAAACTTTCTTTTATATATGCATTCTGGAGTTAATTTGGATGAGATTTTTTATATGTACAAGTACAAATAATTTGGCTTTTATTAAAAAACGTATTTTTTTATGAATCGTATTCCTATTGCCCAAAGGAAAGGATTCAAATTTATTTTTAAAATTTGTAATTAGATTCAAAATCCATCAACGACTATTGTTGTTATTGTATATTTAATTAATTAAAAAGTCCGACAAGTTCATTAATATATTCGAAGTGAAACTGATGTGCATTGCTTGTTTTGTTTCTGCTTAAGCAATTATGAAGCTATGGTGTGGACACAGACACCAACAGGCAAGGCAAATGGGTATCCTATTCGATTGTAATCATTATTTTCTTAATATAAAATAACGTTTCCTATTTATCTTATATTATAAAATTATTAAATAAAAGGGAAAGCTTGATTGATATTTTTTTTATAGTCTAAAGGTAATTATAATGTAGTACATATTCATAGATATTTTTAACTTTTTAACAATGTACATACAACTTGTAGACAAAACGATTTGAATATGTATCTACCGAGATGAATATCATTTACTTTTTCACTAGAACATATTTTTTTAATAGTCTAAAAATAATTATAAGATAATATTTGTACAGATAAATGAGACACATTTTGATTGATAAAGTATCATAATAATCTAATGAACGAACCACAATTCCTCTTACCAGACAAAATTAATGGTTAATATAATTTGAAAAAAAATAAAAAATATATTTAAGAAATATCTAATGTATTATTGCTTTATCTAAAATAGTTAAATCCGTTTTAATATTGGGCCTGGCATGGCTTCTGTCCATGGGCGGAGCTACCCTATCATTGGAGTGTCTGTTCACACCTCCCTCTAACGTTTTCAGAAACAGTTTGATCACTCATTCTGCATGAGATTCCAACAGGGACCAACACCACATGCTACTTTACATGTTTCAGTAAACGAATAATTAATTAATTAATCGATATGAATATAATATAAACTATTATATGAATCTCTTATATCATATGATATAAACTATTAATTAAAAAATATATTAAAAATTATATAAAATCAATTCAAAGGAATATAAGATTTACGAGCTCTTTTCGTTTTAAGAATGTGAATTATAATCTACTTGAGAACAATGATAAAAGTGATTGTTTCTTTTCTTTCTATTATCATTCGACTGGTTTTTGCTAAATCCCAAAAATCACTTCTCTTTTTGGCCTTTACTGAAGAAAAAAAAATCATTGTGATTTGATTATTTGAAAAAAAAAAGTAAAATAAAAAAATTCAACTCATCAAATTAACATGAACGTCTTTCTTTTGAAATTATTTGTATATAACGGCTTGAAATATGTAATGCAATGTTGTTCCAAAGTCATTAATCTATTGAAATTATTTGTATACAACTTCGACTGGTTTAATTTCTTAGAAACAGTAAAATCTCAGTTCCCAAATACCGAGTTATTCCTTGTAGCCTACCTTTTAAAATAATTTCTATCAACAATTAGTTGATCATATAAACAATTAGTTAACTAATTAATTATATTTTTAATCTATCACCTAATCTTCAGGTAGGAGTATTGTTAAATAAGTTTTTTTTTTATTAGATAAGGGAAATAAAATACCATGGCAAGCCTCATTAAAAACCTCCCTAACCTAGATGGAGGAAAAGAGTACTTGCCAAGGTATTACAACAAAACGAAAACAACACTGAACCTACTAATCCGAACTAGGCAAGTCTGTATGCAACACATTTAAAATCGCATCAGGCGGGGACCCAAAAATCATAGATTCATATCCCTGCCAAGAACCTAATTTAGCCAGCGCATCCGCAACCCTATTTCCCTCCCGATACACATGACGGACATCACATCTCCTAAACCGTCTCATCAAACACCAGATCGCATGCACAAACGGTGAATTCGCCATAGCCCCTCCGTCCTTTTGCAATGCTCGGACAACCTCAATACAATCCGATTCCACAATGAGAGCATCAATATGGTTATCGATCGCATACCTTAGCCCCTCGTGAACCGCCCAGAGCTCCGCTTCCACTGCATTACACCGGCCTATGAACTTCGAAAAACCGCCATGCCATGAACCGATGCTATCTCGGATCACCCCACCACATGATGCCAAACTCGACACCTTGTTGTACGCCCCGTCTACATTCAGCTTCAAGGCTGAGATATCCGGTGGTTCCCATTTACGCAGCCGCGAAATTGATGGAACGACAGGGTCCCGTATCGCCCGGCGCATCCCCAACGCACGCTCAACGTCCTGCACAAGCTGGCGGCACCGTTCCGCAATCTCTCCAGCAATCCGAGCAACACCCTTAAAGATCAAGCTATTCCTCGCAAGCCATAAATGCCACAACACGACACCAAAAAGCAAATCCCAACGCACGCTCCCTCCCCATGCAGCTGATGTTTGCTGCAAATTCTGCTGCATCCAATCACTCAACGGGCAGCTGAAAAACACCGGCCTACTCCTTGCCGGAACAAACAGCGACCAAACCTGTTGTGCCGTTGGGCATTGCCGAACCAAGTGGTCAACACTTTCCTCGCTTGCCCCGCATACCACACAGGCAGACGACTCCCCCATATACCGTCGGACACGTTCGACATTTGTCAAGATCCGTCCTTTGCATACCAACCATAAAAAGCACTTGATCCGCTGCGGCCCTTGGAACCCGTGTATCAACTTCCAAATGCGACTAACATTAGCATCATCCATCGGCTGCTGTACTTCATACGCCGATCGCACCGAAAACGCCAAGTTTGCATTCCATCTCCATCCCGGCGTATCCATTAGCTCACCATCGCATGGCCCCGGTATGGCCATGATACTCTCGATCACCTCCTGGCCAAATAACCTTCGCAGCTGGCTCAAATCCCACTGACCATTATTAATTGTCATTGCATTCAAAGGCGTAAAAGAATCCGGAACTATACTCGTATCCGTGACCACTCGCGCAAGGGGACCAACGCCTCGAACCCAGTTGTCCTTCCAAAAATCAATCGTACCACCATGCCCGACTCGCCAAATGATACCCTCACGTACCATAGTCCAAATAGCCGAAACCCCACGCCATAGATAAGAACAATTATTTCGGTTAATAGAGTCCGGTAATACCTCTCTACATTTATACTTCGCGCGCAAGAAACGTACCCATAGATGATCTCGTTTATCAATCAAATTGAAACCAATCTTCATCAAAAACGCATCATTCTGAGCCCTTAATTTTTTGAACCCCAAGCCACCAGAACTAACAGGTTGACACAAATCCTCCCAATTCACTAAATGCACACCTTTCTTTTCAGGTCTATTTCCCTAAACAAAATCACGAATCAATCTTTCGATATCCTCACACACACCAATAGGTAGTTTAGTAGATTGCATAGCATAAAAAATAATAGTCGACAACACTGCCTTCGCAAGGGTAATCCTCCCCGCAAACGATAAATATTTTGCCTTCCAACTGGACAGGCGATCGCGTACCTTCTAAATAAGGTAACCATAGGTTGCTCGGGTTACCCGCTTATGAAGCATTGGCACCCCTAAATACCGCCCAAGATCAGACACTTCAGAGAACCCCACCACATCGCTCAATATCTTCCGTATATCACTGGGCACATTCTTGGAAAAGAAAATACTGGATTTCTGAACACTAACCTTGAGTCCAGAGAACCTGCAAAATTCAATCAGCACTTCGCGGATTACATCTAACTGTTCCCTAGAAGCCTCTGCGAAGAGCACCATATCATCGGCGAACATCAAATGAGAAATAACCGGACTTCGTATGGACGTGCAAAACCCTTTCCACTGTCCCAAAGCCACCTTTTGATTAATCGCCTGACTCAACCGCTCCATACACAGCACAAATAGATAGGGGAAATAGGATCCCCTTGCCGGATACCTCGAGTTGGCGCAAAAGTATCAGTGAGAGACCCATTCCAGCTAATCTGAGTCGAAACACTAGAAACACAGCGTAGAATCAGCTCGTGCAAACTATCCGGAAAGCCAACATCCTGTAAAGTATCATCTATGAAGCTCCATTCCAACCTATCATAGGCTTTCTCCAAATCGATTTTCAAAGCCATCCACCCACGTCTCCCCGATTTTCTAGACATCGAATGAATAATTTCTTGACCAATAATTATATTGTCAGTTATCGCTCGCCCAGGGACAAAACTTGTTTGACTTTCTGAAATCCAATCTAATAAGAAAGGCTTAATCCGATTAACAATCACTTTAGTGATTGTTTTATAAAGAACCGTACAGAGACTGATGGGCCTAAACTGACTCATAGATTCCGGCGAGGTAACTTTCGGGATTAAAACCATAATAGTCCTGTTAAACTCTTGCGGAAACGACTCCCCCTCAAACACATTCCGAATACAGCGGCATACACTATCACCCACTACACTCCAATTATGCTGATAAAACCCCGCATGCAAGCCATCAATCCCAGGTGCCTTCCAGGGACCCATATCAAAAATCGCAGCCTTAATTTCAACATTTGTTACCGGTATACTCAACGCTTGCCGCACATCAACCTTTAATTTAGGGAACAACCCACGAATATTGTAGTTACCCACACAACTCGGATCCGCCGAAAAAAGCTTCTTGTAGAACTCAATCGCCTCTGAACGCAACAGCTCCTGATCCGTATTCCACGTACCATTCTCTGATTTTAACGCCACAATCATATTCGCTCGTCGACGTGCCATCGTGGAAGCATGAAAAAAACGGGTATTTCTATCCCCACCTAGAATCCACTGACTACGAGATCTCTGAAACCACAACGTTTCCTCTTGTTCCAGAATCACATCTAATTCAGCCCTTAATGTACCCCTCAAATACATCAGGAAATCCGAATGCGACCGTTGGAGCGATTTTTCAATCCCCCGAAGCCTCGCCAAAATCCTCTTTTTCTTCTTGGCGATATGCCCAAACACGTCCACATTCCACTGTTTAATCTCGTCTTGCAACCTCTGAACGTTGTTCACCAAAGATCCCGACCGTTCCCACACAGATTCAAGAAACTCAAGAAACCCAGGGTGATCCTGCCATGCTGCCAGAAACTGAAACGGGCGTTCTCGAACAGGAACCAAAACACCATTCGGCTTAAGAAGAAGAGGGCAATGGTCACTACCCACACGATCCAAATGAATCACTAAAGAAGAAGGAAACGCCCCCATCCATGCACAATTAGCTAAGCACATGTCAAGCCTCTGATACAAATTACTCCAGGACCAAGTATAACCATCGCCCTTAAAATCAATCTCTATCAGACCTGTATTAATAATAAAGTCCTAAAAAAGTGCGCTAGTGCCCAAAACATCACTCGAGCCACCACAACGTTCTTCCTTACGCAAAATAGCATTGAAATCTCCGCCTAAAACCCAAGGAACATCATCCCCAGGACTAAGACAGCTCAGCTTGTTCCACAACTGAAGCCTAACACCAACATTCGGACTAGCATATACCGCAGTAAAGAAAATCCAATTATCAGAACTAACCTCTCAAACTTTGCCGTGCACGAACTGATTAGAAACTGACAAAATAATCACGTCCACATCATTGCGCCATAAAAGCCAGACACCACCACTAAAACCACGTGCCTCAACTCGATACGAGTTCGGAAACCCAAATCTCTGAATTACTCGATCAGCTTCACCATAACTCACACGAGGTTCAAAAAGAGCAACAATCTGCGGATTATTCAAACGAATAAAATTCCTAAAATGGCGCCGGAATTCGGCACTTCCTGCGCCCTGAGTATTCCAAAACATGAAATTCATTAGAACTTGATAGAGAAAAAATAAAGCAATAAGCCCTTACTGAGAGGGCGGGAGGTTTTCCTTCCCCACTGACACGCTGTCACCACCACTAGCCTCCTTATCGAGGCATAACGCCTGTCCGTCCGCACCGTTAACGTCCCTCGGAACATTATTCTGACCTGTATCTTGCAACTGATCAAGTTTCGAAGATAGAGAAGAAACACATTCTGTCAAAACAGGGCGTGGGGGCACTCTAGATTCCGACTTCTTCGAAACCTTCAAGCTTTTCCGTTGTACCGCGGAAAGAGACTTCCCAACCTTGCTCGAACCCACACCTCCATGCAAACGTGATGTCGACTTAAAATCATTCCTACCCTCCACTATGGATATTGCCCTATGCGACCCCAACAAAATACCCGGATTGTGTGGAATAGCCTGTGTATCACCTCCCGTCACCGACGGCACCACAACCACCGGTTGATGTATCACGTTACTCACCGGAACCTGCTCAACCCCACGTTGCGAACGACATAACTCCTCACGGACACCATCACCATCGTGCATTGCACCCTTCCCCTTATCCACCCTGCTTGCACTACTGACCGCCTCATCCCGCACCTTAACCGACCTATCTTTGATAACCAGACCCCTCTGCCCAGCGGCCTCTATTGGCTTGCGCCCACCCGATGGATTTCCCACTTTTTGTGGCATCACCAACCGCCCATGCACGGACGTCACCCCGCTAGACAAACCCTGCCCATGCACGGACGTAACCTCGCACTGCGAATCTCCCCCAGCTCCATGCTTGGCAGCATGGTCATTCCCGCCGCCTTCATCCTCACCCAAACTTTGCAGCACCCCAAATCGAGAACCACTTCTAACCCCCGGCCAACACCATCATTCTTACCCATTACCCTATTCGATTTGCGTCGAGCCCTTTCGACTACCATCCACGGTCCAAATAAGTCCTCCTTCGACATCTCCTCATTAGCCTTAACGCTCGACTTATTTGCGTCCGTGCGAGTCACTTCTTCACTCCCACCCTCTAAATTCTCCGTTGTACATAACTCGACGGAATGGCCATATTTCCCACATTTAAAGCAAATTAAATGTAGTCCTTCATATTTTAATTTTTGGACAAAACCATCAATCCCAATGCACGACAATAATGGCTTACTAAGATCCACCACCACCGCTAATCTCGCGAAACGACCCCTTTCCCCTAGCGACGTACTATAATCAATCTTTATAACCCGGCCAATCACATCCGCAATCCTTCGAAACAAAGCCTTCGAATAGTACCGGTAAGGAAGACCCAGCAACCGAATCCAAACGACAACCTTCGAAGGGTGCTTCTCCGCCATTGTAAAGTTTCGACTCTACGGTTGTACAGTTAAATAACATCCAAATAAAGTCCACGGACCGCCCGTAAGAACCTTCGTATAATCATCCAACGATTCGAACTTCACCAAGAAGTAGTTGTTATTCAAATCAATCACTTGGAAATTCTTCTCCGTTCTCCATAGCGCATGCACCCGAGACACTAAAGTCTTAAACCCTATCGTTCTACCAAGTGGCCGAACAATTATAGTCCTCTGCATACTATCATCGATGCGTGCATGAACTCTTTTCGAAAAAGCTATGCGGGGAAAAAGACCACTACGGTCCACCACAACGTCGGTGTCCAAAACCTCTAAACCATCGTCCAAATCACCTTCAATGGCACTACCTCTGCCTTTCGACGAATCCGCGACCGTTGCCGCATATGACTTCCTACCACCGCCAGCACCATCGACCATATTCTCGACCACCTCCCTAACAACCTGCTCCGTCCCGGCTTCCATAACAATATCCCCTACCGGCTGTCCGCTGCCCGACTCAGCAACCAGTGGTCCACCTTCCACCGACACCATATGTTCCAACCCCCTACCATATCGACTTCACCACTAATCTCCATGGCGTCGACATCCTTCACTTTCTTCAAAGTCGGCTGATCCGACACGGCTACAGGAGACCCTGGTCTCTCCAACGGGGCCGTTAGGGAGACATCCACCATCCCTCCCGGCGGTTGTCCGCCGGAATCACTAAACAAGACCGCCGTTTTTGACTTATCGGCCTCCGGAGAAGTAGGAGGAAAAACGAAAGTCATCCTAGGGTTTTAATTGGATTTTAATAGTATTGTTAAATAAGTTAAAAGATATTTCATGTCATTTTCAATTTTGAAATCGGATAAAATGATAAATCTATAGAAACAAGTAATTCAACCTGTACCAATTTTAAAAGTGAGTCATAAATAAAAAATTAATCGGAATTTTAATATTTTATGTAAATTATATACATTTTTATTGACATAATAACGAATATAGTCTTAAGTTTTTACGTATTATATCAATTTGATTTTAATTTTAAAAGATAACACATAATTTATATATGCTACAACAAAGATGTTTTTTGGCTGCCGCCTAGGAGGAAACCATTAAGTTTAACGTTGATGGGTCAAGGAGGGGAAAACCGGGTCCTACTGGATATTGGGGGTGTGCATCGTGATAGGGAGGGTCGTGTGTAAGCTATGTTTTCGGGTTTGCTAGGAATTATGAATTCTAATGAGGCGAAGGTTTGGGCTATTGCGTATGCCCTTGATATGTTAGTTAATTTGTCGTGGGCTGTGACGCCTTCTATAATAATCGAATCTGATTCTACGGTGACAATATCATGAGTGTTTCATCTCGAAAGAAGGCTTTGGCGTTTATGGAGTTGTTTTCGGCAAATAAATGTTGCTTGTCGTATGTTGCCATGTGTTTATTTTCTTAATGTTTTTTGGGAGGTAAATAGGATAACTGATGCGCTAGCTTAGGAGGGTGTAGACGAGAGTTCCTGGTTTCGTGTGATTTGAGTTGGGTGTGGTGTTATGGTCAGATAGTTGAGCTTGGCGCTTGCTTGCTAGTGGAAGCTTGGGTGTTGGGTGTTGCATTGTTTTGATGAGTGAAATTTTGTGTTGTTGCTAGTGGGAGGCTGGGAGCTACTGAATTTAGTGATTGCGCGAGTTGCTGGGGTTGGGTTTCTTTGTGGCGCTTTATGCTTATTGATGGTCTTTGATTCGATTGTTTTATTTTGTTCGTTTGTTTTTTCGGCTTGTTTTCTTTAGCTATTGTTATCGTGTTGTACTTTTTTTCACTTAAATTTAGTAGGTTTTTAACGAGATACACGATAGTATTTTATATAATTTTCCCCTGCTACAAAATCATACTTTATCAAAAGAAATTATATATTGTGCAAATGTTGAGAGCTAAATTTAATAATTTTATAAAATTAAGACTAGATTTACTTAAAATATAAACATTGAAGGTTGTATTTAGTACTAGTCAAAATTAATTATCTTTAATTACTCACTTTTAAAATTGACGTAGATTATTATGTAAGCAGCACCAGCTGAAAACCTAATTCTGCCTTAACTTTTTTTTTTTGTAACGCTGTCACTTTCTCATTTTAGTTTAAACTAAGGCCGGCGGCGGCAACAACTTTAGGGTTGTTTTGTTGATCGTCGGCCGCTCACTTTTATTTATTTGTTTCGTTATTTTATTTTTCAGTCTTTTAATTCAATAAATCTGTCTTCATGACACGTTTTTCTCTACCATTTGGTACGTTTTTCTGCTTTTTGACACGTTTTTTGTTATTTTTTTATCAAGGTTGGATCTGATGTCGTCACGACTGATCAAGATGGTGCTCCTTTTATTATGTTGTTGATCTCCTTGTCTCGGGCCCTTGAATCGGATTCGGATACGCGATTACATCTACCGTTTATTCGCGATTGAGTTGTGGTAATGACCTTTTGTCAACGTACGTTCACTGTAATATGCATTTGTCAATGTTGTTTGTTGGATGGTTTTACCCATCATCGTCGATTTGGGGATGTTTGTATCCGTCTTTTGTTTCGAGTCTTTGGATTAGGTTCTTACCTGTTCTTGTATGGTCTTATTATGATCTAGAGCCGCTAATTTAGTTTTTGAGTTTGTATATGGGTTTAGATGTTCGTTTACTTAGTGGTAAACTTTCATTGTAATTTCGGATATTTTTTTAATAAAATTAGTGGATTCAATTTCAAAAAAAAAATTGACGTAGATTATACGAGCACATAAGTTAATTTTTTATCTTTCCTTCAACCCTAGTCGCTCTCGACTGCCAAAATTCTTTCAACCCTAGCCGCTTTCTACTATTAAAATTCCTTCAACCCTAGCCGTACTCTCTTTTGATCAATCCCTTTGATCGGTGGTCGGCAATCAATTTTAGTATTAATTGTCGACCACCAGATTTATTAGTTTTTTTGTTTTTTAATAAGAATCTGTTTCTATGTGATTGTGACACGCTTTTTCTTCTGTCCTTGTGACATCTCTTTGTTTTTATTTTGTGGTTTGGTTCATCTGTCGTTGTGGCATGTTTCAGCATACCCTAGCTATCGATTGTTGTTCGCACAGAGATTCAATCGGTGCTAGTTTTTGTCGGTGGTCACTTAGAAAGTTATATCCCCACTCAGTTGATGGTTGTTTGTCGATGAAATCAGTCTTGAGTAGCGGTACTTTTTGCTTGACAGTTTGGATCGCGCACCACTCTTTCCTTCTTTATATATCTCGTTTGGACAGAGACAAGGAAATTCAGGAGGCTACTAAATTCTGTTGGTATGTTTATCTCTATAAAAGTTCTTTTTTCTTTGTTTTTAGTTGTTTAATCTGATTTTTTTTTTCTTGGATGCATTGTAATTGTGATTTTTCTATGGGTTTAATAAAAATTTAGTGGCTTTTATAAAAAAATTGACATAAATTATATTACTATTTTTTCTTTCTAATTGGACTATAATTTTAAAATTAAATGGAGTCTAAGAGTTTCTTTTTACCTATAATGGCTGTATTTTAATTTAAAAAACCACCCATTAAAAACATCACAAATAAATTAACAATATTGCATGCCTTACTCTATATCTCAATGTATATATTGAACCTTTTCACAACTGATATCCTTAAAATATCTGATTAAGAGTTTAAATTATGACTTTTTGTTTTGAAATTAGCTGGTATTGTTATATAATTTAAAGAAGAGAATACAAAGATATTGTTTGGCACATTGACTGGAAATAGGGAACAAACCCATAACCAGTACACCAACAAACCACAATTACTGAAGGGTCTATGAGTGTATCTAACATAATACAAATCAAAGAGATAACCAATAAATTAATGAAATAAATTAGATTAAAAAAAATTTAAAATATTTAATCTAAAGTAAACCAATAAATTGAATAGAATGTTAACAAAGTATAAATTAATGTTAAAAGAAAAAATCGCTTTTATAGAAAAGTGGGGCAGAGTGTCAGCAATGGTGGCTGTGCGGTCCCATGTGATGGGTCTCGGTCCATAGTATTTACGGAGGTGAGCCCACGTGATCCCATTCCTCCCCCTTTACCATTTTCGCACTCATTTTATTCATACTCTGTCTGCGTGCACTCGATCCCATATTTTCCCTTGCCACAATATATTTATTTATATACTCTTTTTCTTCTTCTGGCAAATCAAAATATTTATAAATAAATTGTGAATTTGTTATTCCAATGTTATCGCAGGTAACCCATATTAGAAGTGTGTAGAGGATTGTAGAATTCTCAAGAAAGCTGAGTCATCAGCTTTCTGTTATCATATTGTTAGGTTGTTAGTATTGGCGGGAAAAGCTATTTCCAACAGCTGTATAAAGGCACCTTTGTGTGCACTGTGTAAGCAACCAATTTTGGAATGAAATGGATGAGTATTAGCTCAATTTAACATGGTATCATCCGCCTCCAAGATCCTGGTTCATCCCTCCTGTTAATTTTGTTTTTCCTCGTCCATCATGCCTGCCGACGGTGATCCTTCCTCTGCCTCCGATCCCAATGTGTCTGATGATTCTTCTCAAGGGTTCTTCAACAAACAAATCAGTGTGAAACTTGATGATACGAACTTCCTTCTCTGGCGACAACAGGTCCTGTTTATGGTTCGTGGGCAGGGCCTTGAACACTACCTTGATGAGGACTATATTCCTCCGGCAAAGTTCTTGGTTGCTGCTGATGGATCCAAGTCTCCCAACCCTCCTTATCAACGCTTCTTCAAACAGGATAGTTCCTTAGCCTCCTGGCTTCTCTCCACGGTCAGTAACTCCATTCTCACTCATTTAGTTGGCTGTGAATCTTCTTCTTCTATTTGGAAGACACTTGTTCTTCGTTACTCTAGTCTCTCTACAACGCGTGTCATGCATCTCCATGTTCGTTTGCGATCTCTCAAGAAAGGATCCCTATCCATTAGTGCCTATACTGCTCAGATTAAGGAAATCTGTGACTTACTTGTTGTGTGTGGAAGTCCTATTTCTGAGCTTGAACAGGTGGCCACCATTCTTAATGGTCTTCCCCCAGAATTTGAATATGTGGTAGCTGTCATCACTGCCAGCAAGGATCCGTACACCTTTGATGGAGCTGTTTCCCTGCTCACTGATGCTGAGACTAGACTTGAAGATCCTCTTCGCCTCTCTGTGGGGATTCATAACACCACTCTTGATGCTGACTCCCACACCGAGGTCAACTACACATCTGGATCCTCCACTCGTGGTGGCCGTGCTCCATTGACTGCAACTGGTGGTGGTAGATTCAAAGGACGCCCACGCTTCCAATGCCAAATCTGTGGGAAATTGGGACATCTGGCTGATCGTTGTTGGTTTAGATACAATCACAATTCTCAAAGCTCTCAGAAGCCACCTACTGAAGCTCATACCTGTTGTTGCACTCACATTGATCCGGAGAAAGGCTACTCTCCTTATGTTGCTGCTGATGCTGGGCCTTCTCCTTCTGTTGATACTCCCCAGGTCAACACACTTGTTCCTACTCCAGGAGTCTGGTACCCTGATTCAGGTGCCACGCACCATGTGACTCGTGACAAATCTCAGCTTCTTTCTCCTCAATCCTATGAAGGTCAAGGTAAAGTACATATTGGGGATGGCTCGTCCCTTGCAATCACACACGTTGGTCACGGCTGCTTGCCCACTGAGTCACGTCCCTTACAACTTGAGCAACTCCTTCTTGTTCCTGATATCACACGCAACCTATTATCTGTTTCAAAATTTACATCCGATAATGATGTTTTTTTTGAATTTCATGCTTCTTATTGCTGCATCAAGGATGAACGCACAGGTTCTGTTTTGTTTCGAGGGGTTCAAGCTAATGGCCTCTATGAGTTTCCTCCTCAGTCTTCCTCCATGCATGCGTGTTCCTCTTCCTCCTCGGTGGATTACTGGCTTTGGCACAATAGATTGGGACATCCTTCCCCTGATGTTGTTAGTCTGGCCTTGAATAAACGTGTCACTCCTCCCAAGGACTCCTTCTGCCATGCTTGTCACTTGGGCAAGAGTCACACCCTACCTTTTCACGACTCGTCTACAGTTTATAGTTCAGTTTTTCAGCTTGTAGAAATTGACATTTGGGGACCTGCTTCAGTGGCCTCAGATGGTTATCTTTATTATATGTCTTGTATTGACATGTATTCCCGCAACACTTGGTTGTTTTTGCTTCGAAGAAAATCTGATGCTTGTAATGCTTTTACTCAGTTTTTCAACTTAATAAAAACTCAGTTTGGGAAAACAATATTAGCAGTTCAAGTTGATGGAGGAGGGGAGTTTCGGTTTCTTCATAATCTTTTGGCTCAGTTAGGTGTTCAGCTGCGCATTACTTGTCCTCATACTTCCTCTCAAAATGGTGTGGTTGAGAGGAAGCACAGTCATATAGTGGAAACATCTCTTACATTGCTTGCTCAGGCTTTACTTCCTCTTCAATTCTGGTCCTATGCAACCCTCAGTGCGGTGTTTCTTATCAACAGAATGCCCTCTACTGTTCTTGGTGGGCAATCACCATTTCGAATGTTATATAACAAAGATCCTGACTACAGTTTTCTCAAGGTCTTTGGGTGTCTCTGCTACCCTCATCTTCGACCTTACAATGCTCATAAACTGGATTTTCGTTCTCGAGCCTGTGTGTTCCTTGGATACTCTCCCTTACATAAGGGTTATTGGTGTTTTGATCATACTACAGGTCGTATATTTGTCTCGCGGAATGTCATCTTTCATGAAACAGTCTTCCCCTTTAACAAAGCTCCAAATTCCAATTCTCCATCATCCTCAAAACCTAGTGACGTTTCTTTCATTCTTCATGTTGTCCCAGATCACTCCTCTGACCATGTTGATCCACCCTCAACCATCCCCCCTCCTACTGATCCCATGCCCTCTGTTGATGACACTACTCAAACATCCTCCCCCCTATCCCACCTACATCAAATCAGTCTTCACCTACTGCTAAATCACCACTTGCCAACATTTCACCATCCCCTCCTCCAACTTCTAATAACCCTACCACCACGACTACATTACCTCCTACTCAATCTCCCAATATGTCCTCTACATCTCCTCCCAATTCCCATCCTATGGTTACTCGCAGCAAAGCTGGAGTATTTAAACCGAAAGCCTATCTCCTTCAACTTGCTGATGACATTCCTGTGGACGTACATGCAGCCATGCAAAACCCTAATTGGTCTAGTGCTGTAAATGCTGAGTATGCTGCGTTACTTGCCAATGACACCTGGGATCTTGTTTCATTACCTCCAGATCGTCGTGCTATTGGATGTAAATGGCTTTTCCGAATCAAAAGGCTTGCTGATGGCACTGTTGATCGCTACAAAGCACGCCTTGTAGCAAAAGGTTACTCTCAGCTTGCAGGCTGTGATTACAGGGAGACCTTTAGCCCTGTGGTTAAAGCTTCCACAGTGAATCTCCTCCTCTCTCTTGCTGTCACTCATTCCTGGGGTATACGCCAAGTGGATGTTAATAACGCTTTTTTGAAAGGAGATTTAGAAGAGGATGTTTATATGCTTCAGCCCGATGGTTTTCAGCAGGTTGCTGAGGATGGCACTCAACTTGTTTGTAAGCTTAAGAAAGCATTGTATGGACTCCGCCAGGCTCCTCGAAACTGGTTCGACAAGCTCAAGTCCTTTCTTCACACATTGAACTTTCGATCCTCAAATGCTGACACCTCCCTGTTTGTTTTCTCGGACTCTTCAATTATGACATACATCATTGTTTATGTCGATGATATTCTTGTTACAGGGTCCTCATCCATACACATCAATGCAATTGTTCAGCAGCTACATCAAAAGTTCTCATTAAAAGATCTTGGGGAGCTCAATTTTTTCCTTGGCATTGAAGTGACTCGTACATCTGCTGGTCTTCTCCTATCACAGAAGAAATACATCACAGAGCTTCTAGTTAAGTTTGACTTTCGTGATCTTGCCACAGCACCAACTCCTATGGTTGCCTCTGTCAAACTTCATAAGGATGCTGATTCTCCTGTTGAACGTGCTACTGATTTTCGCAGTCTTGTGGGCTCACTTCAATATGTCTGTCATACACGTCCGGACATTGCTTTCTCTGTTAACAAAATCGCTCAATTCATGCAACACCCTACTGCTCTTCACTGGACGGCTGTCAAGAGAGTCCTACGCTACCTTACTGGCACGCTTGACCTTGGTTTATGGTTCACTGCTCAACCATCCTCTACCTACACTCTTTATTCCTTCTCTGATGCTGACTGGGGCAGTGACCCTGACGATCGTCGGTCAACCTCTGGACATTGCACATTCATAGGCCCTCACCTTCTTTCTTGGAGCTCACGCAAGCAAAGGTCTGTTTCAAGGTCAACTGCTGAGGCTGAGTTTAGGAGCCTTGCTGATGCAGCTGCGGACATTCTTTGGTTTCAGGCTCTCCTTCATGACATGCATATTCAGCTTCTTCAACCACCTGTTCTTTGGAGTGACAATACAAGTGCAGTTGCAATGGCTGCAAATCCTGTCCTGCATTCGAAAACGAAGCATGTCGACCTTGATTTATTCTTCCTTCGAGAAAAAGTTATGGCTCGTACCCTTCAAGTCAATTACGTTCCCGCTTCAGCACAAGTTGCGGATATCTTCACTAAAGCAACCTCCACTGCCAGCTTTGAGGATTTTCGCTTCCAACTCTGTGTTCGATCTCTCTTCCAGGACCTTGAGAAGCGGGGGAATATTAGAAGTGTGTAGAGGATTGTAGAATTCTCAAGAAAGCTGAGTCATCAGCTTTCTGTTATCATATTGTTAGGTTGTTAGTATTGGCGGGAAAAGCTGTTTCCAACAGCTGTATAAAGGCACCTTTGTGTGCACTGTGTAAGCAACCAATTTTGGAATGAAATGGATGAGTATTAGCTCAATTTAACAACCCAAACAAAAAAACTGAACTAAAACAGATGGCATGGGCAGGGCCAGGGCCAGGGTACCAAGACATTGGAACTACCATCACTTTGAAAAAATTTTCATCCACATGTTCTCTCAAAGTATGGTTACAACTTACATGAGAATCGACAATATAGTACAAATTAAGTCCTTTTCACCCCTCAATACATTACCCCAATCAGCACCTAGTCTGTGAAATAATTTAATAAAATAATATTACATTTCGTAAACTGAACTTTTTAACTTGTCTTGAACAGCCAGATGAGCTCCTAGATTCGACCACCTAAATCATCTTGATTTTTATTTGTTGTTTGGGCAATGCTGTAGGAAACAGTCATGTATTTATGTAGTAGAAAAAAGGAGTTGCACACAAACATATGCAAGTGTTTTGTGATTAGACAAAGAGAGTAATACTCCTACTAGTATATTTTTTTTGGTTCAAATACTCCTACTAGTATATATGGAGTACGTGTTGAGAATTACAAATTAAGTGGCACTGAACCATCTTCCATCCTTATCCAGGAGCACCCCACCCAATCCAAGTCTATCATAATTTTCCTTTTAATCTTGTTCTGTTGTATACTTCTCATTTGTTACATTTTTTTGGAGAAGCAAACAGAAACCTGTCCCCTCCTAAGCAAATATTGTCATCTGCTGCAAGGTTTTTGTGATGGTGTTCTTGGCATAAAAACCCTTATTATGGATTTGAATGCCTAAAATGGAGGGTGCACACGATTTCCCTGATCACCATGTTGAGTTGAGACCAGGGCATTGACCACCACATGCAACAATGCATGCATTCGCCACTTCTGATTTAAAATGCACCTGAGAAGTATGACACAGTTCCGGACGCACGTCAGTGAACCGTGTCGAATCCATAGGTTATCATTTTGTAACTTAGACCAATAATACTAGGATAGTATGATAAAGTTAGAGCATCAGTTAAACCAGATTAATTTACAGAGCATCTAATGGAAACAAAGGATTGGGTTTATGTACGTAAACTCCAAATAAACTTCCCATAAAATAAAAAAATCCCACCACCAAGACAAACAAATCACCATATATATATATATATATATATATATATATATATATATATATACATACACACACATATTTGTATCCAAGTAAAGGAAAGCCAAAGCTGGGTTCATTAGAAGTAAAATGAAACCTGAAGCTGATAGCACTAGACAAAGATGGAGGAGAGATCTGTAGGCAATCACTGGCGTCACCCGGACTCGAACTGGAGACCTTGACGTGATAACCAACTGCAAGGATGTCAACTTACTGTTTTATTGATAGTAATGATAGCATTGAACTCATTTCAGAAATATAATTCTGTTTTTAGGATGCAAATAACTTGTCCTTGTAGAACATATTCTAAAAACATGAGATCAAAGATGTGACCAGACCATACCAGACCCCCATTCCATTCCTTCCCAAAGAAAGAAATATCATTTGACTCAAGTGCTGGTTGAAAACTTCCCAAATTCTTTGGGAGTGAATATGAAAACATAGATGACAATGTTGACGGGGGGTTGCTTAGTTGCCCAAGGAAGAAAACCTTTGCTTTTCATATCCAAAAATGGCCTACCAAAGTGGCAATGCATAGATGCAAGCAAATGTAGGTACTTCAGTACTACATATCCCTTAATTGATGGGGAGAAAAGGAGAAAAAGAAGTACCTTTCACCTCTTTCATCATGGCTTGACATGGTTATCAAAAATTACTTCTCTTCTTAGGTCCTGAATTTTCCCCCACAAGTTATGGCTCAACTTCAAACAACAAACCCTAGACATTGCTTTAATGGTCCATTTCCACTACTCCACTTAAGGGAGGAAACAGGTCATTGTCACAGACACAAAAGCTACCCAATGAAAAAAAATACCATACACAAATTTTGTGATCAAACATCAAAGTAAGAAACCAGAGGTATCTCCATACTTGTACATTTCAAAATTTGCATTTATATACAGGTAACTCTTCCATATAAAGCATGAAGTTGAACTACAAAATGTATAAACTATTTCCTATAGTCTCAATTCATATATTTCAATCTACCTAAGAACCGGTAAAGGAAAATGAACCCCATTTCCCCTCTGCAACCTCCAAAAGGCTAAGACAATGTATACTTCTTTTGTATACTTCTTTTGTATCATATTCCATATCCTTTCTCAAATCATCACGACCTTTTCCCCTACTACTACTACTACTACTACTACTACTACTACTACTACTACTACTACTACTACTACTACTACTACTACTACTACTATCTTCACCATCGTTATTTTCACTTTACATAACTTCGAAATTAACCTCATGATTTGGATTACAGATTACTGTTTAGAGGAATAGGAATAGATCTCATTGGTGAAAATGATTTGGGATTAAAGGTAGAGTAGATCATACAAGGTTATAAATTAGTGATGCTTGTGAATGGTGTAACAAATTATGAAGACTCCCATGTTCAACCAAATGAAACGGGTGACGTTGGGTTTATAGGAAAATGAAACTACCAACGTGTATGAGTAGAGCTTCGGGTGTCGGTAAACAAAACTTTACATTTACCGTTCGTGCGTTCAACCTTGTTTGGCAAAATAACAAACTCCGGTGAATTTCTTTTCCTCTTATGACCATCAACTCAAAGATTCCTGCAACCTGCTCAAGATATTGAATACTGCCGTATTCTAAACGTTTTCTTTTCCCTCATCATTTCCTTATATCTACCAACTTTTAGGTCCACTCATAAAGTAAACACAAACGAATTTGATAAATGGTATCTAGATTTATTTTAAGCTTTACTTCCTACTTCTATTTTTTATTTAATTAACTACTTTTAACATGATTGGTTGGCTTAATTTATTTATTTTTTTATCAAAATTAACACTCGCCATAATGATTTATTTAAACCCCTAAACCATATACCTAAACTAACTTCCTATACCCTAAAACTAAGGCGCTTGTGGAAACTTTCAGTTTTCACCGCCAGTGTATAGGATATTAATCCATAAATAACAATGATATTATTTTATATGAACATATTAACGGGTTGGTTCAAGTGATAAACGAGTTGGTATCATTTAGGTAGGTTTCGACTTTGAAGTTTTGTATATGCATAAAATCTCTTTCGAAAAATTCATCTATCAAAGTCAATTGTGCGACACAAGTCGGTCCGGATTAATTAGAACAAAACTATAATAACCGGGAGGGGGAAATGTAATATTTGCTCATAGTATAGCTTCTTCTATAAATAACTTCATATCCCTCAGTCCCTCTGCACTTCTTCTTTTTATGTTTCTTTCAATAGCTAGCTTCTCGAACAAAAACGAAACAAAAGGATCTAGCTTCAACCCATTAATGGAAACCGCTAAAGCCGTCGACGGAGAAAATCAATGTTCCAAAACAGACAAAATTGTGTTTGCTGTACAAATCTTCTTCAGAATTGCGGCGACTGGGACAGCATTGGCTGCCGCATGTGTGATATTCAATGCAAAGCAAACTGTTGATGTTATGGGCATGTCATTTGATGCTAAATATAGCTATTCTCCTGCTTTCAAGTGAACAACTTAAGATTATAATTTTTTTTATCAAGTCCCGGAATTCGAAAGGTCATAATGTTAAATAATCCTCCATATACATGTATTTTTCCCAGGTTCTTCGCCTTCGCAAATGCCATTGCATGCGGTTTCACTTCCCTCTCCTTGGTGATCGTTATGTTCTTTTCCCGCCATGGATTGAATGCTTCTATCTACTTCATGTTCTTCCTACACGATCTGGTATGTTATGTTGGTTTTAATACAAACTGTTGGTTTGATATTGAATTGATGATATTCCGGCGGGTTTTGGGACATTGCAGGTGATGATGTCTCTGGTGCTATCTGGTGTGGTGGCGGGGACGGCAATCGGAGCTGTAGGCCGCGACGGAAACAGCAAGACTGGCTGGCTTAAAATATGTAATCGTTTTGAGAAATACTGCAACCGGGTGACCACTTCATTGATACTCTCGTATGTGGCAATGATTTGCTTGCTGGTGCTTACCATCACCTCCGCTGCCAAGTCTAGAAATTAGATAAAGTCGGAGAACAAAATCAGTAGCTTTTATGGAAGAAATAGTTGGAGAGAAAGATTTTGTATTGGGATTGTAGTCGGGGGCGGTTCAAAGATTTTGGGGACCCTGTGCAATTTATTAAAATGGGACCCTTAATTTATAATCAATAAAAGATCGTATAAGTTTTTTTCTTCAAAAAAAATATCTTAGTAGAAAACATATTATTATATTATCCTCTTGAGCAACAAAAAATCAACTTATAAACATCTGAAAATCAAATATTCTTACTTAAAAGGTGTCATTCTTTTTTTTATGTTTTAAGTTTTAGATAATATATATATATATATATATATATATATATATATATATATATATATATATATATAATTGTATATATAAGTTTATAATTTTTTACAAATATTAATTTAAATTCTCTAATTTTGGGGGCCCTCTCTCTCGGGGGCCCTGTACGGTCGCTCCTATCGCGCATGTCCAAAACCCCCACTGATTGTAGTTTCTGTATTTGTATGTGTTGTGTACTTGAGTAATATACTCAAATAAATTTTCATATGTAATTCACGTTATATCTATCAATACATCTTATAATTGTCTCGTATTTGTATTATTTATTTATATTTATGTTGTGTAATTTTATTGTATCCAAAGTTCTACTCATTATACATCTTAACCGTCCCTTTGATGAAGGCCACCTTGTCCTTACTTAAAGAGCGATTTTCAATTTGTAGGGATTCAAATTTCTTATTGCTTTTGCTGTGAAATTGCTGATTATCAGACACCCACAGGAAGGTCTATTACAGTATTTGTATGTGTTTTTTTTTATTTCATCAATTTTTTTTATATATCATAATAGAATAGATATAGATCCTAATCTATCCTATATCCTATAGATCTTATAGATTTGAATAGAGATATAAAAAAGAAAGGTACCAATAAATTAAATAAAAATTCTTTTTTTTTTGCTGGATAGTGTATGGAATATAAATAAAAAAGGTTATATCATATTGTTTTTTCTAGCCGGAATTTTATTAAAATGAGAGCATATAGATTAATTTGTATTAATATAAAATTATTACCCCATGTTCATTCCATATTTTCCCTAGTTGATAATAGTGGGTACAATACAAATAATTTATGCAACTTCAACATCTCTTGGTCAATGGAATTAAAAAAAAAATAGCATATCCTCCGTATCTCATATAGGTTTCATAATTATAGGAATTAGTTCTATAACTGATACGGGACTCAACATAACTATTTTATAAATAATATCTCATGGATTTATCGGTGCTGCATTTTTTTTCTTGGCAGGAACAAATTATGACAAAATACGAATTGTTTATCTCGACGAAATAGGCGGAATGACTATTTTCATTTCAAAAATATTACGATGTTCAGTATCTTATAGATGGCTTCTCTTACATTACCAGACATGAGTGATTTTGTTGCAGAATTGATAGTCTTTTTTAGAATATTTACCAACCAAAAAAATTTTAATGCCAAAAATACTTATTAATTTCGTAATGGTAATTGGAATGATTTTAACTTTTATTTATTCATTATCTATGTCACGTCAAATGTTCTATGGATACAAACTATTTAATGCTCTAAGAGTACATTTTGTTTTTGTCACTCGAACATGCTTAATATTTTATTGAAAATTAAACTTAGCATTTAAATTTTTAAAATGCATTTTATACTGAATATTGATTCAATCCAACATTGTTGAGCGCAATGATATTACTTTTTTAAGAAGAGAATTCGAGTTCAAATCTTAAAAACGATATTTTTAAGATGGAGAATCACGAATCTTAAACATAAACCATAAAATAGATATGTACTTTACCAAAAAAAAAACACTATAGGAAAAGCATTCTTCACATGGTGTACATTGGCAATTGGAATCGGATGCCAATAATCCAAAAATATAAATAAAAATAATAATAAATTTTAAGGCATCCTTCGTCCATAAGTATGAACAGAACATCATAAGCGCAGCTGCGCAGTTGCTTCCCTCATTCATTGATGATTCTACTTTTGTCCCCAAAGCAAAGATTTGTTCATCTTTCATGTCCTTAAACTCTCTTTTCAGGATAACAAATTCTAAGCCCTCACCAAACAACATCTGTCTTATTGGAGAATAAATAAATGTTGGTATTTGAATCCCTGACTTGTTAGATGTGAAATTTTATCCAGACAACTGTCTTTTGTTACAATATTGGATTCGAATCTTAAACCAACCGGATGAAAGCTTTTAAAAGTGTTAGTATGAATCAACAAAGCTCTCCTCTCCTCTATTTTTCTTTTTCTAATTAAAAACATCAATGCATGAGCTAAGTCAATTCGGGAACTAGTTTTTAAGAAAGTTGTTACCTGTTAAGGAAACAGCCAGCAGAAGATTGCAATATCAGCATTCAGCAATAACAATAGAACAAATGCACATGGTCAAACAACATCTGCACATGCTTCAGAGACCCACAGCTTGTATATCATCCATAGAAACTAAACAAAAGCTATTTTGCAAAGTAATTCTGTTATATACAGCAAGTGTTAGTGAAGGATAAAGATTGATTATTGATGATGCTCCAGCTGATCCTTGGGAATCCCAGAATGTTGATAACAGAAAGGATTAGTACAAGTTTACAGTGGTTGAGGTTGTGAGACAAAGCCACTTGTTGAAGTCTATTACTAGCAGTCAAAGCAGGCTACCATGTATCATACCAAGCCAATTCTTATTGAAATTTCCTAGCATCCAACATAGGCATTAAATCAAACGCCAAAGAAATGGTTCTAGGCTAGCAAAGTCAATATAATGTTACTTGATTCAGTTAGGACTTGGTCATCTGCAAAAACCCCTCTGTGAAGTCAATAACAACTCATGAATCTCCAGGCATCAAACACCTAACGAATTATAAAAATAAAGTGATCTAAGGCCAGCAGGTTCAGTATAATATAACTTGATTCAGTTAGGACTTAGCCATCGGCAAACAACCCCTCTGTGAAGTCAAAATTGTGAAAAGAAAACCATACATCTCCAAGCATCCAACATAATCAGAAAGTTTACAATTTATACAAAGAACCAATTAAAGATCAAGCAGATTCAATATGATATAACTTGATTCAGTTGGGACTTAATCACCAACAACCACCCCATTGCGCAGCCGATAACAAGTAAAGAAAATTGTAGGAACGAAAACAATGAGTTCATACATAGACGTGAAATCATTGAATATTTAGGTAATGATAATTGGACACAAGTCTAATTAGGTAACCACCAAACCAAGAATACTCTACAAACAATAAAGAAAGTTTTTTTCCCAACTCTAAGAAAATCAACATCAACTATGAACAAGAAAATGTGAAGGAAAAACAATAAACCAAAGTAAAAACATGACTATTGTACATACAGTTCAATGTACCAATTTTGCACGGTATCTCCAACTGTTATGGTCTGGCGAAAACACCCCAAATTTTACCACGACCAAGACTCTCCAACAGCCTTTTAGCCCCTTCAACATTCATTTCCACAAGTTTCTGCAAGTAAACACAAGCACCAGCAGCAACCATTTGCTTCCTACATTTCTTAGAATTTACAAGCTCTGATAAGATCGAAAAAATGTACATTTTATCCAAATTTTGTGTCGAAGGGTCCAATAACTGCACAGTATTTGCAATCCCTCTCTCCTCGTTTCGGAAAACCTTTCGGTTTCCATCATACAACAAGAGCTTCGATAAGGCCATTGCAGCTGCATCTTTTTCTTCAACAGCTTTCCCATCCAACATTTTAATCAATGCTATCGTACATCCACATTCACCCATTTCTTTCCTTGTTTTTGAGTTAAAACTGAGCTCATAAACAGCTCTAGCAGACGCAATTCTTACTGCTAAAACCCCACAGTTTAAAGCATCCTTGAGCCGGGGAATGAAACCGTCAGCAATTAGAGCATCTGCAATAAGGGGACAAGAAGCTAATTGCCTAACGAAATTAACAGAAACTTCAAGACTTTTTGGATTCGGAGACGAATCCCAGAAATTCCTTAAACATTCAATCCCACCTTCCTTGAAAATCAAAAGCTTCAAACTTTCATCATCAGAAACCAAATAGCACAAACAACCAATCGAATTTTCTTGTGCTAAGGCGGTCCCAGAAGCAGCAAGCCCGATCAAAACAAAAACCGCACTTTCTTCGATAATATTCTCTTTAATCTCATCAAAAGAAGCTAAAATTTTCAAAACTCCTGCTGCTAAAGCTTGGGAACCGGCGGAACCAGATTGGCAAATCTCTAAAAGTGACGAAATCCCACCTCTGGAACCGATTGCTCTAGCGTTTTCTTTTGAAAAACTTAAAGCTTGTAGAGCAATGCACGCTTTTTCCTTGGCAAAACCGCTCCCCGATTCAAGAACTCGAAGCAGATGGTTCAAAAGCAATAGCCCTTCAGCGATCAATACATGTTTACTCGATTCCACTGATGACACCCTCGAAATGGCGGCAACCGTTTTCTCTTTCATTTCTAAACAGCTCGAATCCAGTAAGCGGGCGAGCACGGGAACCACACCCTGCGCCACGGCTATCATCACGTTTTTATCGTCCTCTTGGAGTAAGTCTAGAAGCGAGTCCATGGCTGAGTTCTTGGACTCAGTGGTTCCAATTTGCAACCGAGTAATTAAGTTCCTAGACTCGACTCGTACTGTTTCTTTCTTTGAAGAAACAAGGACCCCACCGTCTTGGAGGACTCCACTCCAAATCAAAATCTCGCTATCTTTGATATGTCGATCTAATTTAGACAAAACGGCGTCAATATCGCTCTGGGTCTTGAGTTTTCCCTCGGCCAAATCGGGGGATTGACATTTCTGAGAAAGCGAGAAAGCTTCGTTCAAGGTGTGGGAAATGGAAAGAAGAAGGTCGAGGGCGAGTGGGTTAGAGGAAGAGGCGGGAAAGTCAGAGACGTCAACGAGTTGAACCCGAAGATCATTAAGCTTAGATTTGATCAAAGCCCATTTTCCTTTGAAACTGAAATTGTTGATGTTTTGGATTTGCTCCGAAAGAGAACTCAAATTTGAAACAGAAATTGCATCGTCGTTTTCTTTCATGGCCGTCAAAAATGAAACCAAATGGAAGGGGAAATGACAAGGAAAAAATAGGTTTAAAATCTATGAATCCATAAAGAGAGACGGGAGCAACTCTACTAGCTGCGTTGCAGTTGCAGATATATACTGTGAGAGAACGGAGGCGTTATTTGAGTACCAGACGCAATTATAGCGCGTGCAAATAACGGACTTTTGACTTTTCAACATTGCAATTTGTTCCCTCTAAATAAGGCAACAGCCAACGGGTAAGGAACTGCTCGGAATCAAAATCAATATATATATATATATATATATACTCCAATAGGATATAAAAATGTATTTAATTACTGTTCAAAAAATGTTTTTTTTTGGATTAAATTACTATGATAAATTGTAAAAAAAGAACACACAACATATATAATGAAAAAATTATCTAAAATAAATTACAAAAACATGATATTATATATATATATATATATATATATATTCTCAACATATAAAAAGTTAAAATTATTAACATAGCTTAAATAAATTTTGAGTTTAAGATCTTGTGTACATAGAAAATTTTCGTTAAGAGACTCACCTATTACAGCTAGATATAAGACACAAGTCAATACAAATTAATTAAGGTAAAATCCTAAAGAATTGAGCATTTTATAAATCATTTTAACTTTTATATAATTGTTTATTGAATTTTAATTTATTGACAAGGTGTTGTTACAATATTTTAGAAGATGAGCTCAAAAGTATTCAAGTATATATAAACTAATCTTAAATTTATTTATTTTTAATAATGACATCTGAATTTATTAATCACCATAAAAGATATTACAAATATTATGCATTAAGAAGAGATAAAAAGAATTAGTCCACTAAAAATTCCATACAAAGGTGTAAAGAAAAACAAGCTCTTACATGGAGATTAGCATATCATCAAAACTCAAAAACCTACATAAATCTCCTTCTCTAGCCAAAAAGAAACGCTTTACGAAATGAAAATGGAGCATTGAGCGAACCAAACTATAATGTAGATTGCTTCATTACACCGTTTTGATTATATCGACTAACAAATCATCAAACGAGTGGGATCAATCATTTCTATGATCACCGACAAAATTAAATAAGAAAATTAGTGCCATGAGAATCTCTATACGAACACCAAACGACCGTTACAATATGTTAAAATCGTGCTAACGACAAATGAAATGAACCACCAAAACCAATAAAAAACGTACCACAAATACAGAGAAACTCGTGTAATAATAGCACAATTTTTTGTTAAAATTAAAAAAAATAAACATAAAGTAACAAGAAAAATAATGAATACATATCAATGAAGGACTAGTTAATGATTAAATATAGATTAAATTAATTGGCAGCAATTAAATTAATTTTTCCTCGCTTATTAAAAAAAACAAATCTTCTTACACTGCACGAATCGACTTACCTCAGTAGTTAAGGGAATAATTATTATTTTTAGAGCTCACAAGTTCGAGCACCAACAGCTATAGCAGGATGATTAAGCATGCATTGCACAATAATTAAGAGTATATTTAAAACATATACTACTTGTAATCACTTTAGTTTAAAAAAAAAATATTCCTACACATACTCTATTGGTTGAGCTAAGACTAGGTTAAAGGTTACACTTAATGGTTAAGTATTTCATTTTTTCCATTAAGGAATTTAAAAGATAATAATTAATTAATTCGAAAAAGGATAATAATAAATTAAAGGTGGATAATGAATTTTTCGATTTTGAAATAAATGCATGTCGGAGGTTGGATATTTTTTCATTAAGTAAAAGAATATAATTAAGTAGACATTTAGTGATTAAGTATCTCGTTTAAAAAAAAAAAGAAACTATGACTATCATGTAGTATTTTTTTTTTTATTTTGGTTCAAATATCATGTAGTATTTTAATAGTTAATATTTAGATAAGTTGGACATATTAACCCAACAAGTAGTCTTAATGAAAAAGTAAATGATATTTATTTTAGGAGATTCGAGTTTAATCATTTTGCCCGTAAGGTATGTATATTACCAAATGATTAAAAATATTTATAAACAGATACCGCCTTTATCATAAATCACACCTAAACCTACCTATAGTGGTTAGAATGGGCAAATGAAGTAGCATTTCTTTAATTTTAATTTTAAGCAGTAGGAGTGTGTGGGACAGATGCAATCATTCAATCATTATTACGAACCGAATTAAACAAAACCAAGATTTATATAAATGGAGTTTGCAGCTTCAATAATTAGTACAGTGAGTAATTTAATATAGGAATCTTCTTTCATTAGAGAACTAATACCATATTGTATTAGGAAAAGAGGACCACATTTGAGCAAATACAAGTGAGCCATGCTTACACCATATCTACTGCAGTCTGCAGCCTGCACCCATGGCTATGATTTGAACCACATAACAAAACAAAATGCCAACCTGTACACGAGTAGCATTAGCAATGCCATGGGATGGGATGGTAAACAATTAAGACCGGGCAACAAATGGTGAAGAAAGTTGGGGAATGTCTATTTCTTCGACCCAAAAACCAGGTGTTTTCTCACAATTTCTTTCATGATTGCTTCTATGTAAGAAAGTTGGGGAATGTCTATTTCTTCGACCCATCTCTCTCTGCTCAAGCTCTTCGGTTGCCTGTCTCATGAGTTGAGAAATTGCCCATTCCACAGTTATTGCTGAGGTATCTGTGCCCCCACCTATCAGGTCCTGCTATCCGACGAGAAAATTATTCATCCATACACTTCTATTGTATCCATGTTTTGCAAATCTTATACTAAATGTTCCCCAAGTCGATCTCAGAAACTTTACGTACAGAACATCAACTATATGCAACATTAATCTAACCATCAGCAGCATAACAAACTGTAACTCAACATCCTTTGATGTCAATGAGCAATGGCAATTCTGTTAGGAAATGTTGTTGTGTGGTGTCACCTTTGTTTATGAGTGCAGGTTGATTTGTTGGCTAGACTCATTGGATCTCAATCATAATCGGGTTGAACTGAAATGCAAAAATATATATTAGCATCCAACCCCAACTACTATACATAAAGGTTAAACTAAAATAAGATACCTGCAACATACCATATTTAGGTATAGAAAGTACGGACATCTTAACACAACTTTAGGTGAGTCAGGGATGGATCGAGGGGGATGCTGGAGGGGGCAGTCGCACCCCCTAAAAATTTCAAACTCCCATATAGTTTATGTATTTTCTTTATATTTTCAGTGTATTTTCTATTAATGATCTAAGTTCGCACCCTCTAAAATTTTGTAATTTCGCACCCCCTAAATTCCTAATATAACTCTCTACCAGTTCGCACTCTCGACATAAAATCCTGCGTCCGTCCCTGAGGTGAGTAATAGTATTTGTTTACTTGCTAACTAAAAATTTACATTACCATGATGCAATGAAGGCAAAAAAAAAAAAAAAAACTCAGACATGGTTTTTGATCCTAAAACATAATTTGCATGTGAGACGGAAGTTCTAGATGACTATCTCTATGTTGCCCCGACTTCATTTTTCCTAAAACATCCGTATACAACACATATCTGGACATATTTAGTGGTATGATTCTCCAAATATATATGAAGACTTGAAAGAAAATAGAACATACCTGAAATGGACATTGAGATGTGAGCATATACATATAATTATCATGCCGGAGGAGTGCAAAAACATATAGCCAATTAGCCAGACTGTAAATACAGAACTAAAAGCAATCAGAGTTAACAAATACTTGTTGAGTGAATGTTCCATTCCTTGGGTATAATATGCCAGGCTAATCACCATAGAAATTACCTCTCCAGTATCTAATTGTAAAGACATATTCTATTTCATAATTCAGACCCAATGGACAATTCATAATAGAAACGGGAAAATACTACTCAAAGACAACCATAGCGAAACAAACACTTGTTGAGTGATTGCTTCATTCCTTCCATAAGTATACGCCCGTCAGCATATAAAGCACTTGTATAGCACCTAATTGTAAAAACATATTCCATCCATAACCAAGAAAACCACAAGAATATGGTTGAAACTGTCTTATTTTGTTAATCACTTCAACCAAAGTAAAAGCTTATATTCTTGCATTGAAGTTCTCAACAATAGTTAGCTTAGAACTACCTTAACAAAAGCTCTTACATTGCAAACAAAAAAAGCCCTATTGATTTGATTCTCCTATTTTTCTACAACAAAAGAGGAAGAAGGTAAAACATATGGCTTAAACTCTTACATTGCCATGGCTGATGAAATTCTCCCATTTTAAAATATGTTAGCAAAAGCCTTCACCAAGCTTCTGGATTGCACAAAACATTTTCCTTCTTGAACCAACTGCATTTATCCCCATATCTTTCAAATCTTCCAATGTCAACAATGGCAGAACCTCATCATCCACTTCATGGATCTCGAAAACTGGGGCATACCTTCCTAAACCCAAACTATTCAACCATATCCTAACCCCATCTTCCTCACACCGCCTGATGTCGGTATTGGATAACTCCGGCCGATCAGAAATCCTTGTCCGAATTGTCTTCCTATGATTACTCCCATGAAAAAGTACTTCCCTTTCATTGCCATGGACACCCAAGTTATCCAAAGAATGAGCTGGACTATGCTCTTTCATGGGACTTTCCGAGTTCTCCATGTCGAAATCATCGTTATCCTCCTCTGTATCCAAATTGTTGTTGTTATTTCTACCGTTGAAGTCGATGTTTCCGCCGTTGGAATCGTCGACTTTAGGAACCCAATTCGTGCGGACCCGTTTAGTGGCGGAGCCCCGCTTGTTGAAATCTTTGACTCTCCAGCTACCAATTGCGACACCATCTAAATTATTGTTAGCTTCCGTTTCATCATCGGGGGGTTCGCTGAAGCCAATGGTGAGAGCGCGAGTCTTGGATAATTTAGAACTGGCGACGGCGGCAGCTGAGTGATGTTTCCATTGCTTGGTGGCGGCGGAAGAGGAGGAGGGTCTTCGGGCAAGAGAATCGTAGGGTTGGTCTCCGCCGATATCGCCTAAACGAACGCTGGGACGTCTCTGGCGTTTTGGACCAACTCCAACGGTCTCAGATGAAGCCACCACGAGAGGCGCTCCGACGCCGTTTAACTGAGAGTCTGCCGGCTGTATATCCTCCATGTTTAATTTTTTGTGAAGATGGATAATTGATAAAAGGAGGAGCTTGGACGTTCCGACGGTAAGAAAGAGAAGAGAAAGTTGGAGAGAGTGCGAGTGGTGGGTGTTGGGTTAGCGCCGCGTGTCCCTCTTTTGCTAGCGGAAGGGAAGGGGTCGTTTTTTTATTATTGATATTTTTTTTTTTGAATTAAACGGTACCACCCGAAGAATTTAGGTTAAACTACTGCAGGGGTCATTCTCGTTTATCGTTTGTACAGAGTTAGTCACCCTTTTGAAAAGTGCCAATTAGTAGTCCTCTACGTTTTCGATGTGTAAAGACACGTCATAGTCCGTTAGTCCCCTAACGGATTGGGAATCAATTAACGAAAAAATAAGGGTAAATTACTGCAATAGCCATTAAAATTTATCTCATGTACATTTTTTCTCCTCAATTTAAAAAAGTAAACATTATAGTCACTAATAAAAATATTTCTTTATAATTTCACCCTTAAATTTTTACACCCAAGTCACTAAAAAAGATATTCAAATAAATTGTAGGAGTAATTCAAATAGGACAATAATTTAATTGATAACAAAAATGATAGCACTTCCTGAAATAACTCTCAGAAAATCTTGGGAAAAAAGGATAGACACAAGAATGCATGAAACAAGACAGAAGTAATAGTAGTGGTACGCAGTTTTCATTAATAGAGAACAGCATACCTTTGTATCTGACGTCTCAGACCAGCGCCAAGACAAATCAACATTTGAAACCAAAGAAGATAGTAGGTGCTTTGGTTTATAACCTTCATCTGAAGCATTGCCTGGCAGGTTAAGCTGGGATGCTAAGCAAACACGAAGAAATTTTAAAGCCTGCTTTCTGTAAAAAGAATCCATGCCATCATCTTTATGTATAACAGCTGCTACAGCTAGATTTATGCATTTGTCCAATGGAACTAAAAAAGGAGTTGAGGGCTCAAATGTAAGAATCAGGCGAAGTCCATGCTCTGGGTTCTCCTTACATTCAAGTGCTAGGGGTTCTTTGAGAAAACGTCTAGTACGACCACCTAATTTGCCAAGGAGTTGCAATGCTTTCACACCCCAAGGATAGGGTGCAGGCCTCAAATGAGACCATAGAGCTAAAATCACCTCCGACATCACATTAGCCATACTGGGCTCTAGGAAATCTGGATTTAAACTATCAACCCAAAACTCAAGAGTTCTTAAACCTAAGCTAACAAGGTCATCACTTCCTTTAAGACACAATACAAGAGATTTCATTAGCCGGGGGAGGTGATGTAACAAGGAGCTTAAGCGTGCAGGCAACGTTAAGCAAAGCTCCAACAAAAGGTCCTTCATGTCTTCAGCAGTTGGACCTTAAGCATTGTCAGAAGCATATTTAGGCAAGGTTGCAGCATAGGAATTAAGTCTCGCAATAGAAGCTCAATTTTGCATCCAGCAAGCGCTCTAAACATTGTACGAAGAAGTTGCAGATATCCAAGAGGCTTCTCAACTTCAGTAGCATTTTTTATCCTAAAGTTTTAGGATTGAAAAATGAATTTTTAAAAATTTAAGGGTGAAATTATAAAGAAACATTTTTATTAGTGACTATAATGTTTACTTTTTTAAATTGAGGAGAAAAAATGTACATGAGATAAATTTTAATGGCTATTGCAGTAATTTACCCTTATTTTTCCGTTAATTAATTCCCAATCCGTTAGGGGACTAACGGACTATAACGTCGGAGTGACCAAGTCTTTACATATCGAAAACGTAGAGGACTACTAATTGGCATTTTTCAAAAGTGGTGACTAACTCTGTACAAACGATAAACGAGAGTGACCCCTACAGTAGTTTACCCAAGAATTTATTAGAACTAAAAGAAAAAATAAAGACCAAACGTCTAGAGTAATTAACACGAAACAGACGGGCGGCATTGGGTTTATCTTCCCAAAGCCGCGTTAAAATAAAGCAAAACTCGTTGCACTTCAGGCGATCCAGCTTTCCGATTCTTCGAAGCAAAATCCACTGAACCCTCGATCGGAGAAAGCAAAATTGGGGAGAGAAAACAATCTGAAGAAACCCCGTTCAGAAAAGAAAGATCCATAGCCATGCCTTTACGATGGATCCAGAAATCGTCGGTCTTCATCCACCGCTAGGAGAACCGTCGCCGGCGCGTCCTCTATCCAAAACAGATCCTCATGGGCTCTTCGTCTGCAGTCCGCCATTGCATGTGCGGATCGATTACCACTCCGGCCGACGAAAGCAAACTCACATCGTCGGAAGCGTCGAGTGATATCTTTGGCCTCTGCTATCAAAGGTCTGACCATCGACATGTCGTCCGATGACGACCGCAGCTTCTCGATGACGGTACGACTGTCGCCTTCAACAACAATCTCCTGGAAGCCCAGATCTGCCGCGAACCGGAGCCCCTGTACACAGGCCACCGCTTCTGCTTCAAAAACCGTTGCAATCCCAATATTAGCCTGGTGAGACGATCCTAAGACTTGCCCTAGATTATTTCTTAAAATAATCCCTGACCAGGATTTATTTTCGTTTGCGCAGTAGCTGACGTCAAAGTTTAGCTTGACGAAGGGCTCAATTGGTGGAGACCATAAGTCACCAGCTCGCGTCTGTGGGTGAGACAACGAAGACGACACCGTTTGAAATTCAGCACAATATCCCCTGATAAAAGTGACCACTGTAAGAGCATCCTGACTCACTCCCTCATGAATTAGCTTATTTCGTGCAAACCATAGACTCCAAACTGTGACTATTACTTTGACATGTCTGGATTTTTGCACTTCTAAAACACCCACACTAACCACGTAGAAAATAATAGGGTGTATTGTTGTGGCCATTGAAAGTGTTGTAAACCCCAGACACTCTTAGCAAAAGAACAACCGAGAGCCACGTGAGTCACATCCTCAGTTACGGCAAAACATCTCGGACATGAGCTTGAAGATGCTACTCTCTTAATACATAGGTTGTGCATAGTGGGGACATAATTCATAATAAACTTCCATATTGTAATCTTGATTTTAGAAGAACAATTCAAATTCCATAAGGTTTTAAACAGAAACTTGAAATTTGCATCATAATCCTGACTACTTAAGAGTAGACGGTAGGCACTTCGTACCGAGTAAATACCTGATAGTTCGCATCCCCAAACACGAATGTCATCCTGTCCCACAGCTGAGAGACGAATTGATAAAATAGCATTCGCATCGTTCGCATTAAAAGTCCTTTGAATCAACGGTTCGTTCCACTGGCGATGAGGAACATCAATTAAGTCAGCCACAATCTGAAGCTCCGGCACTGCTGGGGAAGAAACCAGGCGGGGAGGCATACTGTTGAGTGGATCACACGAATGATAATAACCAAGAGGGGGGGTGAATTGGAATTTTAACAATGTTGTAACGGAAATTGCAACTTAAAAATATTGACACGGGAATTTAGAGTGGTTCAAGTTCACCAACCGAACTCTACATCCACTACCTTAGTCTCACCAAGGATTTCCAACAATTTCCACTAAATTGTTCGTCCCCTTTTCCCAGGACAAGGAGGCAACCTTTACAATTTCGGTTAATTTTTCTACCCAAAAATTAACCCAATCCTCACACAATAGAACAAAGAAATTTGGTGGCTAATAAGGTATCTCTCAATACAAATGATAGCCCAATATCAAGCACTCAACCCAATCGAACAAAATAGAAATGAAGGATACAATTGGGATTTCTAGACAAAGTAGGATTTTTGCACAAATGCTTGGATTTGATGTTTTGATATCTTCTTGAGGTTCAATGATATGTTGCTGAAGCTTCTTGGGGTCTTTTTATAGCCTCTTGATGATTTCCAACCGTTGTGAGAGTTGATTTTAAGATTATAGCCGTTGGGATGCTTTTTCTCCACTTTCTTGCACTTTTCCAGCTATGAGTATCGGTACTCTATAGTGGGGTATCGATACCTGTCTCACAAGAAAATAGCCGTTGTGTACAAATAATAAAGGGGTATCGATACGCGTTCTTGGCGTATCGGTACTGGGTATCGAAACAGCACAGGCTGTATCGATACCTTTTTCTCGGCATAGCTCACTGTCAAATCGGGTATCGATACTAGGGTTAGTGGTATCGATACTGGTTTAGTGACCGTTTATAAATCTCAACGGTTATATTTTTAAACTGACTTTGAAATTAATAATTATAAAACGGTATCGATACTGGTTCATCCGTATCGATACTGATTTCATAGAGTATCGATACTAGAGTTTGCCGTTTCGATACTTGTTCCGACAGAGGCAAACTTTTGCTAAAAAGGTATCGATACTCCTTGATGGGTATCGATACTGGTTGACGTTTTTCACTATTTTTGCCTTGGAACACTTAGAAAATATTTGAGTTTGAGTTCTAATAAATTAGTTTAAAGTCTTTGGGGTTTCAAAAACTTGTTAAGGGATTTGTACAAACAATTTTAAGTTCTTCAATTTGATCCTTAAAGATCTAGTTATATCAAAATCAAACATAGGTTTTACAATCTCCCCCTTTTTGATATAACAAAACCAAAACTTAAAATTTTTGACAACTTTTGAAAATTTAACTCCCCCTTAATATAAGCTTGATATTTCAATTTAGTTAAGACCAAAGAAATTTCTCAAAATCAAAATTCTTAACTCCCCCTTGATGTAAGTTTGATAAAACCGAAAAAATTGTGAAAGTTTGTTTGTGAGCTATATCTTCTCCCCCTTTTTGTTAGATCAAAAAGAAATTGTGAGAGCATAATGTGCATCAAATATCAAGAGTATAAAGATAAGCAACATAATCTTATTATATCATAAACGAGAAATCCAAAACATAAGCAAACCTAAATCCTAAAAGATCAAAGCATAGGTATTAATCCTAATAATAAACTTAATTCAAAGAACATAAAACATAGGTGCATAAAAAGAATCCTAAATGATATGATATGATATGCAAAGATAGAAGTCTAGGCATTATCTTCATCGTCTTCATCATCGTCATCTTCATCTCCTAAAGGGTCATTGTTCCTCATGCTATTACGCCATTCATCGTGGAAAGCGGCAATGGAAATATTCGAGGAATTTTGCTTGCTTTCGAGGGATGTAAGGCGATTCTCCATACCCGTCATCCTCGTATCAAATGTAGTTTCCATAGAGGTAAAACGAGTATTCAACCCGGTGAATTGTTCATTGAGATATGTCATGAGATTATCCATATTGGGTTGTGGGACTTGAGGAGCTTGAGGAGCTTGAGGAGCTTGTTGTTCTAAGGCGGCGGCGGCCTCGGGTGGAAGCTCGGTAAGACGTAGCCAATTTCCATTAAAATAATGAAATTTGCTTCGAGCAAGAGAATGTTCGTCGATAGGATCGGTAAGAGTAGAAGCAAGATCAAACGAACAATCAATATCCTTTTGAACAAAGTAATAGCTTAAGGCCGTACCGTAGATAAAGGATGTAATGAGAGGAGTTTCACGTTGTTGAACATGATAAGCAATCTCATTGAACATGATGCGAGCAAGATTTGGGCGTTTTCGTTGTCGGAAACTTCGAATCCAAAAATCATCCAATAGACGGATGGTGGAATATTTGCCTCCGGAGGGACGAAGCCACCATGATACCATCAAATGTAGGATTCGATCATGAGCATTGAGGACGGTTACGGAACCGCTAAGAACATGCCCTAAGGCATTCTCATTATCTTCACCTTCATCCTCCAATTTAAAAACTTCACAAATAGACTTGACATCAAGAACTATTTGTTTCCCCATAAGATACGATCGAATGGCAACGACTTCTCCATTACGATAAATGCATTTAGCATTAGAGAAGAAAATCAAAACCAAAAGTCGATAATAAATACCCGGAATAGTGAGAAAATGCATGAATTTCCAAAGACGAAGAAGCGGAAGATATTCAAACTTGAAGCGCTCGGAGTCGAGGAAGGGGATGGATACGATCCTCTCCGCACGAATTTTGTAGTTTTCAAATTGGCGGAAATAAGGAAGACCATCGGAATCTTCAAAAGATTGGTTGTAGATAGTAGCATAATCGGGACGAGCAACCGATCCGGGAGTTGAAGAGTCTCCGGCAAGAAGAACTCTTTGTCGTTTCCTTGAATGCTCTTTTGGTGCCATAGATAATAGAAACTTTGAAGAGAGAATTTTGAGAGAGAGCAAAAGCTTTGATTCAAGGGTTTCTTTTGATTTTTGGTGAAGAATATGAAGGAGAAGAGGCCTTTATATAGCCAAAAACGTTTAGGGTTAATAGGATATTAAAGAGTTTTAATTTTGGTAAAATTAGATCTCATTAAAAGCCTATTTAATACCATCAGCGCGAAAGGGTATCGATACTCCTCAGGGGGTATCGATACGGGGATAGAATTGTCTTTCCTCAGATTTGACCGTTTAAGGAGGTATCGATACTCATTAGACAGTATCGATACAGGGATAGAATTGTCTTTCCACAAATATAACCGTTGAAAGCGGTATCGATACTCATTAGACGGTATCGATACAGGGATAGACCTGTCTTTTCTCAATTTTGACCGTTGGAAGAGGGTATCGATACGCAAGAGGCGGTATCGATACGCTTGAAACGATGAGAAATTCTGGGAAATTGAAATGAAGAACGAGTATCGATACCCATTGGGCAGTATCGATACCTTATGCCCAGAATTTTGCCTATTTGGTTAAATATAACCAAAGACATGAACTTAACATCTCTTAAAAGTATGTAAATGATGAATGAACAGATCTAAGCATATTTTAACATAAACATACTCCCCCTAACTATATGCATGGAAGAAATTGGGAGACTAAACACATAAACATGATTATTTCACAAAATCAAGCACATTTAGTTCTAAAAAGAGGTCCTAAAGGTCAAGATAGGCTAGTTAGACCCAACTCTCTCCTAAGGGACCAAAAACGCTCTTTATCTAATGGTTTTGTGAAAATGTCCGCTAATTGATTTAAGGTGTCTACATACTCTATAGCCACATCTTTCTTAAGGACATGATCTCTAATGAAATGATGCCTTATTTCTATATGTTTGGTTCTAGAGTGTTGGATGGGATTTTTTGTTAAACATATTGCACTTGTATTATCACATTTAAGGGGTATGGTTTCTATTTTTACACCATAATCTAAGAGTTGTTGTTTCATCCAAAGGACTTGAGCACAACAACTTCCTAAGGATATGTACTCGGCTTCGGTGGTAGATAAAGCTACACTATTTTGTTTCTTAGAGAACCAAGATATGAGCATACTACCTAAGAATTGACAAGTTCCCGAAGTACTTTTCCTATCGATTTTGCAACCCCCATAATCCGCATCCGAGTAAGCATGAAGGTTGAAGGTAGAGACTCTAGGATACCAAAGGCCTAAACATGGAGTGTCTCTAAGGTATCTAAAGATTCTCTTAACGGCTATAAGGTGAGACTCTTTAGGACTAGCTTGAAACCTAGCACACAAGCAAACACTAAACAATATATCCGGTCTACTTGCGGTAAGGTAAAGCAAAGATCCAATCATAGAACGATAAAGCTTAGAGTCAACACACTTACCTCCTTCATCTTTGTCAAGCTTTGTAGATGAGCTCATAGGAGTGGCTTGAGGCTTTGTGTTCTCCAAGCCAAACTTGTTGAGCATATCCTTTATGTATTTTGCTTGATTTATGAAGGTGCCATCCTTCATTTGTTTGATTTGGAGTCCCAAAAAGAATGAGAGCTCCCCCATCATGCTCATCTCAAATTCACCTTGCATTAGCTTAGCAAACTCTTGACAATAACATTCATTAGTAGATCCAAATATAATATCATCAACATAAATTTGAACTACTAAAATGTCATTTTTATACATTTTTATAAAGAGTGTAGTGTCCACCTTACCTTTTTCAAATCCTTTTTCAATCAAAAAATTTGAAAGCCTTTCATACCAAGCTCTTGGAGCTTGTTTTAAACCATAAAGTGCTTTTGTAAGTTTGAAAACATGATTTGGAAATTTTGAGTCTTCAAAACCCGGTGGTTGTTCTACATACACTTCTTCATTTATAAAACCATTTAAAAATGCGCTTTTAACGTCCATTTGAAAAAGCTTGAAATTATGATAACATGCATATGCAAGCAACATCCTAATGGCTTCCATTCTAGCTACGGGTGCATAGGTTTCATCAAAATCTATTCCCTCCTCTTGAGTGTAACCTTGTGCTACAAGTCTAGCTTTATTTCTCACAATGTTACCACTCTCATCTAGTTTGTTCCTAAAGACCCATTTAGTTCCTATTGTAGATTGATTACTAGGCCTATCAACTAATGTCCAAACATTGCTTCTCTCAAATTGATTTAACTCTTCTTGCATAGCCATAATCCAAAAATCATCTTTTAATGCTTCTTTGATATTTTTAGGCTCTATGCATGAGATAAATGCAATATGATTCATTAATCTAAGAGAAGAACGAGTGGTTACCCCCTTGGATGGATCACCCAAGATTTCACCATCTTTGACATAGTTTAACTCCCTTGGATAGCTAACTTCCTTTTCCTCAATAGCCAAGTCCTTCAAGGCTTCAAGAGGTGGATCTTGTGTGTCTTCTTCTTTTGGTTGAATCTCATCCTTCTTTGAAGTTTGATCTCCATCAAAGGTATTTGTGATTCCTACATTATCATCATCACAAGAATCCTTCCTAGGAAGGGGATTATCATCGAATACAACATGAATAGATTCTTCTACAACTAAAGTTCTTTTGTTAAATACTCGATAGGCTTTAGAGGTTAAAGAGTAACCTATAAAAATAGCTTCATCACTTTTTGCATCAAATTTACCTAAATTATCTTTTCCATTATTTAAAACAAAACATTTACATCCAAAAGGGTGGAAGTAGCTAATATTAGGCTTTTTAGATTTTAAAATCTCATAAGGTGTTTTCTTTAAAATCGGCCTAATGGTTACACGATTTATAATATAACAAGCTGTGTTTGTTGCTTCCGCCCAAAAATATTTTGGTAAATTATTTTCGCAAAGCATAGTTCTAGCCATTTCTTGTAAAGTTCTATTTTTCCTCTCAACTACCCCATTTTGTTGAGGAGTTCGAGGGGCTGAAAAATTATGGCTAATACCATTTTCATTTAAAAAATCTTCAAATCCTAAATTTTGAAATTCGGTTCCATGATCACTTCTAATATGTGAAATTTTAAGTTCAAGATCATTTTGAATTAATTTTGAAAATGTGATGAATTTTTCCAAAGCCTCATCCTTAGTACTTAAAAAGAGAACCCAAGTGAATCTAGAAAAATCATCAACTAATACAAAAGCATATGATTTGCCACCCAAGCTCATAGTCCTAATTGGCCCAAATAAATCCATATGGATTAGTTGTAAACATCTACTAGTAGAAATGTCATTAATGGATTTAAAGGAAGATCTATGTTGTTTACCCTTTGAGCATGCATCACAAATTTTATCGTTTGAAAATTTTATCTTGGGTAAACCTTTAACTAGGTTTAGAGAGACTAGTTTTTCTAAAACACTTGTGCTAGCATGTCCTAGCTTCCTATGCCACAACCATGCATCATTTTCGTTTTGAGCAACTAAGCATGCATGAGATGTATGAATGTCATCTAGATGCACCATGTATATATTCCCTATGCGATGACCAATGAGCATAATATTATTAGTTTTAATGTCTACAATTTTACAACCGGTTTTATCAAACATAACATTAAAACCTTTATCACATAGTTGACTTATGCTCAATAAATTATGTTTAAGACCATTGACATATAAAACATTTTCAATGAGAGTAGTAGAGTGATTACCTATGGAGCCAATACCTTCAATGTGGCCTTTGGAGTTGTCACCAAATGTTACTACTCCTCCACTTTTTGGCTTTAGATCCATTAGTCTACTCTTGTCTCCGGTCATGTGTCTCGAGCATCCACTATCAAGGTACCATGAGTTTTGACTTTGTGCTTTGGCCTTGTAGCAATGCTCCCCCTACAAACAAAGATATTTAAACTTTTGTTTTTGGTACCCAAATCATTTTGGGTCCATGTGTGTTAGTTCCTAAAATTTTGGTTCCCTTAGGAATCCAAGGTGACATAGCAATAATATCATTAGATTTAACAAGTTCCTTAGGAACCCATACATTCCTAATTCTTTTAACTTTACTATGTCTAGGATAGTTATTTTGTTTGTAGTAGTTAGTCTTTTTCTTATATTGGTGTGTTCTAGAGGATTCTCCTATGTCATGTTTAACACTACCATTAATTTTTAAAGACTTTTTGAGCTCATTTAGCTCACTTAACACCTTTTGGTGTTCACAATTATTTTGAGATAAAAGATTATTAAGATCAATATTTTCTTTTTGAAAGAACTTAAGTTCATCTTCTAATCCTAATATCTTTTTCTCTATTTTAGAATTAGTTTGAGTAAGTGAGTCATTTTTCTCTTTTAATTCTATAATAATTTTTCTATTCCTAATAACCGACTCCCTATATTTCTCAACTAATTCATCATATACCTCTTGTAACTCATCATATGCATCATTTAATTCTTCATATGAAAAATCTAAAGTAGATGAGTTAGAGGTTACCAAGGAGGAATCTTCCTCAAGTGCCATGAGGCAGAGGTTCGCCACTTCTTGTTCGTCATCCTCCGATGACTCCTCATCACTCCAAGTAGCAAGCTTGGCTTTGAGCTTTTTCTTCTTCTCAAAGCCCTTCTTCTTGAGTTGAGGGCACTCCGAACGTATGTGGCCGGGTTGTCCGCACTCGAAGCAAGTGATTGGATCCCTTCCTTCTTCTTTGTTCTTGCCTTTAAAGTCCATTTTCCTTTGGATTCTTCTTCCTCGGTTGGACCTCATAAGGCGTGAGAATCGTTTGGCTATCATAGCCAATTCTTCAAGTTCATCCTCATCACTAGATGAACTTTCATCAAGTTGGGAAGTTTTAGCTTTGAGAGCTATTCCTATTTTCTTCTTTTTCTCCCCTTCAAGCTTCTCCATTCTTTTTTCTTCTTTCTTTTTCTCATCTTCCCTTCCTTGCTTCATGATCTCGTGAGTAAGGAGAGAACCTACAAGTTCATCAAGCTTTAGAGTTTTTAAATTCTTTGCTTCGATGATAGCGGTTCTCTTCCCATCCCAAGATTCGGGAAGTGAATAGAGTAGCTTTCGGACAAGCTTGTCTTCCGGTATAATTTCTCCATAGCCCTTTAGACCATTCACAATTGTGGATAATCGATCAAACATCTTTGACACCGTTTCATCAAATTCCATCTTGAAATTTTCATAACTAAGATTGAGAATTCCAATCTTAGTTTCTTTGACATCGTTGGTGCCTTCATAGGTGGTTTCAAGAGTGTCCCACACTTCTTTGGCACTTTCAATTGATGAGACCTTTGAGTAGATGTCCGGACCGAAAGCACAAAATAGCATGTGAAGAGCTTTATCATTTACTTGGATCTTTTTCCTTTCCTCTTCACTCATTTCCGTTCTTCTTTTAAGCACCATCTTCCCATCAACATCTTGCTTCAATGGAATATATGGTCCATCCTCAATGACATCCCACACAAGGTAGTCACTTGATTTAATAAATAGACGCATTTTATTTTTCCAAAATGAGTAGTTCTCACCATTGAAGAAAGGAGGCTTTGTGGTGGATTGTGAGTCGTACATGCCGGGAGCGGAGGTTGATGCCATCTCTTGATATTTTGATGATGATCACACTTCTTCCAAGGATCTCCTCTTGCGGTTGTTAATCCTCAAAGAGTTAAGCTCTGATGCCAATTGTTGAGTGGATCACACGAATGATAATAACCAAGAGGGGGGGTGAATTGGAATTTTAACAATGTTGTAACGGAAATTGCAACTTAAAAATATTGACACGGGAATTTAGAGTGGTTCAAGTTCACCAACCGAACTCTACATCCACTACCTTAGTCTCACCAAGGATTTCCAACAATTTCCACTAAATTGTTCGTCCCCTTTTCCCAGGACAAGGAGGCAACCTTTACAATTTCGGTTAATTTTTCTACCCAAAAATTAACCCAATCCTCACACAATAGAACAAAGAAATTTGGTGGCTAATAAGGTATCTCTCAATACAAATGATAGCCCAATATCAAGCACTCAACCCAATCGAACAAAATAGAAATGAAGGATACAATTGGGATTTCTAGACAAAGTAGGATTTTTGCACAAATGCTTGGATTTGATGTTTTGATATCTTCTTGAGGTTCAATGATATGTTGCTGAAGCTTCTTGGGGTCTTTTTATAGCCTCTTGATGATTTCCAACCGTTGTGAGAGTTGATTTTAAGATTATAGCCGTTGGGATGCTTTTTCTCCACTTTCTTGCACTTTTCCAGCTATGAGTATCGGTACTCTATAGTGGCGTATCGATACCTGTCTCACAAGAAAATAGCCGTTGTGTACAAATAATAAAGGGGTATCGATACGCGTTCTTGGCGTATCGGTACTGGGTATCGAAACAGCACAGGCTGTATCGATACCTTTTTCTCGGCATAGCTCACTGTCAAATCGGGTATCGATACTAGGGTTAGTGGTATCGATACTGGTTTAGTGACCGTTTATAAATCTCAACGGTTATATTTTTAAACTGACTTTGAAATTAATAATTATAAAACGGTATCGATACTGGTTCATCCGTATCGATACTGATTTCATAGAGTATCGATACTAGAGTTTGCCGTTTCGATACTTGTTCCGACAGAGGCAAACTTTTGCTAAAAAGGTATCGATACTCCTTGATGGGTATCGATACTGGTTGACGTTTTTCACTATTTTTGCCTTGGAACACTTAGAAAATATTTGAGTTTGAGTTCTAATAAATTAGTTTAAAGTCTTTGGGGTTTCAAAAACTTGTTAAGGGATTTGTACAAACAATTTTAAGTTCTTCAATTTGATCCTTAAAGATCTAGTTATATCAAAATCAAACATAGGTTTTACACATACCCGGGAGCCAGTAGTCGTTCCATATGAAAACTGAGTGTCCAGCATCAACCCTCTAGAGGAGGCCCAGTTCCAGGGTTCGCTTGGAGGCTCAAATACTTCTCCAGATATACGACGGATTTGACCCAACCCTAGAGTGCATGAAATTCACCGTAAAAAAAAATTAGCTTTTAAGAGTCGGGCCACTAGGGACGTTGGGTTGGTTATTCTTAATATTCCTATTCATTGATCTGTCACTTCAGTGGACAAGTTGGTCCTTCAGTTTGGCTATAATCAAAACGTTTCAACTCATGCTCTTATAACTTATCCGTGTGTTTGACTCCAATTGATTTTGAGTCAACTTCAATTTTTCATACGTTTGTAATCCCAAATCCTCAATTATTTATGAATTTCTCAAGGTTTTTAATCGATTCTGGAGTAGATTAAGTTCAGTGTCATATTTTGGAATTTGATAGCATAGTCGATGACTTATGGATCTTGTATTCTCGGATCAGGTGTGTGTCTTATTTGTACTAAAATATTTTGTGCAACAAAATTTTGAATTATGTGATTGTTATTACCGTTATTGTTGTGCATGTACTGCTAGTTCAAGTGTACAATTATTATGGTCGCTGAACTATTATGTGTAAATACTTGAACCTATTAAATAGTTAGTTTGAACGAATAATTTATATTATCGAATAGTTTGTGTTCCTAAATAACTCGTATTTTTGGATAAATTGTATATCTGTACGGTTATTGTGCTGAATATGTATGCAGAGCCGTTTCTGAAATTTTAGTGGCCCAAGGGCGAACCAAAAAATTAGGCCTCTACTAATAAAAATTAAAAAGTAAATTTTAAAAGTAGACCCTAATAACAAGTATTGGAAAAAAAATTAGGCCCTAATAATAAATATTAAAAATAAATTTTAAAAGTAAACCCCTAATAACAAGTCTTAGGGAAAAAATAGGTTTCTAATAAAAAATATTAGAAAAAATTAAATTTTAAAAGTATGTTCCTAATAACAAATATTGCTAAAAGTAGGCCCCTAATAACAATTATTAGAAAAAAAAATTAAATTTTAAGAGTATGTTCCTATAACAAATATTGGGAAAAATCATGTCCATATTGGACCCCTAATAAGAAATATTAAAAAATCGGCCCCTAATTATAATTATTAAAAAAAATCGGGTATAATAATAAGTATTGAAAAAATTAAGAGTATGTCAATAATAATAAATATTGAGAAAATAGGCCCTTAAATTTTAAGAGCAGGCTCCTAATAACAAATGTTGAAAAAAATTGAGTCCTAATTATAAGTGTTAAAAAATAAAATTTAAGAATACACCCATAATAATAAATGTTAAAAAATTAAAATTTAATATCAAATATTATTAAAAAAACTAGGTCCTGGGCGGGCGCCCCTCCTGCCCATGCCCAGGGACGGCACTGTATGTACGTCTACTTTGTCTGTTTGAATATAATGAACTTCTGAATAATCTGTATTTAAATCTGAAAATTTAGTACATTTATTATGTTATGAAAGTCTGGCATCTCTGTCATGTTTTAAAAATTGGTATGTATAGCATTCTGCACTCTGCATGAGGATTGAGATGTTAAGGAAGAAGTATGATCTAAAATTATGTTACGACGCACATATATATGTATCTGTTAATAATCTAAATGTTAAATACTATCAACTAATGTGTAGGGTTGGATCCGAGTTTTGAGATAACTCGTGAATGATGTGTAGCGGATGAATGGGTTGTTAGGGGCTTATTAGCTCGAGTCTACATCTGTTTTGTCTGATCTGAGTCTGCATCTATTATGTATTGTGTGATTCTGAATGAATAATATGATGATTGGTTTTTGCTAAGCTAAGAAAGAGTAAAAAATAAAAGCAAACTAGACCCCCTTTCCCCTTGAAACAGTGGCCCAATTTCGGGAATGGGGAATTTATCATAGAAAGGGCTTTAGTATAAAGGTTTCACAATTCCGAAATGGATATCTCAAATCAATAGCAACTTTGTGATCAATACTTTGAAGACGGTCAGAATTACTCCCAAGTTAAAGTTAACTTAATTCTAAAATCAACAATAACCTACTATCCAAATATTTTAAAATCTTTGAACAAAAAATATATATTTTAAAATCTGGTTAATAGGAGTGTAATCGAACCAAGCTTGAAAGAATATAGTCGTGTTTGTGTTTGGTTATTTATTTTTAAAAGTGTTCATATTCGACTTATGTGATTAAAATTTTAATTCATGTTCGTATTCGTTTATTTATTTTTAAAGGTGTCAGTGTTCGTTCATTTGCAAACATGTTTGTTTATATGTTCATCATCATGATTGTTTATATGTTTATGTTTGTTTATCGTTCACAAACATGTCCATTGAAGAAAATAATAAAATTACGCCACTAACCCTAAACGAGTTTGTTCATGCACATTTATTTATGTTCGTTTATTTATTAAATGAACATAAAAATTTTACTCCGCAAACAGTTCATCGAATGTTTTGTTCATTTACATATCTACTGCTCAATGTGTCTAATCTCAGGATTGCACCATATGCATACTTACCCTAGATGCAGGGGCGGACCATAGGGTGGGTTTAAGGGGGTATGGTCCCCCCCATTTTTTTTTTCATTAGGAATAAGATAGAAATTTTTTTAGAAAAAAGGTAAAATCACCTCTATAATCCCTTTAAAATTTGCAAATTTTTAGTTTGGCCCCCGTCAAAAATTTTAATTTCATTTTGGTCCCTTTCATAAATTTTTAGTATTTTTAAATTTCATTTTGGTCCCCCTTTAAAAATTTCTAGTTCCGCCCCTGCCTAGATGCCACCTCGGGAAAATATTTTGTCCATAAGAAGGCACCCATACTAAGCATAGTCTAGCATTTTCTTGCCTAGAAAAGTAATTTTTTTCCTTAAAAATGTCGATATCTATGCAACAATAAAACTTTTCTCAAACCTTACATAATCTAGCATTGCTTGTTGTTGCGTCCATCTACGACTCCCATCCCATTGCGGACACAGGATGTGAGAGAAGAATGTGCTGTCATTCGAGAAGCAAAAATACAGCACCCTTTGATAGCCGTTTGATCTATTGGTAATTGGTAGAAGCAAATTCTGACAACCTCAAATATCCAGATATGAAAGCCTGCAGGTAGTCTGATCGGCAGAGATTCTGTTGACCTGATCAATCTTCAATCCAACACTATAATGAAAACATATCCATCTTTGTTGTCCCTCAAGAAGCATGATTGCTCGACTTTGATAAGCCATGCCTCCAAAAAATAAACAGTATGGCAATTGACAAGAGACAAACTCAACAGAAAAAAAAATGATTTTGACATGTACAATGCTTTCCAAAATCAACTGCACGGCTTAATATCTCTGCTTCGCATGTAGGTTAAAAATTGTGTTGGTAATTCTGCTAAAAGTGCTTGAACGACAGATATTTCACCACCTGCAATGAAAATCGATTGTTATATCCCAACTACAAACCGTTTCCCAACTGTTCTAATCCATCTTCACATAGTACAATTGAAATGAGTGGACGACTTACCTTGTACATCCCTAAATGAAACAAATTGAACAATATCACGTGAAGCAACTCGTCCGCTAGAGCTTTCAAGTCTTTCCCCCTTGTCAGCATCTAAAATCTGTAAATAAACCAATTGATTCTTCGACTCAAGTACCCGCCAACAAAAAGATAACTTATGAAGCAACCCTTCTCCCTTTAGTGGATATTAGAGGCTTTAAGTAGAAAGTACCTCCATTTCTTTGAAGTCTGCTCCTCCAACTCCAACAATGAGGATCGACAGTGGGAGATCCGATGCTTTTACCAGCGCATCTTTGGTTTCCTGGAGATCAGTTACTACCCCATCCTAGAGCAACCATAACAAGAATAAGATACGGCGCAAAAATTAGTAACCTTTTCTAGTAAAGGGTAGAAAACCAATTAATTGTATGGCATACATATATTACATGAACATATATGTCCTCAAAAGACAAAATTTATCTCCTGTTGTAAATCTTACCGTGATTATCAACAAAACAAAGTATTTTTGAGCTTCACTGGCAATTAGCGCAGCTTTGTTAATCACATGTCCAAATAGTGTTGGTCCTGCAAGAGAAACGTTGAAAAGGGCACTGGTATAGGCCGTCATAATTCCCCGGATTCCTTCAACCTGAGCAATAATGATAATTGGTTAATATTGGGGCACATAGACTTAAATATAAGATCATACAACACACTGAGAATAGATTTATCCCAGCAACTACTCACCTTACAGTTGTTACTGCTTCCATTCAAGTTGAAACAATGAGAAACAGGACCATCAATGGGCCGTGCTCCAAACCCCCACGCAGGAAAACACTTGTCTGTGTCATAGAACTGCAATACCTCTCCAACCTCATAGATTGCCTAGTTGAAAAGATGCATTCGCATATTCTTAGGCACCCAAAAGAGAAGAAAAAAACTATAGAAAACATCCAATTCTTACTTTTTGATATGCATTCTGTCGTCCAGATGGATCAATGTAATGCAAGGAATCAGGAAGGCGGGGATTTCCGTTTGAAGCTGATAGATCAGAACCAAAAGTTAAAATGTGTATAAGCTATGCCACTTTGTGAAGCAGCACGTGCAGGATGATGCCTTCTACATAAATACAATGTAGGGGACGACAGAGAGGAACAAGAATTAGAGTGAACATTTCTAAAATAAGAGCACACATGTCACTCTTCCAACTGAGCATTAACAAAAACACTTGCAATGAATACACAAAACACAATGCAAAAGCCAGAAATAAGAACTTTCGAAATTCTGAAATGAAAAGGGAGTAGGGGTGTGCAAAACCGGGTTCAGATAACCGTTAACAAATTATTTCAGATAATCGATAAATTTGGGTTGCTCAGTTCTTAACCCTAAACCGTAAACATTAAACCGGTTAACCGGAATATTTGATTCGGTTCGGTCAGTTAATGATTCTTTTTTACTTTTTTTATGAAAAATATAAAATTTAACAATATAGTCAAAGAAAATATATCTTTAAAAAATTTGACACAAAATGCCAATATTTTCTCAATACTAGAACAAATTCAATAAAACATAATTGTAGTATATGCAAAAACTAGGCCTAATAACATAAAAAACCCTAATAAAATCAATTAAAAAACTATAAAATCCTTTGAAAACAATAAACACTTTAAAAAATCAATGTACGACTCAAAGGGTAATAAAAATAAGGTAATTATTTGATACACTGGAGGTGGTAACCTAAACACTATAAAACCCTAAATTGTACTAAGGGGGAAAAATGATTATGTCTTTATGCATCCAGGCAGACTTAAGCTTTAAGCATCAAGGATTGACATTCTAAAGTGATGCATATAACTCAAATGCAAATAAGAAGCAAGATCAAGACAAACAAAAAGAATTCCATGCATGGCATAACTGACCACCTGACTTGATGCTTTGACCTCCTAAAAGTTAATTGAAAGAAAGTAACCATGTCCATAAGAAAATTTTGGTCTATGGTACAAGAAAACAAGAAAGTACCCGTGAAATCAATAGCCACCATAAAGTTAAGCTCAAATCCCCCAGCGAGGTAATCCAGGAAGGTGTGTTGGATAGTCTCAGAGAATTTGTCCACAAAAAGCTTGCTTTTTAATATCTGCAACAAAGTTGGCAAATTACTTAAATAAAGCTGAGTAAATGAAAATTTCATTATCAATTAATTCCAGTTCATATAGTTAAACCTTGTTCTCGTAATCATGCCCAACCAGAGTCGGCAAAAATAAATTTTCTCCTTCCTTTCCAGAATGAAGCTTTTCCAAATCTTCTAGTGACTTCTGGACTTTTCTGATTAAACCCAAGAAGGGAAGATAAATCAGCAAGTTTCCAAAGGAAGATGAAAAGAAAATAAGATCTACAATTACCCAATCAGATCATGCTTCCCATTGCTGTTGAAGTTAAAGCACTCTATCACTAATGGACTATCCTGCAAGTTTATTAGGAAATGAAATTCATAAAACAAGAAACGAAAATGGAAAAGGCTTAACGTATTAATAAATGCTCAACGCCAATGATGAAAACATCTGGCTCACATAAAGCAGACACATTCATGTTTATATAGCCCATAGAATTCATAAACAACCCAGTAAAAATAACCAAAATTAACGGTTAATAAGCTAAGACTTTCGAGCAAGACCAGGATTACTAGCAGGAAGGATGAACCAACTGATCAAAGAAATATGGTTGTTTTCCCAAAAGGCCTGATGGCCAAAATTTGCACTGCCATGTAACAAAATACAGATACATAGTTCTAGACAAAAAGTAAAAACAAAATATCTCTATACCTTGCTTGCTACTTGTTGAATATTCAAAAACACTGGCATCCATGTTGGGTTATGATCATTCTTTAAGACTTCAGTTTTACATACAGGAATGGAAATACCACTCTCCACAAGTTTTGATATCACCAAAAAGGGATCCTGCAAGATAAGTCCGGAAGTGCATCAAAAAGATAACTAATGTTCCTGATAAAATATAGAAAAAGTAACATTGACAGTGGTGCATACACTTTTTGAGAAGAGGTCCTTAAATTCCAAATCTAAACAACTTAATGTCATCTCTGCTGTAGTCTTTGAGCTAAAGCATTCCTCAGTGTGCACAGTAAGCTTTCCACGGTGTTGGGAATGGGTTGATGAGACAGATTCCACACTACGTACAAGATCCAAGGTTAACGACCTGTTTGGTTTGGTTACAATCTGCAGATATAAAAACAATTATTTGATGAGTAAAATAGTAATTAATGAAATGAAGTGAGTAAAAACAGAAAGTGATACCGTAGGTTTTATTATAAGACCAAGTATTTTGCAATTAAACAAAGCATTCCAGCTCAATTACATTATAATACATCTTTGCTTTGAAATACTTAACAAGGACAGGAACTTAAAACAGAATGACATAATTAAGCAGATACTTATGCTATACCTCTGATAATGCACAACTTGCCTCACCAAGAGATTGCTGCTCCTCCAGTTTAAGCATCTGCGCAGAACTGAATGCATATAAACGACTTCATGCTTGTTTGTTATATTATGTGAATGATTTGAGGAGGACTTGTAGATTTTTTTTATTCACGAAGACAAATCATATTTCCAATAACAAAAGTCGAAATAAGCATGATAATATATCACGACTGCTGAGCAAACAAATATATCACAAACATAGTCATATTTCCTCCAAATGTTTCAGTGTGTAAACTAAACTGTTTGAAGTGGGAAGTGGATTAGGGGAGAGGAACAAGAAAAGGAAGCATTACTCAAATATACCTTTACTTCGACATTGTGAAATTGAGTGTCAACATCAAAGACATGAAACCTGTGATCAAGTGTGATCCAACAAATCAAATTACAATGAACAACTCAAATCATCATTTTGCAGACCAAAAAAAATGATGGGAACTATAGAACTTACAGCAAGGTTTGGACAGCCTCAAAATGGTAAGTAACTGTATACTTTGTGATCCAAGTAGGATTCAACGAATTGAGAACTACTTCAGTACGAAATACTTCTGTGACTGAACCATCTCTTTCTTTAATGCAAACCACCAGCATTGGATCACTCTAAAGCAAAGAAAATCTATGTATCAGGCTAAGTTTTCTGAACAAAAGTGTGACTCATGTGACTACAAGATTAGAGCATGGTAGCCAAAGTATATAAACATTATTAATTTATACAACAACTGCAATCGAAAATGTTGCAAGAGCCACTTGAGTGTTCAAACTAAAGCTAAGAAGAAGCTTACTTTTCATTTATTATAGATTTCCAAATCTGTCCCTACTCAGAAATTTTCCTGAAATATCATGATATGAATAAAAGATGCAATCAAAGTGATGGCAGTCACCATAGAGCTAGTGGCATGATTATCGAATTCATTAAGCTCATATTCCTAGAATTTTAAGAATCATTTTTGATCAATTGGGATGTGGGATTGGTAAAGGAGTTCTTTGTAGTACTTTGCATTATGTGATTGCCTCAAATATTTTTCCTCGAAGCATGACATTAACCATAACTTTGGTCAAACTACTCACACAATGACATACCATACTTCTTCTAAACAAGATGAGTTAGCATATGTTTATTGGTTGCATTAAATGCAAAATTTCACTTATCTATGTGTCATTTGATATCCAATTTAATGAAAAAGGCTTGTAAAGGCTTTCTTCATACACGGTGACTTCTGAACTTCCGAATTCAACTTATTCAAAGGCATCATTAAGTCACCCCACACCAGAAAGACCCTCGGCAAATTCTAATACCAACTATCAAACTACTGCGTCTGCTAACAAATGTTGCCCCTTGAGAGCAGAACTTCTAAAAGCTTTAATGAATTGGCCACGATAATTTAAATAGCAGAGTAAAATTATGGTACTGCGAGTCTGCTACAACACAACTTTGACTTTGAAGACTGAACATTTCTTGTAGAGCAATAAGCCAGGGTCTTTCTTTGCAGCATATCATATACAAACATACCTTAGAGAACACATCCCGGTCTCGCAAATCTGCAGCAGAAAATGATAACTGCAAAAGATTGTTTTACATTTAAGAGTCGATGCAGCAAATAGTTTGCAACGAAAGAATATAATAATAAACGATTTCCACAAAATTTATTTAAAACGAAACCGAAACCAGCTTATCCAGTCACCGCTGATCAAATAAGAGACTCCAAATCTAAATAGCAATTTAAACCGATAACTTGTTGTTTTCTAAATTTAAAACACATGATCAAACTAAGCTGGAACAGCAGTTTTAAACAGATTAGTCAATCATCAGCTCGGTTGAGTAACAAAGTAAATCAGAACGTTCATTATAAGCCAAAACTAGGCCTTTCACTAAGTTCCACTAAAAAAGAACCTCGATCTGAGAGAAGATGCCGTGGATGCCACGAGACTTTAAGTACAAGTCGACAGCGTCGTGTTGGTTGCCAGTGGCGGCAGTGCGACCAACGGCCGCCATCCTGCCGCCGGCGTCGGAGCAGCAATTTCCCATCTACAACTGAATTGACAGACTGTTTTCCAACTTCGATAAATCATAAACAATATGTATGCATGAGCTCAAAAAATAAGGAAAATGTAATTAATAAAAAAATTGAGTAGAGAAAGATAGAGAACGGAGTATTTGTGATATTTATAAAAAAGGAAATTGCGGAGACTAGAATGGAGCTTTCAACTTTCAGGTTCTTGACTTTACTTTTATTTATTGAGTTAATTGCACCAAAATTCCTAAAACTATGATTCTCTTTTTAAATTGGTCCTAAAACCTCTGAACATTTCAATTTCTTCCTCAAAATATGACCTTCACTTTAAATTTATCCCAAAACTTTTAAACATTTTAATTTTATCCCCAAATTATGTCTATTTTATAAATTGATCCCCAAACTTTTAAACATTCTAATTTCATCACAAATTATCAATATATGTTAATAATATCTTATGTTAATAAAACTATTATAATTTTTTCAATTTCCATGTAAGCACTGATGAATATTATTTAATAATATGATGTAGCATAAATTATAATTTGAGGGTTAAATTGGAATGTTCAAAATTTTGCAAATTAATTTAAAGGCATAATGCAGAAATGCCTCTAACGTTTGACTGAATAGTCATTTTGGTCCATTTTTAAAGCAATTTAACCCCAACGTTTCACTTTAGGTCAAAATGACCCCTTTGCGGATGAAAATTGTTAGTAAACTGACGATAAACAACTGGAAATTACGTGACAAACCTACATGGCAGTGCACATCGCGATAGCATTGTCATACAGACAAATATGCTGACTTTACATAATGACACAACAGTCAAAAAATATTTTTATAAAATTGTATAAAATATAAAATATTTTTTCAAGTTGTTTATCGTCAGTTGACTAACAGTTTTCATCCGCATGAGGGTCATTTTGCCCCAAAATGAAACGTTTGGGGTTAAATTGGTTAAAAAAAGAAATAAGGATCAAAATGACTATTCAATCAAACATTAAGAGCTTTTTTTTGGTTTTATGCCTAATTTAAAATAAGTCGTAATTTTATAACTAATATAAAATGAGAATCATAGTTTGAGGGTGTATGGTACGTTTAACTCTTTTTATTTATTTTATTGTGCGCGCTGTAGTTGTGGCTCTGGCTCCTAATGTATCGGACATCCGACTCTATTTGCTTGGGCTAAAACTTGAAGAAGGCTTGATCCGGGTTACTATTTAATTATTAAAATATTTAAATTAAATTATAAATTATATGAAAATTAATATAAAATTATTTTACTCTTAATATAAGGTAAATGTACATTCTAGTGCTTAAACTTAGTTTAATGGTATAATTTGGTACTTGTTTCTTTTAAAATGGTTCTTGAATTTGACTTTTTTATTTGAATTGTTACTTATAATTCTTTGGTCCAATTAATTGTTACATTCAAATTAAAATATATATATAACTTAGAAAATTTCAAATTTGTTTGAATCCATTTAAACTCGGCCACCTTCAATTGATCTAAACTCAAAATAATCTGATTTAAACTAAAAAGTTAAATTCAATTGAAAAAGAGGCATTGCACTGCTGTCTGAGCATACTATGATTGGCAACTAATTAGGGTGTTTAAACAAATAAAATCTCACATTTCTGCCAAAAAAAAAAAAAAGTTTAAAAGAGTTTTATTGAGAAAGAATCATGGCAGACAAATAGTGAGAGAAAAAGAGATGTGGACCCATAGGCAGGTTTAGTCACCTGTCTGTCGCCGGCTTTGTTCACAGCTAATCTCCTAAAACCAAAGCATAATTAGTAGACCACACCACACCATGTATTTGGCGATCGCCTCTTTTTTCTCTTCTCTTTATTTTACTTTTTTTATTATTATTTAGTGTTCAAAAGCTGGGCATATCAAAATCTTCAATCAAATGCCACCACGGACAACCAAACAATTGCGATTTTTTATTTTGACCCACTAATATATTATAACTAATGATCTGGTACTAGTAGTAAACTGTCTCTGAGTTAATAAACAAACACCAAGAAACTAAACCCATGACTATGATAATTTATGAGTACTTTAGTATCGACGAGTAAATAATTTATGCAAGTTCAGTGATTTTAGTGGCTGACTTATGATTTAATTTTTCAAGAATATTTGGTTGGTTGGTCAAGCTCCTCATCTTTATTCCTACAAGGATCACTCCCTCTTCCTCTTTCCTTAGGATTGGGTTTTCATGGTGCACAAGAGAAGTGGAACATTCATTTTTAGTCCAAGAGACATGACATGGTATCCATTTCCAAACAGGATATTAATGTCTGGTTTTTCCAGAACAGAAATGTCATAAAGTCAACAAAGCACAAAGGTCAAGAATGTCAACCACTAGAAACAGGAATGGGAGATGGTGGGGCAGTGGAGTGTGTGTAGATGCAAACATGTAAATAGATAATATGTGTACGTTGTCATATTAAAAAAGATTGAATATCATGTTTATGTTACCTTTTCCTGTGTGGAGGACGAAATACAAGCCTATAATCTACTTGCCATCCTTCTTAAAAGAGTTATATTCTCTTATACATGTTTAGGGGAGCTTCTAGGGGTTATACACCCTTACCATTCGGTTAAAATTAGGCGCGAGTTACATAATTAATTATAAAAATGTAAGAATTTAAATAGCTACACAATTCCTTACAATAAGGCGAGTTACAAAATTTCTTATAAAATGGTAAGAATTTAAGTAGTTACACAATTCCTTACAGTGACGCAAGTTACACAATTTCTTATAAAAAATAGTAAAAAAATTATATGATTACACAATTTCTTACACAATAATTATGTAGTTACACAATTTATTATTCATCCTACTCAAATCCTTACCAAAATGGTAAGAAATTTTGTACCTAATTTTAAGGTGTCTAATTTTAGATATGTATTAGGTATGGATGTCAGAAGCGGAGTACATGATACAGCACTAAGCAAACAAAAGTGGGCTTCCAGTTTAAGCTCAAAAGCTTTCCTTTATCTGGCAATTAGTTGGATTCTATGCTATTTACTACAAAATAAAGTGACAGACAATCAACGCTCCTAAGGTTAATTCACACATTGTAGAACAATTAAAGCAACAACGACAAACAAAAATATACTTTGCCTGCTCACTAATATTTTCCTTTGCTAGCATCCAGCAGATTCGAGGTGACATCATCTCACTTTCCAAGTTAATGATGAGTTGATGGAAAGGGATGTAAGTAAGCAAGGGGAAGAGTCCGGCTTACAGTTTCTGGTACTCCCATTGTTGGCATGTATGAAAATACTGGTGGAGTTGCATGAGGGTCTGCATGTGACGGGTTGGAATTATATTTCGGAATAACAATATCCTGCTTCTCAATGGCTTCCCCCTCTCTTTGTAATGGTAATACTGGATGAGTTGCATGTGAAGCTGCATATGACCAGTTGGAATTGTAGTACTGAACAACACTATCCAGCTGCTGAACAGTTTCCCCCTCTCTTTGTAATGGTAACGGATGCATATTCCTTGTCCCGAGTTGTTCATCAATTCCCATTGTCACATGGCTACTTTTGCAGTGAAATAAGAAGCATGAGATTATGAAGAAAGTGCAATATGCTTGGCAAAAAAATATGTATAACTGTAAGGGTTTTTTGCAGAAAACAAAATTCTTCCAGAGTAGAGAAAATTGCTTATCAAAGCCATGAATTTTGGGAAACAATATGGGGAAAAAAGATCAGATGCCGGAAAATTGTTTTAAGTACTCAAAACGGTTTTGCATTAACAGTAACCAACTGAAAACAATATTCTTCAAGTCTGAAGATTCAACTCCAGAATCCTAACTCATCCATGATAAAGAAAAGGCACCTGTTATACTGGTTTGGCAGAATTTGGGTAGGGTTTCTTGCTGCATATCGCTGCTGAATGTCTGCGACACACTGTTGATAATTTTGTGGCAGTGAAACATGTTTTACCATAGTTGTTGGATGGGAAGGGCCCATGTTTATAGTGGATCCAAAATAATGCTGCTGTGGAAAAGGGACACTGTGTTGAAAATTCGGAGGTTCTGAAATTGGTTGCACATAACTGAGTTGCAATCCAGTTACATTTGGATGCGCTGGATGGTCTATGCCTTGCTGAAGAGAAAATGAATCCTTGGGAAAAGGTAGCCTCAATTGATTTTCTAAGGTTTGAAGTAGCATTGGCTGCAGAGAACCAGGTGCAGGCACTGTCAAAGGTTGAAACAATGACAATAGACATCCCACCTGCACCGTAGTATAATGATATTCGGTCAAAAAGGAGCAGTAAGAAAACAATTACAAGCAAAGGTATACGTTGGACGAATATTTCTCACCTGCTGCTTGTTGAGTTCTTGCTTGAACTTAGAACCCTTCTGGTAGTTATGTTCAATGGCATGTCTAAAGGAACCTTCATGCAAAGGTAAACAATCCATATAGATCTTGAACTTCACCTGAAACCTCAATTCATGCATAAGAGACGGAATAAACAATCCACTTGCGCTTCCAGTCAACAAGAAAGAGATGTAAGCATCAGTCAGATAGAATTAATTTTTGCTTATATGGTCTCCAAGATAGAACTAGAGAAACCTTAAAGACCATTTCATAAAGGCAAAAAGGACTGCAGAAAGTTTCAAATTCATATTGAGATTTCTAGTAACACTAATGAGAATGCTACCGGCAAAAAAAGAGCAGGCTATGAGCACTACAACGAGAAAAATTGGAAGAAAAATACTTGCCCAAGGTTAATGCTATTACCAATCAATATCTTGTTGCCAAAATATGTTCCTGAAAGTCATTGAACTAAGTCCTACAAGCCTATACCTGAGGAATCATTATGCCATATTTTGCAAGGTCAATGCTAATACCATCAATGGCTCATTGCCGACAAGCCTATTTCCGATGAGCCATAGGTGTAATACCATGTTTTGCAATGTTAATGCTAATACCAGACAATGGCTGATCAGTCATCCCCATATTGTATTCCATTAAGTCATTGAACCAAGTCCTAAAAGCCTATTTCTCATGAGTCATGGGTGTTATACAATATTGCCTTCGTTCTAAAGACAATTTGAGCACTTTAAAGACGTGTAGACCATCTAGGGTACTAATGTCCATGCATCAAAAATATCAATTTGTTTTATCTTGATTTCTCAAGGGTGTTGCATGTCAAGAATTGGGAATAAGGTTGTAGTAAAATACAAATCTGATCAAACTTGGAGGCAATATGATCATGTTTTAACCTAGTAGTAGGACTTCTAGATGCCTCAACGTGTCAAACAGAAGCAGAAACTAGAAAGAATGTTAGAATGGTGATTCAATGGTATATCTATCCAAATTTCATGGAGGCTGATACAAGCTGACTGCCATCGCACCCCTCCAGATATGGAAGAGCAAGCCATGTTATGTGATAGGGAAAAAAATCACAGGAGAACTGCATAATGCCACCAGAAAGCCTTCCAAAAACATAGCTAAGCATGTATTTCATTTATCAAATATGAAGGCAGTCAACACTTTGGCATCTTAGACTTGGTTCTTAAACGTCTAAAACTTTAAGTTAAATGCAGAATATTACTTGCCTGGGCAGGAAACCGACCATTGAAAGCAGTTTGTTCCAGGTGCAATGTTCCAACAGAGGTTGCTTCGTATATGCCATAAAGAAGTTTCAATTCAAAATCAAACAGAAAAAGCTTCATGCCTGGCTTGATTTTCTCAACAACATCTAATTGTCCTGCAGGTAGACCAAATACACGGTACATGTAGCACTGTGGTTTTGTTCTTCCATTGCACATAAATATAAAACCCGAAAGCTGCTCTTGGTCATTCTCATCGATTTGTTTTTCCTTAATGATGATATCATTGTAATAAGTGGCATGGCCTTGTGCAGGAACAATAGCATGAGATGCTTGGCTCTTTAATGCCATTTAATTGGGAATATAGCAAAGGAACAGGGCTGTCAAGATTGAAAATTTTAGTTCCATTCAGTTTATCTCAATCATAATAGTAACACTTAATAAACAAGAGCATTAAAGCGGGGCAAGGTGAAAATGACAACTTAAGGAAGATGGAGAAAACTATGAACTTGGAACGCCAAAGGGATTATAAGCTCTCGTTCAAAGCAACAAACTGCACATCCTCACAAGCAATCTATGTTTCACCAAGGAAAGTTATGCGGACTCTTCTTTTCCCCAAACTACTTTGGGTTCAACATACTAAGTTTACCCGCGTTTTTTTAGTGGAATCTATACTGAATACTCCACTCAATAATGTCACATGAGCAAAAGATAAGATTATAAATGCATGAGAATCAATCCTAACATTCAGAACATGAATAAGTTTTTTAAAAAAGAAATTCTCCATGGCCATCCCATATCAAGGGGAACAAGAAAAAGAATACCAACAAAAAACGAAAGGAAAAAAAGATGCTGAGAAACCAAACACGAAGAGATACAGGGGGGAGTAAATTTGCAAAAAAAAAATGAAGACCTGCTGATTTCTGATAATAATAAAAAAACCTTGGGGTTTCCTTCTGCTTCTTTCTTGCGTTTGGTGACTGAAGCATGAAGTGAAAACAAGAGCAAGTGAGAAAGTAGCCCATGGAGCGCAGACAGTGTTGCTTGGGGCCCATGGTGTATGGGCTTCATAATAGAAAATATAAATTAGGGTAAATACCAAATTATTTTAGTCATTGAACTTTTGATACGATTAATTTACTCACTGAACTTTACTTTTTGATTTATTTTGATTATTTTAAATTATTTTATTAATATTTTGGGGACCCACATTTGAGACCAAAAGTATTATCAAAAAGTAAAGCTTTGATTTGCTCAGGATGGCTGTTTTGTAAATTATCGAAAACTATATGTATGCTTTTCTCAATAAAATAATAAAAGTATGTGTCTCGATGAAGAAACTTAATTGAACAGTGTACTTCATCATATGATGCATGATCCTTTTCTAAAATCTCATTGCCAACACGAATCAATACCGCGAGGTTGTTCTGCAATGATTCAAATCTGTTTATAACCTTGAGCCGAAGGCGAATATGACAATATATATAAGAAAATTGGTGTTTTATTAATTTATGTTGGAAGAAGAAGATGACCAATGATACAGACATGCACTCTAAAAATTAACTTTAAAACCCCAGTCTTGATCTGCTTGCATTAACAAGGCAAATGTCTCTGTAAAAATTCACCATTTGATATGCTGATCTTAAAAGCAGGACAACCTCTAAGCCGTCTCTCAATGCCTGCTGCTAATAACTGCAGAGATATGGTTCCAAGTAGCATGACCAAATATAGACCGAGAAGCAAATTCAGGAGTAGATAAACTAGTCAGGATTTTCATTGCATGGAAAAGAGGGCTCGGCCGTTACTCGTCCATAACAGAATGAGGTTGTCTCTGTGTGGGGCTTACGCTCCCACCGCGGTTTATTTTGAGTGCATCTAAAGCTTTTTGTATCTCCATAGTCATTGCACTGTCCACACTCCCTGAAGATAGCTTCTTATGTGCTTTCTGCAAATGAAGCTTGAGTGAGCTGCTGCTCAAACCAGCATTCTTCCCACAAATTGGACAAACTTTCATCATTGGTTTTCGTTGATGCCACTCCATTGAAACCTTTCCATGCAGTTTCCTATCAAGACCCAATAGTATCCTTGCAAACCCATCATTTGGTTGGGCTCGACGGTGAGCTCGCTTCAGGGAATTCCATGCTTCTAGTAAAGTTAAGTTCCTGCCCACAATAGCAATAATATTTATTTTATTCAATTGAAAACAACAACAAAAGGTTACAGCAAAATCTGAGGTTTACCGATACTGGAGGTTCTTTAGCAGCAAGATAGCCTTCTATGTATGTATAAGTCTGTAAAGTATAAAGCATGAAATATATTACTTACTTCCGAAGCATCAGGTATGCAATTACTACTGTAGCACTCCTACTTTTCCCTTCAAAGCAATGAACTAAGACTCTTCCACCTATTTGCTCGACATGATCAATAAAATCACAAACTTCTTCAAAGATACTGCTTATGTTTGAATCTTCATTGTCGTATATCTGTTTCAGTAAGCCACATCGCATATGTTATGAAAGAAGTTTCCATGCAGGTAACAGAAAACTGAGACGCACCAACTTTCTTCATTCAGAAAGGAAAGAACTGACAAAAAAAAACTAGAAGGAGATAAAGGTACTTACAGAAAAGTTTTTGTACTCGAATAGGTCATGGTATTGGGAATCTGCTTGTCCAATTTCATTGGAGCACAAACACAATACATGTGTAATTCCAAAATGCTGCAGTGTATAAGCAGATCTTGCTGCCAGTGCCCCGCCAATGAACAAGCTATTAGTAATTAAAGATGGCTTCTCCGTATTAGCAGCCTCAGATATCAGTCCTATCCTCTCAAGAATATGCTCAAGCCTAACCTGTATGTTATAATATCCAAAAAGAGACAATTAGCATCTGCAGATTCTACCACAAACACTGAAGTAATGATTTCTATTAACTGCCAAGAAGTTGAATGAAGGTATTACCTTCAATTCATAAGCATCGACAACACTGCTATTATCACTACCCTCAAAGAATCCTGTATTGAAATTGTTCTCTTGGCAGAGTTTAACAGCATCATTTTTAAGCATTTCATTCCATTGCTCCAAATCTTTGCTTGATTCAACATCAACCTAAATGCAAAATGGTATTTCAGGATGAAGCATTACAGAGACACGCTAAACCTAGGACAAAAGTTTACACATTTCACATGACACTGTTCCAGAGTGGAAACTTCCAAACAATGAGCCACAAAATGGCATACCTGCTATCTAAACTCTTTAAAATAATTTACTCCTTGCAAGAAGCCATACTAAGTGCATAAGCACTGAGAGTCAACATTAAGCCTGTCAAAGCAGTGTTGGTGACAGGAATCAAAGATGTTCTATCCATCTCATGTATCTCTACAAGAGTGGTTGGTATTCAAGACTCAACCCATGCATTAACTCATGTCAAGATGAGAGTTTAATGGAGAAAAACCTTTCAATAGCCTCTGTAAGTTGCTAATATATCTATTTTCCTTTCGAAATCATGTCTTGTAAAATGACTTGTCAAGTATAACTAACCTTGGCAAACTTATTGAAGTCTCGGAGCTTAGCAGTCAAACGTAAGCTCCTAAGTGGCTCTCCATTACCTTTGTAGTTCTTTCCATGCCAACCTTCTCGTGACAAAGGAGAACTGGAGTCCATACTTTCTCTGTGCCCTGAAGATGGTGTTTTGGTAGCTGATCTCTGTGACTCTGAATCACTGCAGTCTGGTTGGCTATTGCTAAGGACCATCTCCTTAGTTGGAGTAGATGGGAAAGAAACACCTCCCAGGAAAGGAGGATGCAGTGGTGATTCAGGAACTGCAGAATCCTCCTTGTCTAAGTCCCCTGATGTTGTCTTATTTATAATACTCAAAAATTGACGTAACAAACTATCTAGCTTTTGATGAAGTGTCAGCAGGAATATATGGAATCCCTGCAGATCCCTTAAAGCTGCACGGAATCCACTACGAAATTCCTGAATAACCGAGGTCGTTTCTATCCCCTGTATATCAGATGCTTCAGTATCTTCTGGTGGTGGAGATCCTAATTTCCCGCATGTTATATCATGTAACAAATTAGCAGAGTAACTGGAACTGTTGAGAAGCAACTCAACCAGTTTAGGATAAATTACTTGATCATTTGCACGTTTCCCTACAGGTGGTCGACGTGGTACACCAGAGTCTATAGCCACAATGTAGGAAACAGAATGGAACGGTTCACTGAATGATGAACCTACTAAGCTCATGTCACTAGATCTTGGCGATTCTATAATATCAGAAAGATCAGAGCTCTGTGATATCATTCCTTGAGTATGAGTGCTTAATCTGCTGTCAACTGAAGATGCCCTTCGTTCCTTTTGAATAGCTCTCATCACCCTTGGACGGAATCGTTTCATTGCAGAGTCAAAGGCTTCATCCAAAGAGCCAATATTTGCTGAGCTTGTTTTGTCTGTTAACAACAAATTTGCAGGATTACCACGCCATCTTAGTTGACGGCAAGGAAGCCTATCTTCATTTCTGATGACAAGGTCCAACATCAAGACCCTACCCAGAGCAGCTGCAGTTCTTTCAGCAGTCTCCCTTGAATCAAATGCACTGGAGCTTTCCAACAAAGGGGATCCGTGAACGTAACTGCAAAAGACATTCTTTATGTTCAAAATGATGTCAAAACTCAAAAGAATGCAACTATTTCCTTGGATGTCAAACTTTCCTCTCTAATTGCTCTCAACTTTTATCAAACTACTTTGTGCATAAAGATCTACATGACTACTATGTGCGCTAGGAACATGATACCCTTGCAACAATCAAGAACAAATTGCTCCTTCAATGGAGACAAGCCTACAATATATTGCTTGATATAAGGATTTTCAGTGCCCGAACTTCCAGACTTCTAAGGCTCAGTTTTGCACCAATCAGTGGAATCATACGGATATAACCACAAATCAGCGCTGATTCAATGGCCATTGAAGTCTAAAAAATCCAGGTTTTGTTCTCACCTCATCAGGAAAAGGCATCGACTAAGTTCTAGCGCCTCCAAAAGCTCTGAACATGTGACTTCACCTACTTCATCTCCTTCTTGGGTTGCTGTAAGTCTTGCTTTTTGTGCAGCTTCCTTTATCTGGAGCCACTCTGGGCTAGAATTATGAACTACTCGAACCTGTTCCAAAAGAACAAGTACTCATCAAAAGAAGAGTTACAGAAAACGGGGGAGGGACACAAAACACAATGTGACAGTGTCCTCAAGGTTGGAATTGTAGCCAAAACAAAAATGGTAGAATCACAAAACAGCTGAAGTATAAAGGTACAACCTGAGGAGTACGGATTCCTAGCCACTTTGCAAACTCATAACCTAGGCGTTCTGATTGTGTGGCCATCCTTGAAGATGAAAACTTAATAACAGCTGCTGCTTCCTTCGGAGAATTATCATCAAATATAGGCTGGTTGAATAATGCAAAGAAAACTACTCCTCCAGAATTTACGGTAACCTATATGCAGAAAACTGAATATAAAATGAGGCGGTAGATGACAATATAATTAATTGGGAAGTGATCATCTAATAGTCAAGCAAAGTCTCAGTCTTGGAACATGAACGCACATCCAGAGTTTTGCGCATCTAAAATGTATATGGAAATTATAATACATACTCCAGCAGTTTAAAACCTTGATTTTTATCTATATTTACTCTTTTTGGCATCTTAAAACTATCTATACTGGTTCATAAACTAATCCATTTAAAGATTATCATATTTGAAGTTAGATGCATCCCAGTCCCATGTAAAAACAGACATGATTAGCTAATAAAGGATAGTAACAGTAAAAGAAAAACATTTTAAAGGTTATGGTTATGATGTATCACACACCTCCAGGGCTTTATTCTGTTCGTCCTCGGATTGTTCAGCACTACTACTATGCTCAGTATGGTGAAGTGAAGCAAGCAAGTCCCAGGAAAAAGAGCTTGACTCGATGTCCAAAACGGCTGCAGTACCTAGTCTTTCCCACAAACTGGTTTCTGAAGGTTGCTCGACGGCGAGGACACGCTGTGAATCAATGGATGATTCTTTTGCACTGAACAATAATAACAGTGAGAAATGATAAGGAAAAATCTCATCCATTTACGAACTAATGCTATTCAAAATCAAATGTGGGATGGTTAATCATTGCTTATATAACCTATGATTGCATCACCTCTCGAGGATAAAGAATGTGTAAAAACATGGTAATGTAATTAATGTTAACCTTAACACCAACTTCTAAACATTAATTAAGACAACTTAGTAAAATCCAAGCCCCATTTATTACTCCACAATGATATGACAATGCTAAACAGAACAAAGTTGATAAATGGAGTACCAAGACGGCATAGTTTCGAGCCTGTGGTTACGGTTGGGGAAGCCAGAGGATCGGTATCTCCCACTCCGTTTACGAACCAGTTCCAACCATTGGCTGAACCGATAAGCCGGACCTGCAGTTATATCTCCCAACATATACAAGACCTGCATTTTATTTATTTTTCTTTAGAACACCCCAGTTTCACATTGCTCAAACAAAGAAGAAACCTTTGGGTTTCTAACGAGAAAGAAGAAAAAAAAAACTCTTTTTTTACCCGGGAAGTGACAGTTAAGGGCAATGGGGTGTCAGGTTCGTAAGATCCGAGGTCCAATTCTTTCTCTTCCTCCTTTATCTGTAATTCTTGCATATATAACTGATCAGAGAAATGGGGATGCACCAAAAAAACGAGAATTTTTAAAAAAGTTTTTATAATATTGAGTTTATATACGTGCAGGGAATGATATGGATTTAATAAACAAAACAAAACTAAAATGAAAAAACTTATTTTTTACCTGGAGACGTTGAGGGTTGATGATTGCAGCAGCAGGGCTTTCTTTTTGGTGTTGTGCCATTTTTTATTTTTTTTGGAGGGGGGTGTAGTCTTGAAAAAGAAAAGAAAAATTGGAGGCCACCAAGGCCCAAGGCTGCAGACTGCAGTCGAGTAGTCAAATTAGAGAAAGATAGGAAAAGGGGGGGTAGCTTATAGGTAGTTCGGCTCTGTTTTTCTTCAATTTTAAGAAAATAACTTGTTGAATAAGGTTATGACAGTGAAAAACTGTATCGTTTTCTTTGTTTGGGATCTATGATTCGGTATCTTCTTTAAAGCATGCGACTTTACTTTGGTAATTAGCAAGCAAATAAAGGATGGAGAGTGGGAGGCTGGGAGCTCAGTTCATCATCATTCTTTGCCTTTTTTCCTGCAACTATGATGGCACTGACGGTCTAATAGTTAGTTTCCAGGTCAACTTCGGTAGGAGCCTGCCCTCGGCCCTTGGTGGGGTCGGGCAGCTAATCTTTTGGCAATATTATAATGTATCCCTTCCCATCCCATGTGATGCTGATTTGAATATGGGGTTTTTAGTTTTCTTTTCCTCGATTTGTGCTGGGGTTTTAGTTTTAACGTCTACTAAAACTTAAAACGATCAAATAGGTGATCAAATTATTTTTCGGATAAAATTAAGACCTAAAATTTCATTTTACAACTCATTTAAGGTTTGTCATCAATTTTTATTGTTAAAAGACACGTGTTTATCTCTTGCAAATTTTAAAAATTGTATTAAAAATAATAAAACAAAACAAAAATATATGTCTTGCAAATTTTTTACTATTTGTTTTACAGTGGTGTAAAACCCTTCTCTTCAACAAGCTAGCTATACATTGAAAACACAATGAGTAAGATTGGATAGAAGTCCATAATGCATCATAATAGATGTTTAAAATTAATGCAAGAAACGGGATAAAGTGATCACCAGCACAGAAGAAATCATGATCTTCTTCACAAAGCCCACCAAGATCATTACCCTTTGGAATAGATCTGTCAAATCTGACCCTAATTTTTGATGAACCATTTTCTTCAAATGCAAGGAGAACTTTGCCCTGAAAACCAATTGTTGGTCCCTACACATAACACAAATATTATACTACTTAACATTTTAGCAAAAACATGTCTTTAGAAAAAAATTACATGTTCCTTCTATCTACCATGCCAACACTAACAGCGGTTCTTAAAACAAATGAACATCTCAGATGCCTAGCAATGTATAAAACGACCTGAAAATGGTGGTAAAATAAAGAAGATGAAGAAGAAGGGAAAGAAGAGAGAGAAATGATTAAAAAATTTAAAAAAAATTTAAAAAAATGTTGTGTCAGCAAAACCGTTAGCTATTTAATATCGGGGGACCAAAACAGGAAAACTATGTAACAGAAGAGACGGTTTTGGCGAAAAAAATAGTTTTGGGACCAAAATAAGAAAACGATAATAGTTAGGGGACCACCCGGTGTAGTTTTCCCTAAGTTTTTTAATAAGTTTAAATCTTGGGTAAACTACATAAATGATCCCCCGACTATACTCCAATTATCTTTTGTGTCCCATAACTATCAAAAGTTACAAACTATGTAACAAAAGAGACGGTTTAGCAATTGCTTGTTTTCAAGTGCATTACATTGCATGTAGGCTGCATTTTTAGTATATTATGGGTGCTTTTTAATTTATTGCTCATGTAGAGTTGGTGCTGCGTGAAAGGTAGTTTTTGGTTGTTTGTGTGCAGGATGATAGAACAGAATGCGAAAGAAGAAGCAAGGAGAAAAATACTACAACAAAGGAGGAGAAAGAAGGCTAGCTTGCGCACGAAAGTACAAGCACATGAAGCGCAGAGAAAGACGTCTGACACTGTCAGGCAGCTTTATGCAGCAGTCGCACTCTATCTGCAGACCGTCTTTTTTGTCCCCTGATGGATAGAGCTGGTCGGAGGATATTCGTTTGGATCCCAAGGAGATACCAAGGCACCAAAATCCTAGAAGACCCCACTATATAAAGGCTTCATCTCTTCAAAGGCAAGAGGCAAGAGGCGAAGGAGAGAAAAGAAAGGAAATTGTGCAAAAGAAAGCATAACAAGAGGGGAAAAGCACTTCATCGCTGACCAGACTCGGTGTCCTTCATCGAGAAGCTCAAGGCGTGGTCTCGCCGTCCTCTTCTGAGGCGGTGAGCCTAAGGCGGTCATGGCAGTCCACTGGCGAACTGGGAGTTTATCTTTCTTTTTTATTATTGCATTTATTTACCTGAAGGGTTATATGACAATGATACGTTTGATTATTGCCCAGCTATGAATTGTTTTAAATGGCATGGGTTTTGTTGGATGATACTCTGTTTATTTTCTTAATCTCATGTTAATGTTTACTGTTCTCTTTTGATCTTTGCTTTGTTTGTGGTGTGCTTAATTTCCTAACGTTGTAAGAGCTTAGGGTTGTCAGTGCTTTGAGATATAGGCCCTACCTTAAACGCCTTTAAGAGTTGGTCTTTCTTTAAGAATAGCCCAGGGTTGTAAGAGATTAAAGATGTTAGTGTCTCGAGAGACATGTCATTTCTTAAGATGCCTTCGAGTGATGGCATTCCCTAGGTACAGATGAGAGCAGCGACCTTCGAGTGATGGCATTCCCTAGGTACAGATGAGAGTAGCGATCAAGGGAGCAAGCCTGGGCTAATAGTGACAGTTAGATTAGTGCGTGATAACCTTCTAGAGAAGGTCATTGCTTTTCTTATTATGGCACGGAATTAGATAACAACGGACAAAAAAATATGTTTAAAAATGATGTCTGTCTTTGAGACTTTGACTGACGATTTAGTTGAGATAAAAATAAGATATGGAGTATAACCCAGAAACTGGAAATAATTGAAAAGGTAAACTGAATTTATTGACCCCGACTTTATAATTTATTTTGTCTTGCTTGCCAATACCAACAACGGCGACACAAAGTCCAAAATGCCAACTTTGTCCAAAAACCGGAATCCCTCAGCGCAGTCGTTGGCCGACAGCGCGGCGGCTGAACGAAGGCTGCGTGAAGCGGAAGAGAGATTGAGGGAGGCCTTAGAGGAGCTCCAGAAGACGGCGGCCAGAGGTGATCACCCGCCGTGCGATCACGCTGACGACTCCTGCGTAGCCAACGCCATTGGCAATCTTTGCCAAAGCTTTCTCCTTTCTTATGGTGTTAGAGTAGGCATCGGGATTCTTCTTCGCGCTTTCAAGCTCGCTAGAGGAAAGTCTTATTCTTCGCCTCTTGATCTCAAGGTTGGAGCTTTTTTATGGCAATTTCCTCAAAGGTCTTGCTTTGATTTTGATGTTTTTGTAAGTTATGAAATATTTCTGGGAACTGAACTTGTATGTCTCAAATTTACCTTCTTAAAATGATTGATCTGAATTGATTATGCAAACTATTTTGAATTGAAAATTTGGACTTTTGTTAGACTTACTTTACTGCTAAAGTCTTAATAATCGAAGCAGATAAAGAAGAATTGATACTGTTTTCTGAGATTTTGGTTTTGTTATTTGTGTTTGCAAAGACAACTACCATGTAAGAATACGAAGAAATTTGGTATTAACCAATGTTTGAATTGAATGTGGGTTTTGTGCGTTTTTTCAGCAACTTGTCTCAGAGAAAGATTTGATAGTAAGAGAGGAAGCATGCCGCATTGGTTTACTTTTCGGTGGCTTCACTGGATCATTCCATGCGCTTAGATGTTTACTAAGAAAAGTGAGAAAGAAAGAGACACCGCTGAATGCGTAAGTTCACTATATCTAATAAAAAGCCTTACTTCTGGCTTCTTCTTCTATTTTTTTTTAAGTGGCATATTTCCATTAGAGAAACATTTGATTCATTGTTCGATGAAACAGAATTTTAGCAGGTTCAATTGCAGGCTTGTCTGTTTTAGCTATAGATGATTCAAACCGTAGGCGTACGCTTGCTCTGTATCTTTTGGCTCGAGTAGCCCAGGTATATTCATGGATTTTTTTTAAATAGTAAATTTGCAAAGCTATTTGATATCAATCACAGAAACCATATTTCTTCCAATACCTTGTTTTACTCTTCAGTGTGCTTACAACTCTTCAAAGTCAAAAAATAAGTTTCACTTATGGGGAAGCCATTGGAACCATGGCGACTCTCTGCTTTTTTCTTTAGCATGTGCCCAGGTAATAATACCAAGTTCTTAATGCTTTTTGTGGCCATGTGTTTACTTCACACTTCTGGACTTTTTCTTTTCCTTTTCCTCCATGTACTTAAATTGAAGATAGCTATGAAACATATATAATGCAAAAAGTTTGCGTCATTTTCTTCAAGTATCCGTATACAACACATTTTTTAATATGATCACATTGATATGACCTTCCAATTACATGGAAAAACTTAATGAAATTCTGTATCATTATTGGACACATATTTGCATACCACATTTACTTCCGAGCTTGTTTGTCAGGTTAACAAATGATTGGAAAATTTCTTCTTGTTTTACATATGCTTTTCTCTTGCTAGGCTTTTGGTGAATGTATTTTTTGTCATCAACATTTATTTCTTCTTCATCCCATTTACTGACTGATGCTCATGTCAGGTTATGTATGCATTCGTGATGCGCCCTGAAAGCTTGCCACAATCATATCAAGATTTTATTCATAAGACGGGTCCTGTTGCAGCTCCGATATATAAGGCTGTTAGGGAGAACTGTAGAGGTTGTTCAGTGGATGTTGCATCTATATCGACATACTTATATAGCAGAGGGAAGTCTGATAATTTGAAGTTGGAAGAGTTCCCATCTATTATTCCTTGTTCTGTTATTCATCCGGACACAAATTCTTGTCTAGCACACAATGCTAAAGCATCATCAACTACATTTCAGAAAACCTTTCCACTATACTTCTCTTTGACTTTTGTGCCATTTGTTGTGCTTCACCTGCAAACGGTAACATCATGCTTAACATACTGCTTTTGCTTTCACTTTTGAAATTTCCCATCATGTGGTTTTGCTTATAAGAAAGAAATAAACAAGACAATGATGATATAAATGCATTTTGAGCTCTATAAAATGTCAACATGGGCTTGTCTTTCTTGCATATGCTTTACTAAAGTTGAAACTTGAAACAGTGATTTTTTTTTTTGGTTTGAAAAATGGAATTGTCAATCGGGCTTGGTAGATACCATGTATGACCCGCTTAATATGTGTGAAAACTTAGAAAGAGTTGAATATACCCATGTCAGACACGTGCATATATTCCAAGACTGACACAACATGGAATGCCACATTACTAATGTTGGGTGTGGAATGGGAATGATGGGTTTTACTATGAGGCCACTCTTCCTATATTTGAGTCAAACCACTTATGCCTGGTACAGCAAACAAAAGTAATCAACAATTTTATCCTTTTGTAACTTAAGGCAAAATTTATTGTAGTTGATTTTACAGCTTTTTTATTAATTTTATGATACACTTCTAGTTTATGGAAACCCCTGCTCGTACCTGTTGGCTTGCCATTAAAGATTCTGTGCAATCAACAAGTTTCTTGGCTGCATTTGTTGGAATTTTCCAGGTAACTGCTTTCTCATCTCCCACTCACGTTTTTCGGTTTGTATGAATATGTTGTTGATAGTTTCTCTTATGCAATGCAAGGGGGTTATATGTATGCACAGAAAGATTGCATCAAAAGACCACAAGCTGGTATATTGGGTTGCTGGTGCCTTATCTGCTCTTTCTGTACTGCTGGTGAAAAAATCTAGACGCAGTGAACTTGCCCTATATGTTCTTCCACGAGCCACAGAATCGTTGTGGTATATTTCCATAAACCGGCGTCTGCTCCCTGATGTTAAAAATGCTGAGGTATGGTTACATGTCAAAATTCTGGATCTTGAGCTTTTTATCTCACGAGAGCTTCTACTTGTGCCAATAGCTGGAGATAGATAACCAACTTTGTCTTTGATATTTCCAAGTCCGGTCACCTTCTCTTGAGTCCTTATGTCAAAATGTCATGAATTAGGTAGCTATGGTGCAATCCATGATTTGTCTGAGTCTCACAGTTATAAGTTGAGACCAGAAGATTGTTCCCTTTATCTACCACATCGTTGTGTTGTTTCTCTTTTGGCTACTGAATTGATGTTTCGAAATTGTCACAGGTGGCCTTGTTTTGTGCATGCATGGGAGGACTCATGTACTACCTAGAATATGAACCAGATAGCATGGCTCCATTTGTTAAGGGTCTTATCCGTCGTTTCCTGTCTTGCAGAATAAGTAACCCTGGCACTTCATTTGATCGGACAGCTTCCTACACCTACTTGCAGACTCTTGATGCTATGAAGAAGCCAAAACCAGAGGATAACCAAGAGTTTGAAACTTCAATTCCTAAACAATACAGTCTTGAATCTATGCAGGGGCTCTAAGCCCGTTGAATTTCAGTCAGCCATCCATTCTTACTACTTTGTTGCTAAATATATATGTTTGTAGAACACTACACTAGGGGATGGATACACGATTCACTACTGTTTGAGGCAAATAACTGAACTAGAGGGATTTTGTTTTTGGTTCCGAGTATCGGATCCCTCTGTACTGCCCTATAGGAAAAAATTATATCTTATTGAAGAAGGGGAAGAAATGAACATATAAGATCGTACAAATAAATATCAATTTCAGTCTATTATACACGCTTCCTTCTTGATTTGTCCATGCCACAAATATCTTTATTAAGCTTCCACGTATTGCCATTCATTACTTAATTGTTAAGATAATTATGTAGTTAAAATCTTGTAACAAACTCATTCCAATTTGTATTGATTTTTATAATAATAAAACCTTGACAAATTCTAAATTGACGAGTAATAAGGCAAAATAGTTGGATAAGAATGACATAGTTCAACTGTATTCCACAAATAAAATCCCACAATCTACAAAATATGTTAAAAGAAAATACATAGACATTGTTGTTGTTTTTGATACAACAGAATGTATAGAACATCAAGCTGGAGCAGAGTTACGGATGGGTATTATTCATCCCCCAAGGCGGGGAGTATTACAGGGCTGAGAATGGCATCATCGGTGGACGAGAATAATGAACTGCCCCTTTATGATCCCAACCTAGAGATGGCTAATAAGAAAGAGAAGTCAAGGGCTAAGTTCGCAGAGAATGCTGTACATATAATTCCTTTGGTGCTCATTCTTTGTGCCTTGATCCTCTGGTTCTTTTCAAATCCAGGTAGGCAGAAATAATATCCTATCCCTTAGCTAATACATATATATATATATATATATATATGAGGGTAATATTTATTTATTTATAAAATGTGAAATATTGAATGCAGACGTGGAGGTAGGTACGAAAGTGGATACAGTGGCTGCAAAAATCCATGGATTGACCATAGATGGAGACATAGATAACGATAGTGATGGAACTCAAACGGGGTTTTTGCCGATTGCCGAAGTGGGGAACGTCCACTCAACTACGCATCCTAAACCTAAGAATCCTTCAAGGAAACTGCACCTTAATCCCTAATTCAACACACCAACAATATTAATTCTATTTTCTTGTTTATATGTATGGTAAATGGTAAATGGTAATTGGAAGGATCTGATTTTCACATTTCCATCGCTATTCTATTTTACTATTTTGTCACTACGAGAATTCGATTGGATTATATCACATGAGAGTTAAATGATGTTGTATATAACTTCAATTTTACTATTCTAGGTAAAGGTATACAAGAGACCGGAAGGATGAATTATATTTTCTAAGCTTTTAACTGTATTGTTTATGTAACACCATCCTGCATGATTTTTTGTATACATCAATGACAAAGACGTCATCAATTTTGTTTCTGCTAATAGTCAAAACATCATGAATTAGATCACAAGGTTTCCCAAGCAACTATCTCAGTTGAAAATTAAATATTCACACTTTAAAATAAGAATAAGATAATAAAAAAATTGAACAAAGAAAAAACATTTGAAGAAATAAAATACTTATTAATTAGTGAAATGGTTCGAAATTCAAAGAAAACGAGGCTATTTGTAAATTATAAAAGAACCTAAAAATCAGAAGGAAAAAAAAAACAAGATATGCTTAGAGAACAAGTATTGCATTTACTTAGTCCTAAAAAACAACTTTAATATTTTTTCTTGTCTAAAATAAATTGTTTAACTCCTTTTCTGCCGTGTACTTGTGTTGTAATGGAAAATAGACACTTCACTCGTCTAAATTTGATTAGTTCGAGTTCCGTTTGGATCTCAGGTTGACGTGGAATTAATTTTCTCTTTTGACCCAAGGACCCAACCTTTTATTGTTGTTAAGTTGCATGTTCCTGCTATGTTTTTAACTTGGTTTTAGTTTTTAGTAAAGTACCTTTGATAATTAAAAAATGGATCAATTTAATTATAGTTGGTTTGTTTAAATTTCCATAACTTTTTAAAGCATTACAACTTCAACACAAAGGTCAGTAGGAACATGGAACTTATCATATCCATCGCAAAATGCGATCAATAATTAAGCCAAAAAATGGATTCAAGTCGAACTTAATATCCTTAAAGGAAATGGCGCACGTTTGCAAATTCTCTGCACATGCACTAGGGATTTCGGCCATTTTTGAACGATTTCTGTTGGATTCTTGCTATTTTTTTCTTCTTGTTTTTGCGTGTTTGTGCGAGATTTCTACTCTTTTTTGTGGTTCTTGCTGATGTCTGTTGATTGGAAAAGAATTTTTTTGGGAGTGGAAGAGCAGACCTTAGGATTTTTTTCTCCCGGGCAATGTGAGGGCTCAAAAACTGTAATTCCTCTAGGGGATGTGTTTGATGAAGGTTTATCGAAGTGGCGACATGTTTTAGTGGGCCAATTCATCAGATCGTCGCCGGCTTTCAGTTCAATACAAAAGATAGTCGAAATCTTGTGGGAAAAGAGCTCAACAGTAAAAGTGAGTTTGGCTAGACCAAATTGTATGATATTTTATTTTCAACCTCTACTACAAGGGTTTGTGTAACACCCCCTTCCCGGCCTGGTAGAGAACCGGGTCAGAGAGTGCTACCGGAAAACATAACGGAGATCGGAGACATAAATCTTTTAGTGACATAACATATTAGAGATCAGAACTTATTCCAAAGTTCAAAAATCATTTCGGCATATTTTATTAATCTCTTTTAAGACTTAACACTTAACTTATTAACAAGATACTTGAATTGGGGTCAATTTTAAACTTTTTCAAACTCAGGGACTAATTTGTAATTTTTACAAATTAGGGGTCCTTATCTGAAATTCGTGATATTATACTAAAATTAAACTTACTAGTTATTAGCTTGTAAAATCTCATTACTAACGGAGGTCATTTACCTATCTGATTAGACGAAGTAATGTTTGGTGACTATTTTGTAAAGTATTCAAATCTATTTCTTTTTGAATTATCTTACTAAAATTTTTTACATATTTAAATGAGCCTAACAACTCACAAAAATCATAGAGTCCTTTAATCAATGTTTTACTACCAATTATGTCAATTTTATTACTAACTCAATAGTCTATATAGCTTTAAAACCTTATATAAAACATAGGCAGATTTCACAATAGTAGGCCCACAAGATTAGTATAATTACTTTAACTACTTTGCCACCATACTAGGAGTTCTTAAGGACAAAACACATTACTCTTTAATCGTAGTGACTTGCCAACCTTCCAACTAATCTCGATCTCGATCTGTAACTTTCTTTAACCTGAAATGTTATGCAATGAATGCATTAGACTTACATAGTCTAAGTGAGGTAGCCAATGACAATGAATGAACATATTATGTCATGTAGCATGCTTTCAAAAATGATCATAATGCTAATTATGCAATAACATGACATACTTCATATTTATAACAAACATAATATCATATCATGAATCATAAATGAGCCGTAGTTCTGAGCCGTAGCTCCATATCATATAGCATTTCATAGTCATATTCGAACATATCAAAGTAATGCAAGGCACTTACCAAATTTGCCATTCGAGCATAGTTACTCTACATGAGCCCTTAACAAATGCAACATAAACATCATAATTTTATGTTCCTTCATACAACAAGTGTCGATCAAAACATTATCATATACAACAACAAGCATCATTTAAAGCATCAGCATATACAAAACAAGTAGGCATATCAATTTCATTTCATTGGTACTTATCATTTAAGTACTTATCTTTCAAGTCATGTAACTTTTAAATATTTTGCCTTGGATGATTAATGAACAAGGTAATCGAGTCTTCATGTAACATTAGATACTCAAAGTATCCATTTCTCATTTCAACATATAACAGGGGATGCATAGGCATCAATGGTGACTTACCACCATTCAATTATCAAGGTGACTAACCACCTTATCAGGTTTATAGGTGACTAACCACCATCCTGTAACAAAGATCAGGGGAGCTCAACGACTCTAAGGCATGCCCTTCTACCTATAGACACTAATCAACCCAAGGACTTTACTTATCTTTCTTTATTAACAAGTGCATTCACTTGCCAATCATTCATAATTTCAAAGGTATTTAACCACTTCAATAGGCATACACATATAATCAATCAGGCATCACGGTAAATTTAAAATTCCAGTAAGCACATGAGATCATTTTCATTTTATAATCATCAACAATCAGTAGCAAAGCTTATCATTTAGTCTCATTTCACATAGCTCAAGCAATCAACACATCATAGCAACTAATCATTTTTATGCTAAGCATGCTTATCTAACAAGCAATACACATTTAGGTCAATATTCTTGCCTTTAATCCTTCTTCCTTATCATTTTAAATTTTACCAATCATTATTAAATTCATTTCATGCTTTCTTCATGTTATCTAATAAAAAGAAATAACAAGGTTAGGATACTAATCCCAACACTTTAAACAACTACACTCACATATCAGAACATAAAAACAATGATCGGAATGACACCGCGTCACCCGAGACAAATGCATCCATACTCACATATAAAAACAATGATCGGAATGACACCGCGTCACCCGAGACAAATGCATCCACACTCACATATCAGAACATAAAAACAATGATCGGAATGACACCGCGTCACCCGAGACAAATGCATCCACACTCACATATCAGAACATAAAAACAATGATCGGAATGACACCGCGTCACCCGAGACAAATGCATCCACACTCACATATCAGAACATAAAAACAATGATCGGAATGACACCGCGTCACCCGAGACAAATGCATCCACACTCACCTCAATCCAAGCTTAGAGACATTTTCCTTATTCTCCAACTTTGTGGTTTCCTTCATTTCTACATCTTTTCTAACCAAACATTAAAGAAACATATCATTTATTACATTAGGCAGCTTGCATTGTCCTTAAAGAAATATTTATATAAAATGTTCTATAACTCAAAATCTGATTTCGTTTGTTTCAAACGAAACTAGACTGAATAACCTTTTAAACCATATAAATTATAGCTTTTAATTCCTCTTATACAATTTATAATGAATTTTTAAAGTCAATGTTGATGCAGATTTAGGGGTAAACTGTTACCCTATTTTCATGACCTTTACTTACTCAAAAATTCATATCTTTTTACTCACAACTCCAAATAAGGAGTTCTTTACCATTCTAGAAAGCTTATAAACACACCTTTACAACCATGTATGGCACATAATTTTATCATTTCTCTATCAATACAGTTTATTACTTGATCATAGGGCATTTTTAGAAACCTAATCTGTCTATGCTTAATTTGTGACTTTAGTGCATTTATAACCTATGTTTCACTACACTATAAATCTTGAGCTTTTAACCACGTTTACATGAATCTTATAACATTATTTTTATAATCCAGCAACCTCAAAAATAGGACATGTAAGTCCTCAATTTATCAATTTCCACAAAACAGTCCCCTTTTTATTCTTTAATAATTCTATATGTGATCTAAATGGATTTAACCTACCAATTGAGACTTAATTCAAGCTTGGCCATTTAATTTCATTCATTTCATGACTCCCCTGTTTCAAGTATAAATTTCCAGAATTTTATTGGCATTATTTAAGCCCCTAAAATTTTCGAATTTTACAATTTAGTATAGCAGATTCTAAATTTATTTAGTTTTAGTCCAGTAACTTCTAACAACAATTCTGAAATCTATACTTAACATTTTTGAGCAAATCATACCTCTATTTCATGTAAAATTTTGTCCTCTACAACTTTGTAGAAGAACCCGTTTTCCAGAAATGACTCTAACATGCTCAAAAATGCAGTTTTCTACAGGACAGTTTACAAATCCGAATTTCTTTATTCTTTCTACCCTTATCTTTTACCAACCTTTAATTAATCTAATTTCATGCTTAATATATATACTAACATCAAATTAAAGATAGTTGAGACTCTAATCTCAACTCTAATTTATTTCACTCACCTTGATAGACCGGTACTTTATTTTTATTTCTTGGGCTTGACGGTTGTTCCGAATCTACCTTGTATACCATGATAATTAATAAAAATCAATTAAAATCGACAAGACAGTATCGAATAAATATAAAAATATTAAATAGATTCGATACTGAAACTTAGACTAACCAAAGATTTGAACTTACCCCGACGTCGACAGAAATTCGATATTATTATATCGAAAATATCGGACAACCAATCGTACACTGAACCACCTAATTACTTGATGTATCTCACTAATTTTTTTCTTTCTTTCTTACTTGCCGTGAATGGCTAATGTCTCTTGCCCCTTATTTATACTACTATGGCTGGCACCCCCACCCCTTTTTTTAATGTATTTCCAATAATAGTGGTATATCCACTAAAGGCATTATTTTTTTTCCACCCATTCCTTATCCTTTCTTTCACGTGGGAGTGGATGGCATGATTCATATCTTTGGTTTCTTTATTGCCACTTATTTTCTTGTTCCCATTTGCTTTTGCTTTCATAATTTGCTTTCTTATCTTCAATTTGTGGAGTGGTTAGCCGGCCACTCCACTTTGTTTATCTCTTTTTTTTTTAAATAATAATAATAATAATAATAATAATAATAATAAACTATCATAAATTACCCCAAATAATATTTATTGGTTCAGATAAGATCGAATAAATTATTCAATCAATAAAAATATTCGGTCATCGGAATTTAATTCCGACTAGACCGGTTTTTGGGATGTGACAGTTTGGATGTATGAGAATGGTTTTTTGGCATATTCAACAAAAACCTCTGATGTTGAGGAAGTGGGAGCTAAATCTCAAGAAACTTGACTTTGATTTAACGAAGATGCCAATCTGGATCCCGTTGTTTAACGTCCCCCTTGAATTGTATTCTAAGCGAGACTTGTGCTATATTGCAAGTGCAGTGGGAATCCCGTTGTATATAGATACTATTAATGCATTGAAGGAGCGTTTTGAATTTGCAAATGTGTGCGTGGAAGTGGAAGTTGGTGCTCAATTTATTGTACCCTGGATGCCACCATCTTGCTCTAAGTGTCATATTTTTGGGCATTTGACAAAAGCATGTGTCGTCGAGTGAAAAAAATGTACTAAATGAAGGGTAAAGGGCCCTGTGAATATTGGCAAAGTTGTTGGGATTCAACATGATGTTGCGCCTGGCCAAAAGATTCTAGATCGAGTTCTCCTACTGATTCTGAAGTAAGGAAATCTGTCAGTTCCTCAGTAGGTGCTGTTGTTTTGCTTATTGCTGAGGAAATCTGTGGTGCTAGAATTGAAGATGTGAAGAAAAAAAGGTGGAGATGCTGCTATGGAGAAAGAGTTTCTTACTTTAGAGCAGGCATCTTATTCTGCTAGCAAAAGGTTTTACAGGGTCTACAAATAAGTTTGAGGTGTTATCTGATTCTGTTGCTGACACTTCTAAGCTACCTGAAGTTGGAGGGAGGAAGCCTAGATTAGCTGCTAAAGGTGTTGCAAATCTCTTACAGGAAATTGGAGAGTAAATGTAATATCTGTATTTTGTCCGAGGCTAGTATAGACTGTTTCACACGAGGATTGTGAATGATGAAATGTGCTTGCCCACCAAAGATACACTGTTCCACACTGGGATTGTGAATCATGGAATGTGCTTGCTTTGCTGGGGGAATTTAAAAACTCGAAATCACATCTTTTTATTATTATTCTATATCGAGTTATATTTGGAAGATTGTCATAACTCTATGTGGCATTGATAGAGACGTAAGGTGTTGGCATGAAGAGCTTGCTTGGGCTATCAATGTTTTGAAAGGAAAATCGCTTATTGGTTTCATCCTCAAATTAGCTCAAGATAGGCTGTAGTAAATAGAATTAAGGAGATAGATTGTATTCGTTCGCAGGGTAAGTCTTTTAGACATGATATTGTAAAAATAGAAATTTTTGTACAGTATAAAAATTTTCTCTTTAAAGAGATAATTTATAAATTATGTAATTGGTAGTAAATATTGCTGCTTCTTGGATAATAAAAATACAAAATATTTATAAAAAAATGATTCAGTTTCAAAGTGGTCGTTGCCTAAAAGGCTAAAACAAAAGTTGGGCTAAGGACGCAAAAATTAGCACTGTTTCCGAAAGAATTAGATGAGGGAGTGGGGTCTGAACTCTGATGCATCAAATGAATCTAATTAAAGAAGGAACGAGGAAAAATAAATTAAAAAGAAAAATCAGAATAAATAGTGTGGGGTCTATTGAGGGAGTTAGGTGGGACCTGGGGGCGTGCATGTTAGTCTGGCTGACGAGGCGTTTTTAATAAAATCTGAACGTTATACTTCGAGAGGATTGACTGTTGAGTAAGGTAAGAAAATCTGTCATTTAATTATATAATCTTCAATCTTAATCTTGCCTTGCTCGGCCCTCCCTTGATTATCTCCGTAACGTGAGTATTACTATTTTGCTTACGGTTGCAACAATAAAACAAGGGACTGACCACTCACCAAATAATAGGCTATATAACTTTTTTTTATTAAATCCATCTAAACTTTAATATTTACATCCAAATATATAAAGAGTGGTGAAAAAAAGAAAGAAAAGAATATATAATTACCTATAATTATAAAGAGCTCTTTCACTGCTCTTGTCTTATTTCATTTTTCTCTCTCTTAATTTGGCGACGCAAATCTCCATGAATCTTCCGTCTTAAATTACTTTTATTTTTCACATCCAATTGCTTTATAACTAAGAAACAACTGAAGAGTTATTATTTGTATTGCATGATGGATATGTCTGTGTTGCTTTTGATTCACATTGCTCTGCTCTCAAGCCTCTGTTTTGCTGAAGACCCTTATGTCTTGTATGATTTTAAACTATCATACATCACTGTCTCCCCTCTTGGTGTTCCTCAACAGGTTACTTTTCTACTTTTTCTTCCTTTTCACAATGCTTTCGGGTTGCTTTCCAAGCCAAATATTGGTTACTTTTATTGTATACAGTAAAGGGCTGGTAAATGGTGGGATTCAAAATAAATTTCTCAAGAGTACCACAGGCTCCAGATCTATACTTATTAGATTCACGCTTTTGATTAACTGTTTTCAATCTTCAACTGCTATTATTTTTCCACAGGGATGTTCTTATTGGCGCTTTTATATTCATACCTTCTTTGGATCAAATGTTTGGTTTAGAGTCTCATTTATTAATATTGGCACAAAATTTTAGTGGTAAAGTTGGTGAAATAAGAGGACAGGATATGAAAAGGTTCAATTTACTGTATGTTTCCTTCTTTCTTTTTCAGGTTATAGCAATTAATGGTGAATTTCCTGGTCAAGTTGTTAATGCCACAACTAATTACAATGTGGCTATTAACGTTCACAATCAGTTGGACGAAAATCTTTTGATGTCTTGGTAGGATTTTAGATTAAAAAAAATTATTCTTCGTTTCCTTTGGTTATTATTTGGTGTGGTCACTTGAAAGAGATTTGAAATTTCTGAATAATGGCTTTTACAGGCCAGGAATTCAAATGCGGCGAAATTCATGGGAAGATGGTGTTCTGGGTACAAATTGTCCAATTCAACCCAAAAAGAATTTTACCTACCAATTTCAAGTTAAGGATCAGATTGGGAGCTTTTTCTACTTCCCATCACTCGGTTTTCAAAGAGCATCGGGTGGATTTGGTCCCATTATTATCAATAACCGTAATGTTATAAAAATTCCATTTGCGCCTCCGGATGGTGACATTGTCATATTGATTTGTGACTGGTATACTCAAAACCATACGGTCAGAACTAATGAAGAGCTAGAATTTTTATATTTTTCCTTTTTGTCCATCCAAGTGTTCAAGTTCAGTAATTGACATACTCTTCTTTCAGGCATTGAGAACAATTCTCGACTCCGGTGGAGAGCTAGGGATGCCTGATGGAGTTCTCATCAATGGGAGAGGACCTTATCGATATAACACAACTCTTGTACCTTCTGGCATTGAATATGAAAGCATTAATGTTGATCCAGGTATGCATTTCTTTCAAGCATGCCTTTGTTTTTCTTATGATCTGGATATGTACAGTATCATATGAAACATTCTAATTTTTTAGGCTGATTCGAATTAAATGTTTTCCTTACTGTTTCATGCAACATCAGGAGGGTTTTACTTTATCAAGTTCTGATCTGCAATTACATAATGGTTTGCAGGCAAAACTTATCGGTTTCGTGTGCATAATGTTGGGATATCTACTAGTTTAAATTTTAGAATTCAGGGCCATAATCTGCTCTTAGTGGAAACTGAGGGACATTATACAATCCAACAGAATTTCTCCAGCTTTGATATTCATGTGGGACAGTCCTATTCATTTTTAGTTACCATGGATCAGAATGCAACTACAGATTATTACATAGTGGCTAGCGCTAGGTATGTGAATGAATCTGTGTGGGAAAGAGTAACTGGTGTGGCCATCTTGCATTATTCCAATTCAGAAGGACCCGCAACCGGACCTTTGCCTGTTCCACCAAGTGATATTTACAACCAATGGTCGGCAATGAACCAGCCTAAGTCCATCAGGTTTGTGCTCAAATATCCTTATCTTCCTTTTCTTTTGAAACCAGCAACCAAGTCTCATTTAAAAGTTATTATCCGACAATAGCCGTTTATGTATTACAACAACTCTTCATACTCAACCTGTGGAAAGTTTCTCTTCAGAAAACGTCCCTGAATTCTATCCTAAATTTTTTCCAATGATCAGGCAGAATACCAGTGCAAGTGGAGCTCGTCCGAATCCGCAAGGCTCTTATCATTATGGTTCAATTAATGTGACCAACACATATGTGTTACAGAGCTTGCCTCCACTTTTGATTGATGGGAAGCTTCGTGCTACACTGAATGGCATCTCTTTTGTCAACCCTGATACACCAATCAGACTAGCTGACTTGCATAATGTAAAAGGAGCTTATAAGCTGGATTTTCCCAATAAGCCACTTGGTCGAACTCCACATATGGATAGATCTTTAATTAATGCTACGTACAAGGGATTCATAGAGGTTATATTACAGAATAATGACACCAGAATGCAGAGTTTTCACATGGATGGCTATGCATTTTTTGTGGTTGGGTAAGAATTATATTCTTACATAGTGCCTGTAATTTGTTCTACTTTAAATAACTCTGGACGTTTGATGCAGAATGGACTTTGGTCAGTGGACTGAAAGCAGCAGAAATAACTATAATAAATGGGATGCGATTGCTCGCTGCACAACAGAGGTATCTTTTAATAACATGTACACAACAATATCTTTTAGCACTTGGAAAAGAACATTTGGCTGTTCTATTCATTTCTCTAATTATCTTTAGTGTAGTGTAGGTGTACCCTGGTGGATGGACAGCAGTCCTTGTATCTCTTGACAATGTTGGGGTATGGAACCTGAGAGTGGAGAATTTGGATAGATGGTATCTAGGGCAAGAGACATACATGAGAATTGTGAATCCCGAGGAAAATGGCGACACAGAGATGGCTCCACCTAAAAATGTTATTTATTGCGGTCCCCTTCAGAGCCTGCAGAAGTAAATCTAAAACGATGTTGTAATTTCTCTTGCTCCCTAGTTTTCGTCCTTCTTATTACAAACTGTTGCATGTGTTTGTAGGGAATCACGAAGCTCTTCTGGAATGATGACGTTGGTCAGTGAGAATTCCAAGTTTCTCACTTTGGTGGTCACTATTTTACTTTATTTTCAGGTGATTGTATGTTAATGTAATGCTGGAAGCCAGGAATATTGGCACTTTGACGCCTTTCTGTATGTTGTTGGAGGGGTTTACAGTTCGCTGTGTTACAAGATTTTAAAGTTAGATTAGATATACCAGTGCACTTGCAACCTATTATTTTTGGTGTTTAAAGTTTCTGTTTTTGGTTTCAACGCATCCATCTAAATGTAATTTTGGCACAGAGGAGCCATAATCTTTGCGTACGCACACTAGTAAACTATATTCATTATCTCAGTGGTTATTGTTCCTAGAGGTTACAGGTTTGAAAGTATATTCAAAATAGATACTACTTGTAATCACCTTAGCTTTCAAAAAAAATATTCATTATCTCGTGAAGTTTTTCTTTTGTTTAAATTATTTTAATTTTTTGTACTTTGAGCTCCTAAATTATTTTTGGTCAAAACAAGTATTCAAACAATCATTCTAGGTATATTTGTTAGTCTTGTTAAAATATTACGGTTAAACACATTGACGCTCATGATAAATAATTTAACTAAAATTTTGATATAAAATTTTCAAAATAATTATAATTTAATTTACAATAAGCTACATTCGATTTGAGTATTTGATACTTGAAATGATTTTGATTTCGGAATTTTTTAAGAAAAACTTATGACTCCAAATCAGTTTTTATTCTTGAAATATAAAACTTATTCTTTCTTGTACAACAATTGTCACTATTAATATTTATTTACATTGGAGTAATTTTTTTACCATTTAAAACACAATTATATGAGTGTAAGATAATTACAATCTCTCAAACTATAAGATATAGATTTGTTCTACAATGTCAATATGTCTCTCTATAAACCATGTTTACTTACACAACAATTATCCCTTATCAACACATCATTACACCAATACAAATTGATTTTAAATTATTATACTAGTCGGTGAACTATCAAGATTAAATATTTGAATATTCTTCTAAATTACTAATATTATCCCATTAAATGAAACAAAATTGTAAGTAAGAGAATGGTAGAAATAGTCACTCGGTGACTGGGAATCTTAATAAAATATTAATAATAACAATATATTATCCCATTAAATGCAACCGAACATATTTATACTTAACCAAAAATATATTAATAAAATTTTCAATTGAGCTTGAATTTTTAAGTCAGACAAATATAAGAATTGAAATCACAGAACTAAAAGTAGAAACACTAAATTTCAAATAGTTTAAGAGTACAGTGACTTGAGTTACAATTAAACCCATATTTAAATTAGGTTAAGTTTTAAAGGTTAAATAATTTCGAGGAAATAGAAATGCGATAATGGAAACAAAAACGCCTCCGTTTCCCATGTGCTCTAAAAACACAAACCGCAAAAATAAGAAACAAAAGTTTCCCCACCAGGAAAAAAATTGGCGGCACCCGATGAGATGTCGAACTCAACGGAGCAAACCCTAGACGACGAACTTAGACTGTCCGACCGGAGCCCTAAAAATCAGCTCCGTGAAGAGCAACAACAGGCTCAAGAATGGGAGACCCTGGCTCGAGCCTGGGTGAGTGCGTTTCCAGAAGCAAAAGCAGTGACCGTGAGCCAAGTCGAAGTCTGGATCGACTCTAACTTCGACTCGTTACCAGCCGATCTCCAATCCATGCCACGATCGGAGCTCATCGAAAGACTCCTCTCAATCCAAAATTACTTCAGATTTCCCTCCCAGACCCAGGTTTTAACTTCACTTTCACTCTCCATTTTTTCAGCATTTATTACAGTGGGGTTTTTTGTATAATATATGGTATCTCAATCTATGTTTTAATGTGCAGATTTAATAGCCTGGTCACTGTATTAATTGCTTGGATATTCCTAGCCACTGATGAAAAAAAGTAACGGTTCCAGAAATTAATCAATAAATAATTCTGGGATTTTTTTAATTTTATTTATTCACTGTTTCGAATGCTTGCAATGTGATTTTGTCAAGTAGAGAGTTCAGAACATGGGGAAAGGTTCAGTGCCTGTAAGTTTAAAGAAAAGGCGTGTTTATTTACTTCTTGATTTAGGGATATCTGTATACTGATAGACTGAATACGATTTGGATAAGGATGCAGTGAAATGAAAATTGCTTATTTGCTTTCTTCATATTTGTTCCTAAATTTTATGGGTTTTTGTTTCTTATGGACTGTTGATGTTGAGGCTGTAGTTTTGTGTTCTTTGTGCTTATCCTTTTTTGTATTGTCTCTTTTGGTAGGAAAGAGAACCAAGTCAGCATGAACTTCCGCCGGCTCGGTTTCAGCGCACCGATCAGTGGATACCGGTCTATTCTTGGTTAGAGTCTTTGGATACCGATGAAGTGGTCAAATCTAAAGATATTGCAGATTGGTTAAGCGATAACCAACAAGTCAAGGATCAATTGTGCTCAAGGCATTCTCGGTATCATTTGATGCACTATATAAAAAAGTGCCATTTAAAGATATTAAAGAGGAGGGAAAAGAAGGTAACGATTATTCTTACTTGTAATGTAGGTGCTGCAATTGACGTTTCATGTTTTGATGTGTTCTACTTAGATGTTTGGTCCGTCTTTTAGTGTACGAAATGTCAATGTTTAGTTTAGTCGGTATATGTGTCCTGATGAATATCTTTCATTTATGTTCTACTTATCATATTCGTGGTCTTAAATACTCATTTCATTGCATTGAACTCACTAAGAATCAGCTTCAGCTGTTTCTCTCTTTGTTGATTGCGGATTTCAGCTAATAGTTCACTGCTTTTGTACTAATTCAGATTAGTGTCACTGCCTGTACTTGAACAGGTTGTATCGCAGCCCTTGAATAAAGAAAGTGTTTTGAAAGTTCGGAAGGATGTAGTGGCAAAAAAACCAGCACCAGTACCAAGTACGTCTGATTTCTGTTGGTTTAAATGATGTTTAGGGCAGGTTTGGTTGTTAAATACCAAAAGAGTGTCCTTCCTTGGCGTAGAGTAGAGACAAGCATTGTCGATCATAAACCTCCACAACTGCAAACCTTCCCCTGCATCTATGAAATTTGAAACGGCAATTTTGTTTAAGTCAATGTTCATAAACTCTACAAATTAATTCAAATCAAATGGTAATGATTTATAATCATACCGTTATAACTATTAACTGAATTTTAGTGGGATGTTCTTTTGCCCCTCAATGACTTTGTTTTGGACAGCTACTTGCAGCTCTAAATTGTTTGGTGATTGTCTTTTCTCGTTTCCCCCTCTTCACAGATTCTGTGTTGTAATCTGTGATGATGAAGTTTAATGGTTATATTGATGCTTAGATACTAACTTATGATCTCTGCACTGTTTTGAAGGTTTCTTTTGCTTGTTTGTTGCTTTCAAACTTGCTTTCTTCCTTTGTTATTTCTCAAATTTTCGTATTAAAGTAAAATAGAAAAAAGAATATTTCATGATAAATCAGAAAAATGCTAGAATATGTTTCTTTATGTAAATCAGAACAATGAGATCTTCAGCATGTTATAGAACATTTTTTCTGATGTTCTCTCATACTTTCTTTTATCTGTTGCTTCAGTCTAATTCTCTTTTTCTCATATTATCTAGGCAATCCTTTGAACAATTTACCTAAAGATAGTGACCTCTACATAGCAAAACGGAATGAAGCTCTGCGTAAATATGAGATGTGAGTCCTTTATTTTATTTTCCATCGTTTTATCTGAACCTTTACAATATAAAAAATATTTTCTGAGTCTGTTGGGTAATTGTTGTATTGAAATTTCAGCTTACTAGAGTTGGAGAAAAAGCTTGCCCCTGTGTTTTCAAGGAAGAAATGAAGGGATCTGAAATGAACCCAGAACAAAGCTGTATTGATAACCTTCTCTTTTACAGCATTAAGTATAGAGTTTGCATGTGATTAGATTAGACTATGGTGATTCTAATTCATGCATTTTATGTGCAAATATTACTGCTTAGGAATCTTATGCAACGATCTTTAAACCACAATTGTTTCGAGATTTACTTCATTATTTGCCATTGTTCTATCTACCTTTAATGTGTCATCACTCTGGCTGTTGAGTGGCACGAGTACCTACTGAGAGCAGTAGAACTACCCATTTCATAATTAAAATATGAATATGAGTTTAGGCACTATTTTGTGTTCTATGTTGCTCTAAATTTTCTGTTCTGTAATGTGTCAACTAATTGCAGTGTTTTTATAATGTGATTGAAACTAATCAAATATATTTTGATTCCCAATCGTGCCATATATTTTTACTAATACATTCATGTAGATTACATGAAACTCTGACTGTGAATGAATGGCCACATCTCTTCCATTTTTCATTTCACTGTCTGTTGCTTTAAATGGTAGTTAATTTAAATTTCTGTTTCAATAACTAGAAATCAAAATGATATGTAATGTCAAAAAGTTAATAACTAAAGTAATAATACAATACAACTTTTGTGTTTGTGTATTAGTATAATATTATATACTTAAAAATTACAATTATTTTATTATATTAATTTATCAAAGTAATATTAAAATAGAATTCATAATTAAAGAATTTCTGTAACCACTATTTAAATATAATAATTTTAATATTAAATGACTGGTTCTTTGAGTTTGTATTTTTGGAGTTTATAATCTTTTTACATGTTTTAAATCTTAAACTAAACTTCTAATACTTAAATTTAACAAATATGTGTAAACTTATATATCAAAACTTTTTTTTAAGTTAAGATTTTTCAAGTTTAGAGGATTATGGACTTTTTAGGAATCCCATTCATTTTTATTACCGCAATGTATCAGACGAGTATACAAACTACTAGTTTTTAGTAATAAATAAAGGCTCTTGAAATTTGCCCAATAAATCCAAACAAATGGGCTAAATACAGGTAAAAGAAGATGGAAGCCCAATAGAAACTCGTGTACCCTTAAAACCTTCCTAAAGAAACCCTAACACTGCATCCCTTCTCTTCATCTCTTGTAGTGGTAGGGAACTATCACGCCCAGCAGCAGCCATGGTTCGTCAATCTTCCTCATTTTTGCTTATTTTCCGTTTCTCCTTAGAAATATTCAACTTTAATTCCAAAACGTATCGTTTTCACTTTTTGGGTTTGATTTGTTTTCACTAGGTGAAGTATTCGAGGGAACCAGACAACCCCACCAAATGTAAGTTTTTATTTGGGTTGTTTATCATCAGTGTCACTTACCATCAACTCTTATATTCTGTTTGGTAGCTGGGAAAACTGTAGGAAACCTGCATGCAATACTCAATTGTATTTTATGTGCTTCTTTCTTTTTTGAAATCATTTGCAGCAGTTAGCTTAGTTATTTGAAGAAGACTGGAACATGATTGTTTGTTATTGTATAACTTGTGTATCAGCTTGCAAAGCTAGGGGATCAGACCTTCGTGTTCATTTTAAGGTATGCTTATCTCTTTTTAGTGATTATCTGTGGATATGAAATTTTGAATTGTCCAAAGGTACACTTTTTACCTTTCTATGGCTATGTTATGTTACTTGGATACTTCATTTTCTTTTTGGAAGTATATATGTCCGACACTAATGTTTGATCTTTGTATGGACATGGGATACATTCTATTAGAACTTCCAAATACATTGAAATTTTGAAGAAGAAAAAATTATATTCAATTCGAACACACAGAGTCACAGTAATATAGTTCCTTGGTATTAAGTTAATCATTTGAGCAATTTACATTTAGATTACTGAGATTCATCCTTCGGCTAAATTTTGGTGTGACCCGGATAGCTTTACTTAATTTATTCTTTAACCATGACATTGTCATTGTTCTAAAAATTGGACCTGAGATCAAACTTGGTGAGGCCTCCGTGCAACCGGTTGGTTATAGCTCTGACTTGTGGTGCCAATTGTATGATAACAAATATGGTTATATCTGTGGCTTGTGGTGCCAATTGTACGATATTGTTAGTTTCATGCTCTAGTCTTGTGTGAAAATGTAGTATTCTTGGTCTTGGCCCCTAGGATGGTTAAGCTGTTAGTAACACCACTACTAACAATGACGGCACCCAATCATCATGTCAAGTATTTCAGCTATGATAATAATAATGCTTCATATCTAACAGAATACACGGGAAACTGCCTTTGCAATCCGAAAGCTTCCTTTGACCAAGGCTAAAAGGTACTTGGAGGATGTTATCGCACACAAGCAAGCAATCCCATTCCGACGCTTCTGTCGTGGAGTTGGGCGAACCGCACAGGCTAAGAATCGTCATTCTAATGGGCAAGGTCGATGGCCCGCGAAATCTGCAAATTTCATTCTTGATTTGCTCAAAAACGCTGAGAGCAATGCCGAGGTATCGATCGATGAATATGCATTTTCCTCTATTAGCCACACTCTTATCTGTTGAACTAGTCTCATCGTCATTCCACTTTTTTCTTAGGTGAAAGGCTTGGATGTAGATTCACTTTTCATATCTCACATTCAAGTCAATCAAGCTCAGAAGCAAAGACGTCGAACATATCGTGCACACGGAAGAATAAACCGTCAGTGGTTTCTTTGACGCTGCCTTGTATTACTTGTGGGTTGTGGTTTTAATTTTCCGAGTTGTGTTAATGCTGTTTTCCCTTTGCAGCTTACATGTCTTCACCGTGCCACATTGAACTGATTTTGTCGGAGAAAGAGGAACCTGTCAAAAAAGAGGTAAATATTTCGTTAAGATTAGCTTTGTTGGAATCTCACATTGCATCACATAATATTCGATTGTGGTTTTTTGCAGCCGGAGACTCAGTTGGCTCCGAGGAAAGCGAAGGGTCAATCCGTATGAAGCGGTGCTGAATGACGGATCACAATTTGGAAACTATTACCAACTTTTTATTTGATTGTTTTTTGTAACGTGGACATTTTTGTTTCCTTCATAATGAGGTGCTTAAGACTCGAGTTTGTTTATGGAGATGCTTGGTATCTCTGTGGTATGATATGATCCACATGGATTTTCTGTATTTCAAAACTTTTGATTTCTTCCACTTTTAAATTTCAATGGTAGGGTTTAGGCTTTGAAAATGGGAAAAATTATATCATAGACTTGGCTCGCCATATTATTTATGGTTCCAACTAATAAAAATAATCTATTTATTAATTTTTTAATGTCATATTTTTTTAAGTGAATTTTTAGTTGATAAAAATTATTTTTTTAACTTAATTTATGGTAGGTATGATTGAAGATTTATTTAGTAAAATTGTGATATAGAAAAATTAATAAAATAGATGATTTTTATTGGTTGGGATCATGGATGATGTGGTGAGTAAGGATGAGCATTTTACCTGATCTGATCAGGTTTTGACTTGGCCCGATTGAGTTGGAATTTTTTGATGAAAAATTGGGTTCGAGTTGAATTTTTACTAATGGTAAATTTGGGTTAGGTTGGGTTTGGGTTTATGATAAAAAAAATATTCGACCTGACTTTGGATTAATTGCATAGTTTTCCTTAATTTTTTTAAGAATATTTATAATAATACAATCTCTTTATATATTTTTTATAATTAAGTCTTTAAAATTGAATTTCTAATTTTGTCTTTCAAATTATATATTTTACAAGTAGGTCCTTAAAATTAATTTATTTTTTATATGTACGGGTTGTGGTTTAGTTTAGGGTATTTTTTTAATTAAAATAACATGTTACCTTTTATTTTTAGGTTAAGGGGCTCATCCCCTTGTGTCCTGGTGGTAAAGATAGATGTTTAACATCCCTTGGGACTTAGAAAAATTGAACAGATATTACCCTTGTATCACACCAGCATATTCAAAAATATGTTTTAGGTTAAGGGTAATTAATTGCTTAGCCCTTCATATTTTACATGTTTTTTTATTTAAGTCCCGAATTTCACTTTTAGATTTTAGTTTAATTCAATTGAGTTTCAATAATTGAAATTTCACATTTAATTTTAAAATTCTTTTAATTATATTCGTGATTTAAATATTTAATTAAATCAAATCCATAAATTAAATCATAATTAATCTCACAAACTAATAACCCTAAATTAAGCCATAAATCTTAAGGAACCGAAACTAATGTCATAAACCAATAACCCAAATCTAAACCATAAACCTTAAGGAATCAGAATTAATCTCATAAATCAATAACACTAAACTAAATTATAAAATGTTAATATTAAACCATAAATTATAAACCTTAAAAAATCATAATTAATGTCAGAAACTAACTCAAATATAAACATTAGATAATAAAAATACTCAACTCAAACTAAATTGACACAAACTTATCTATCCTCTATTAGCATACAATCTTCTTTCACGTAAACCTAAAACCCTAATATAAGTTGTGATATTTGAGAAATATTGTAAAAGAAGAAGGGCAAAAGAGCAAATTTAGTTAAGAACAAGCTGGAAAAGACCGCTGCTTGAGTTTCAAGCATCGGTGGCTCCGAAGTCTCAACCAAACACCAACTTAAATCTCAAACCACTGTTAAAACCCAGAAATCCTTTGGGACAAAAAAAAAAGGTTAGAGAAATCGAAAATGGCGAGCAATTCAATCAACTTGGAAGATGTACCATCTGAATCACTGATGACTGAGCTTCTTCGCCGCATGAAATGCGCCACCAAACCCGAGAAGCGTCTCATCCTCATTGGTACCGTCTTTTTTTTTGCTTTGAACTCCCGTTGTTTTGGATTTGATTTTTCGTTTTTTCTTCTGCAAAATTTGGTATTTTTTAGATCCGAGAGTTGGTTGAATTTTATTTGGTTCTTTCAGAGGGAACCATTGAAACGTAGTTTGAGTTTTTAAAGCTCCAAATTCAATCGAAATTTTGAACTTTTTATTACTTTATCATACAATTTATGTGAACAAAAATGTCTGTAAAGGCAAAGTGGGGTATTGGCCTTCGGAAATATGTATGGCAAAACCCGACCTGTAATTTTGCACCGATCTGCTCTGAATGGCCGAACTGGCCGTGATTTCCCCCCTTAAAAGTGGATCCGCCCCCGTCCCGCTCTATTGCCAAATTTGGGGGTTTTGTAATGACTAATTACAATTCTATGATCGACATCTCTTTTCTTATGCCCCATTGCCATATTTAGGGGATTTATAACGTTTATTCGTATGTGTTTCATCTTTGTATGTTTTTTCAACAATAAAATGAAGTCATTTTTCTTGACAGTTATTATTATGACCTACTAAGAAATAAGTATGCCTTTAGTGGTAGAGTTTCAGGGTGCACAATATTTACTGTCGGTATTTGTCTATTATTGTTTAGCATTTTGTAGAAAGATGACTTACTTCTAATCATTGTGGAATCTTATGAGTAACAGGTCCACCCGGATCGGGAAAAGGTACTCAATCACCAATAATTAAGGATGAGTACTGCCTGTGTCACTTGGCCACTGGTGATATGCTGAGATCTGCTGTTTCTGCTAAAACCCCTCTCGGTGTTAAGGCCAAGGAGGCTATGGATAAGGTCAAATTCATTTCCACCATGTGTTGGGATTTTTTAATAGTTCTTAGTACGTTGGTAATGAGTAATGACTAACGAGGTGTTTTGTGATTGTTCCTTAGGGAGAGCTTGTTTCCGACGACCTAGTTGTTGGCATTATTGATGAAGCAATGAAGAAACCTTCATGTCAAAAAGGTTTCATTCTCGATGGATTTCCAAGGACTGTAGGCCAAGCACAGAAGGTGTCGCCTTCTTTCAATTCTTGGTTTTTTAGATTTTTTATACCCACTCTTATCCTGTATTCTTGATCTTTGGTTTGCAGCTTGATGAAATGCTTGAAAAGCAAGGAGTTAAGATTGATAAGGTGCTTGATTTTGCAATTGATGATTCAATCTTGGAGGAGCGGATTACTGCTCGCTGGATCCATGCTGCTAGTGGTAGAACCTACCATACAAAATTCGCCCCTCCTAAAGTTCCCGGAGTTGATGATGTAAGTCGAACAATTTTACTTCAGTTTGTCCCATATATGCAGTTCATTGCCAAAGATCCTTTTACCTTTTTCACCAGTTGATGAAGTTGACTGGGCGAGTGGTAAATTAAGCATTTTTTTGCAAGACAGTTTATATGCACTAATTTTATGCAAATTTGTTGGTGATTTGTTTATGTGTCAATCTCTTAACCTTTACCTTTATATAAGCTTCATTACAGATTTTTCCAAAGTAGTTGCATTTATATTAACGACCTTACTTTCATGTTTACCTTCTCTTCAAGGTGACTGGGGAGCCTTTGATTCAGCGTAAGGATGATACTGCGGAAGTTCTCAAGTCAAGGCTAGAGGCATTTCACAGGCAAACTGAACCAGTATGCTCTCTGTTTCCAACCTTGTGCAAATTGTGAAAGACCAACAATATATTTTTAGTATTGATTTTAACTAGTTGGAATTGGATAGTTACTATTATAGGTGCAAGTCATTTTACTCAGAAGGGAGATAAATGCGTTACATATAGTGGTGTTGAGCTTGAAATTCTAGGCTCAGCTTGAGCTCAATTAAGTTTCTTTTTTAGTGTGTGAGTTAGATAATAGATACGAGGTAAAGATCAAAGTATTTGAGCTTGTTTAATTAGGCTCATTTACCTAAATCCTCGATTCCCATGCTTGAGCTCGACTTAAGTTCGAATTGAAAATATTTAATACTAATAAATAACAAAAATATATGTTCGGTTCTTATTTGAATCTGAAGGAGCATGTTGATGATTCTTATAAACTCATAAATGTTTTTTTTTTCCTTTGCTTTTATGAACTCTGTGATGTTAATTAAATACTTTATGAATTGTCATTCTAAATTCAGGTGATAGATTATTATTCCAAGAAGGGAATAGTCGCAAAGCTTCATGCGGAGAAGCCCCCGAAAGAGGTTACAGAAGAGGTTAAGAAAGTACTTTCTTGACAAAACCTGGTTGCGGATGCGGATGAGATTCTATGGGTGATCTACTCATGAATGTTGCTTCTTTTTAACTTACAAACAGGGACAAAACGTTTTGGATTGTGCTCATGTTTTTGGATTCATTATTATGTCAATGTTAATTTGGCCCAACTATCAAGTACTGATGATGATGATGATGCTTATACTTGAAATAATGATACTTATAGATTGACAAGCATTGATTTTTGGATAATTTTCCATCTGAAACGTCTTTATGTTTCTCCCTTCCATTGATTGAGTGGGTTTATGTTGTTTTGATTCTTTATTTTTATTCAAGTATAAGTATTCCAAGCTCATGTTTGATACATGAATATATAGATATGATTCTTGAAACTTTTTTATATATGTTTTACTATATTCAGAGTATGTTTTACGATTGGGAATGCAATGTGCCTTAGTAAATAAAGATAAAACTACTTCAATAAAAGTGTCTCACAAGATCAACAATCATTCAAGCTGATAGAGTAGCTATTAGCATATGGGTTTAGGACAGGTTACAAATTACAATGGCTCACACCTTGAGCTTGTGAGCAAGCAAAGTCTTCAATAGGAAGTCGGGCATAATTGTTATTGTTTCAAGTTTTAGCCTAGCTTCGGTCTGAGCAGCTTTTTGTTTTTTTTCAATTCCATGTTCATGTGTGTTTCTTCCAATTTTTTAACAAGTTAATCGGATACTGCACTAATACAATTGAACCACCACGCCTACCAGACTAGACTGGTCTGACTAGATTCGTTTCATCATTGGTCTGAAACCAGAGCTTTTCAAAGTAAGTCTATGCATCATCATCAACAATGTCATGTTCTTGACTTTTGCTTCTTTTCTTGGATTTCAACTTCTTTGTTACATCTTTTTCTTTTGATGCCTTCTTTTTCTTTTTTCCCTCTTTGTGTTCTTTAGATGATGTCTTCTTTCTTTTTGTAGGTGGTTTTTCGGTTTCATCTGCAATTTGGACTTCATCTATGGTTAGAGCATCACACTCAACAACATTGTGTTTAACTTCTGCATATAAGAGAATTACATTCAAAATTAGCAACCACAACACTCAGTAAAGCAGTAAGGTTAACCTAATATCATAAAATTCAAATTCGAATGGCTTCAACTTCCTCACGCTCCAACTAATCCTCCCATCCACCCCCAAAGGATCAAGCCTAGATGCACGGGGATTTACACCTCCAAGTAAATGTATGAATCACATGATTGCAACGTTCTCGAGTTTGCAGCTTATGATGATGAATTGATGATCCTACACTCTATCCATACCTGAAAGCTATGTTACTCGATATGTTCAATTTTCTTTTGAAGGTTTTCCATGTATTTTAAGTGTCTCTAGATGATCATATCCCATACCCATGTCCTAATATTTTCTGAGACAAGGATGGCATACACAGGTACTTCAAGCCAAATGAAGAATTGGGCAACATAGTCTACAAGGCTGAAAGGGCAACTCCTACTCACTTGTGAACAATAAAGATTCCAGGGGAAGAACTGACCTTCTTCAGTAAAATTCGTATCGAAAACAACCTTCGTAAGATGCTGCTTTAGGAAAACCTGCTCCCAGGAAATTGTAGGCAGATAAAGGTGATTTGTTTGCAGTGTATTTTTATGCAACTTAATTAACCACATAAAAAATCTATTTTTTAACAGAACATACCGATGATAGAAGTTGCCTTGTTCCGATATCCCAAATGCGCAGATAACTGTCCAACCCTGAAAAATATTTAATTTTGTCAGTTTTGTTGTATGTATAAAAAGAGTTACCCAGAAAATTACAACAGCAATGCACAAAGCTTAAGCAAAATAATTCCAATCTAACAAGCTGAGAAGCTAACGATTGCAAACTCACTCATTTTCAGAAGGCAAACATGAAAATATTGGGAGAAAACATTGATAGTATGACAAGAGTGTGGAAAGACCAAGGAATTAAAAACCAAATTGGAGGTCAAACTGGTTGGACCCTTCAGTTCCTAGTCCAACCAGCCAGATCAACACTCGAGAACAATAAATAACTATGAAAAAATCATAGAAAAAAAAAGAGAGGAAATAGGGACAATTATATTAACAACTAAGTACGGATGAAAAGGAAATTTCTTTTTTCTTTTTCTTTTGCACAAATGAATCAAATTGGGTAAAATGGGTTAAAATCAGTTAAAAGTCCCAAAACATAATGAACAATTGGTTCAATCTAATATTGTTGAACCATTGGACTTAACGGTTCATGCCTGGTTGAACCAACCGGTTTGGGATTTTAATCATTTCAGAATCATTTGAGACACATTAGAAATCCTTTCTCATCCTTTTTCTACCTCTTCCAGCAGCAAAATCATCTCCAATACCTTAACTATTGTTCCAATAAACACCTTGCAAAATATAGCTTCCCGATACAAAAGTGCAGAATGCGTGCAAACACAGGTTATAGAAGTGCTTAGCTTTATAAACACTACAGCATATACTCACCACAAGATGCAATCACGGGAAGTTCAGGGTGCCGAGCAATGGATCGGATGCTTCCAGAACACTTCCCCAAAAAGCATCCTAACAATTTACCTACAAGGAAAAACTTTCACCATTAACCAAAATTCATGGAAAAATAGACCTCAAATCATTTAAGAAAAGCTTAGTCAAGAAATGACACAAAAAAGAGATCAACGGTTCCTACTTATTTCAGATCCTCTACTGGAAACCAGCAAGTTCAACCTCTGTTTTTTTTAGTTCCATAACCCATCTCAAATTTTGACGGAAGCATCGAAGAAAAGGGATTGAAACATCAAGTAGATAGAGATAGTTGAACCACACGATTTCAACTAACAAATATGTAAAAACAGAATTTCTTTCCATGCAGCCATCATAAACAAAAATTCCAACCTAGAACTCCAAAAACTTCAATAACTTAACCAGAATAAGATCACCAATATAATATGAGAAGTCGACTTAAATTCCTTCACAGGAATGACTGAACTACCAAGAACCGGAAATGCAGAATGGCATAAAGAATTGTAGAACAAGCACATAGAATCAATCCCGTACCTGTGCGTATATCCACAGAAGCAAGGTCACCAGATCCATTCCCGATATAGATTGTATGACCATCTGGGTCTTCTGCAACTGCTTTTATAGGGGTCTCCCTGAAGTCAAATGATATAACTGGTCTCCGTTGGGCAGAAACATCATAGAGGCGAACCTGTAACGTAAATGATTAAAAGATAAAAGTTATCCTGAATCAGGGAAATACAATATGATAGAAGCTACTGATAAGGATGAAATGCATTGCTACGACTCAAGCCCATATTTCTGACACAGTCACAATTCCAAATAAAATTGATAAAAAAAAATCTTGCCTTTTCATGTTCTTGCAAATTCAATAAGTTAAGTTCTAGCCCATGAATCACACAAACATGAAGCTACCACTAAAACTGTAAAAACTGCATTTTCAAAAGTTAAACTGAAATCAATTAGTAAATATCTTGAAACTAACATGTCTTCTTATTTCAGAATAACAAAGTAATTCTAGAAACAGGCAATATACGGTCAAGTATTCCTTCAGAGAAAAGGGAAAAATGAAAATATGACTGTACAACCAAAGGTATATTAACATGTTAGTATTATGTTCGAGGAGTGGCTGATAGCCACAAAAGATTACCTGATGGTTATTGGTACCAGCCACAACTTTACGGTGATCATCTTTGCTGAGGAATGTTGCAGATGTAAACCAAGTTGGGGTAAAAATACCAAGGCTGTTCGGAGGAGGCTGTTCAATATGGGATGCATTAAGAGAAATGAAAACACAGAAGATACTAAAACATAAATATTTTATTTTAATAAAATCGGAGAGGTTGAAAAGGCTCACAGGCTTTGCAGTCCAAATCTTTGTACATTTTTCAAGATCCCACACATTAACTTCAACACCCTTTCTGAATTAGGAAAATAATAAATATTCCAGTCAAGCATCACAATACAGTCAGCAGATGCAGCAAAATCGAGTATGAAGCTCATGTACACGGTCATACAACACAACGACACTCACCCTCCAAATAAGGCATAGCTTTCACTTCCATCCACTTCTGAAAATGATATAGTACCCGAGGCACATACTTTCCACACTTCCGGGGCACCAGAATCCGCTCTAGTATCAGCCATATCAATTGTTTTTATGCTTGCATTTCCTTTTGTTGTACATGCAAGCAAAGAGCATGACCTGACAACAATGAATTTATAGAGATCAACAAGGTTATTAAAGTAAAGGAATTGTAACTACCAAGAACCATCTATTTCAGTAACTATACTAAATTACATAAATAAGAAAGCAGAGGAACCTTGTTCATTTTTCTATGTTACTATGATTAGGATGTGAGTCAAATACAAGTATGTGTTCAACATGGACTAATCAATTTTTCAAAGTTTGTCCATATATTTTAAGGGTCCTTCAACGGTTATAACTTATACTCCCATGCTCGTGTCAGAAAAGTTATCAAAAACAAATGCTTTAAGAAAAAGAAAATTTCGGAGTAGCATAGTTCACTTTCATTTAGCATTAAAAAATGAGCAACTCGGGATTATACCTCAAAGTGACCTCCAATCTCTGTTTTCTGAACAAATGCAGCCCAACAATAGCATTATCTTCTGGTCTAACACCAGCATTAGTAACATCAGAAACCGAAACGAAAAGTTCACCATTTAGGGGATTAAGTATCTCAATCTGCAGTATATATATTGAACAAAGGAAAAAAATTCAACATGAATCCTACTAAATCCAGGTCTTCATAGGACAGGGAAATTGAAGAAAAAAGGTAACTCACCACACCATTTTTTCGTGCAACAGCTAATAACTGAAAAAGAAAAGGAAGTTTCATTAAAAGAAAAGAGGCAAAATTTCTCGATAACTATTGGGAAAACAAAATAAAACTCACTGGGTCAATTTTGCGGTCAATAAGGGAAGCGGAAACCAAACATTTGGAAGCATCGGGATCTCCCCATCTCTCCACCACTTTGGGAACTCCTCCTCCTCCTCCTCCTTTACCTCGAGCTTCGATTACTATTCAATTAAAAGCAAAATTAGTGAAGATTTCAATTGTAGGAATGAATTTAGTTAAAGATGATATGAATTGAAAACCTTTGATGAGACCAAGGGCATCGAAAGTTAGGGCTCGAAGTGGAGGGCAGCCGGGGCAGTCGAGGGTGGTGGTGCGAGGCATCCTTCACTCCTTAAACCTTAAAACCCCTGCCGTTTCTAACAGTATTATTATAACTAAATTTAAATGGGTAATCTTAACTCGTGGTCACTTTTGTTTTGGGTTTGTTCTATTTTGGTCACCCGAATTTAAAAAAAAAATTATTCTGGTCATTTATGTTCGAAACCGTTTCTATTTTAGTCACTGGACCGTTAACCTCCGTTAATTAAAAATAATAATTTGTAATTTGACCTCTAAACTTTCAAAACATCATTTTTCACCATCTTCCCTAAAACTCAATAAACTTTCCCAACACATAAATCCTCCAATTCTACATCACCAAACCCTTCAAACAAAGGGAAGCATTCGGATTTAACTCTTGCCTTTGGTGTTTCTGCTGGCTTACTAATTTTTGTATATAATATTTGTGCTTATAATTTGTTCCTGCACATTCCGTGGGGGAAAGGCAAAAGTATCTCCTCAAGAACCTGGTATGTTAAGCACAATTTCATCAAACTGAAAATTTAACACATTCTCAGATATGTCGTGGATGATTGTGGAATAATAAAACTTGTTTTTCTCTATCTTTTTCATGCATGGTGACTAAAAATAAATTGTGTAACTGAATCTCACTATTTTGGCAAAAGAAAATTTAGAACCCTATAACATAAGCTGACGCAAAAAAAACTAAAGATTAATTTATGTGATTTTGCATTTCTAGTTAAACTTTATAGGCTTATAAACACGAATGCAGATTGATTTTGCATTACTGTTTTTAATTCAGTCTTGCAGAGTGCTTAAGTTTTTCTTTTTCTTGCAGTAAAGCTAAAGACTGTAGATGTTGTTGCACAAGCAGGGTCTCTTCCCCACCCAAGCAGTACACGATTTCTACAATATGAAGAACTTAAAGAAGCAACAAACAACTTTGCACCTGCAAGCATGCTAGGCGAGGGTGAGTTTGGCAGAGTTTTCAAAGGTGTTTTAAGTGATGGTACAACTGTCGCGGTCAAAAAAGTTACCTGCGGAGGGACTCAAGGAGATAAACACTTTTTAGTTGAAGTTGAGATGCTTAGCAGGTTGCATCATCGTAATCTTGTGAAACTTGTAGGTTACTATAGCACTCGCGACTCTTCTCGAAACTTGCTTTGTTATGAGCTTGTTCCAAATGGGAGCTTGGAAGCCTGGCTCTACGGTAATTTGCCTCTCTAAATTTGCCTTTCGACAATGATAACATCTCAAGGACGGCGGTTTCCTCTGAAGATCTCCATGAAGAACGATGAACACTTTCGATGAACAAAAAATGAACATTGAGAAGTTTTCTCGAATGGGATTCAAATTGGAAGTGTAGATTTTGTAATTTCTATAGATGGGGAATAGGTTCTTCTTGTCCCAATTTTTTGTACCACTTTTAATTTTTTCCCCTATGCAGTGGTGGATGAAATTTTATACATATGCACGATTGTAGCTTTTTTCCATTGGATTTGCATTCAAGGATTTATAACTGGGAAGGTTATGAACAATTGCGAACAAGAAATTCTGTTATACTTGACATAAACCAGACTAGGATACTCACTGTAATCTTTGGATTGTACAGAATATAATTTTGAAAACTTTTAGAAAGACATTTAATGTAGTTTTGGGGAAGTTCATTGAGTTTTGAGGAAGATGGTGAAAATGAAGTTTTGAAAGTTTGAGGGTCAAATTAGAAATTATTATTTTTAATTAACGGAGGTTAACGATCCAGTGACCAAAACAGAAACGGTTTCGAACGTAAATGACCAGAATAGTCTTTTTTAAATTCGGGTGACCAAAATAGAACAAACCCAAAACAAAAGTGACCACGAGTGAAGATTACCCATTTAAATTTAGTTATTGAGATAGGTATTTCGCTATTAAACTCTCTGGGATGCGAGTCGGGATGCTTTTGGAAGGCGATGAAGGCCATGTTCAGAAAGTGTCCCCGTTTGGGACGACCCAACGTCTACTACATGCATTCCTGGTAAGTTTCTTTAGCTCTTTAGGGGGAAGTGGTCTGGTGTTGGTTCTCCACCATCCCCCTCGCCATGTGCTACCAGCCGAGCGGCCTTGGTGTAAGTGACCTTCTCCTAGGCTCGAGTGGGGCTTAGGTGTGCGGGCATTGGGGCCAATAGGATGTCACAATATATCTCTAGGGTGATGCCCTAGGGACGGTTTGGGGCCAGAGGGCCCCATATCGCGCCCTGTCTAAAACCCAGGGGTTGGCTCCTAGCATTCGCTAGGCCCTGCGGGATGCGATATTGGATAGGCGGGTTGCCTGACGGATCATGAGACGACGCTTCCGAGTAAAGTCCTTGGAGTCGGACTCGAGTAAGGCTGACTTGTCTGGGATGTGTTCCCTTTCAAGTAGAATAAAACTTACTTGTCTGGGATTTGTTCCCTTTCAAGTGCCGCACGACCTGCCGGTTCGGGCCTGGATGGTATGACCGTGACAAGTGGTATCAGAGCAAGGCTGGTGAAGCCTGGTCGGGAATTTTGTTGTGAGCATTGTGTTTTATGGTGGCTCCACGCCAAGCGCTACTATGCTTGTAAGTAGGCAGAGTCGAATGACGATAGACCAAGTGCTCTTTGGGTTGGAGTAGGCAGGGTGGGAAGACTGCAGCCAAGCGCTCCCATGTGGGGAGTAGGAAGGGTGGTTGAATCCCACGCCGAGCGCTTCGAGTCAAAGAGTAGGCAGGATGGTGTCATATCACGCCAAGCGCTTCCATTCATAGAGTATGCAGGGTGGTGTAATGTTATGCCAAGCGCTTTCACATACGAAGTAGGCAGGGTGGCCTAGTTCCTCACCAAGCGCCCTCGTGAGGGTAGGCATGGTGGCTAGAAGTCTCGCCAAGTGCTTCCGGATGTGGAGTAGGCAGGGTGACTTGTTATCTTTGCGCAGTGGCGCAAAATAATATTTGGCATAGAGGTGCGTGTTAATTGGCACAGTGGTGCCTGGTGATTTTGGCACAGAGGTGCCCAGTGAATATAGCACAATGGTGCGTGCGAGTTTGTCATAGTGGAATCAGTACACACGAGGTGTTTGTCGTTAACCACTATGGCTATTTGGTGCAGAGGCACTTGTGTGTTGAATAACTATAGGGAAATTAGTGTATAGAGGTGTCTGTCGTTAAACCCTATAGCGATCGAAGCATACGCGATGCTCGATCTTGTTAGCACGGTGGTGCTTGTTGGGTAATTGTCGGGCAATCAGTGCACACGTGGTGCTTGTCGTTAAACTCGACAATTGACCTTGCGCAGTGGCGCTTGTGATATGTTGCACAATGTTGCATGTTGGGTAATTATCAGGCAATCAGTGCACACGTGGTGCCTGTCGTTAAACTCGATAATTGACCTTGCGCAGTGGCGCGTGATAGCACGAGGGTGCTTACTAGATAATTCGAGTGGAATCAGTGCACAAGAGGTGCATGTCGTTAACCACGACAATTATTCTAGCGTGGTGACGCTTGTGATTTGTTGCACAATGGTGTTTATTCTTCCTTTGCAGGTTAAGCAAAGTTGGCTCGTTAATACTCGTCGGTGACCTGTGGCCTAAGCAGATTTCTTAATGCGGACAGGGTTTGTGATGTGACGCGGCGGCGTTTGTGATATGAGGCACAATGGTGCCCGTTTGTAATTGGCTTAAAGGTGCCCAAATTGCAATTTAGAGCGTGATGTTGCTCTCTTTAACACAGTGGCGTTTGTGATTCAAAGCACAGAGGTGCTCACTTGTGTTTCCGTGCCGACGCTCTCATGTGGGGAGTAGTATGGACAGGTTGACAAGGATAAGTGTGTTTCCGTGCCGGCGCTCTCATGTGGGGAGTAGTATGACCGGGTTGACAAGGATATGTGTGTTTTCGTTCCGGTGCTCCCATGCGAGGAGTAATATGGGCGGGTTGAGACTCTACGCCAAGCGCTCCAGAGAGGAGTAGGCCCTGTTCAGAAAGTGTCCCCGTTTAGGACGATCCAACGTCTACTACAGGCAATGTCTACTGGGTGCGAGGCGTCCGTACAGTGTGAAATTTCTCTCTGAAATTTTCGCTTAGGTTTTCCATTTTGAGGTTCCGGTGAGGGTTTTCCTTCGTGTCTAGAGTACGGCGTTCGGCTCCTTGGAGGTTCCGGTCCATCTCTGGCCGGTGAGTGATGAGTCTTAGGCCGTCTGACGGCAGTAGGCACCTGTGTCGCCCCTGCAGTCAGGCTTGGAATGACGAGTGCTGCGGCGGCACTAATGGTAGGTGTAACTCTAATGCTTGGTCTTTTGCTTTGCAGGGTTTGGTTTGCGGTGATGGTACCAGGGATTGGAACAAGCAGAGTATGGTGATGATGGATCGTATGACTGTTTTCAGATCAGGGTTCATGGATGAGAGGTTTTTGTTGGTTTTAATCTGTGTGGACGAAGGGTCTGGACAGAGGGTTATCAAAGTTTTTGTTGGTTTTGATAAGAAAGGTGGTGAGGATCTGGGGAACTATACTGAGGTTTTAGCAGAGAAGGTTGCTGTTAATGAAGTTTTTATGATGTTTGGCTCGATCTATGACAGCGAGTTTTCTGGGCCACTTTGGTTTCGAGTTTTCTGGAAAGTGAATGATGAAGGAGATGCATAGGATTACTATGGGGAGAGTTTTATAGCTTGTCGTGGTGGTGGTATGGAAATTCGGGGAAAGGAATTTTTTCTGGAAATTTTGGTCCACAGAGTGTTTGTAAAAATGTCTGGCGAGAGGTTGAAGATGATGACGTGGAAAGACTTTTTGATTCGTTATGCATGGGAGGCTGGAGGAGGATGTCCGAGGTTTTACGATTAGGCGCGTATTTTTTCAGAATGCCTGTCTCCTGGGAGCGCGCATTCCCGTGGTCGTTGCGCATGTCGGGGGAACATTCCCTGGATTTGGTCAGTAGGGCAGACGCAAAGAGTATCAGTGGATGACACGTGGTACGGTCTCGCAGAGGGGGGCCTGTGTTTTATAACGGGCAGAAAATTGTTTAAATCAGGGTGTTTATTCTTTTTTGTGATTATAGAGACCCTTATGGAACGCACCGTTTCATTAAAAGGGTGTTTTGTCCTCTTTGCCCCTAACATCGATTACTTGGCAGTTGTTAAAAAATGGAGAATAAGGTCTTTTCTGGCCCAGATAGAATTGTTTCGACCTAGAAGGCTTGGAAGATATACCGGCCGCCTGGAAGGAAAGCTGAGTGTTGCAAATCCTTCTTTTTTCTCAAGTTTTTACAGAGTTTATTGGGATAGAGGCGGAGTTTTTAATCTGAAAATTGCGAAAGGGATGATGTCTATGGAAGATGAAGTGGAAAAGATGATGAGTGAATTAAAGTTCACGGAGGAAGAGATCGATGAAGCAGAGAACCTGCTACAATCTGAAATGCTAGGGTCTGAAAAATGGCTTGTGGGTAAGCTCATTTCTCTTGTTAATGTTGATGGTCCTATGTTGATTAGAGTTTTCAAGGCAGTCTGGAAAAGTCAACCTTTAGAGGACGCTGTTGAACTGGGTTTAAATATGTTTTTGTTTAAGTTCAAACTACTGGAGGATCGTGACTATGTTCTAGATAGAGTCCCTTGGACCTTTAATGGAGATCTCCTTGCTCTAAAGGCCTTTGATGGAAGCTTGAGTCCAAATGAATATGATTTTGCCCCCCTCCCGATCTGGATTAGAATTTATAGTCTCCCCCTGGTTGGTATGACAGTGGAGGTTGGGAAATCCATCGGAGGGAGATTTGGTCAGTGTTTGAGTGCTGACTTAAGGGATGGTGAAGGAAGGATGGGAGAATACTTGCGAGTCAGAGTTGAGATCAACATTTCTCAACCTCTGAGAAGATGTGTCCACTTTGGGAAGTTGCCAAATGGTGCCCCTCAAATTTGTATGGCAAAGTATGAAAGGTTGCCCAATTTTTGCTATTGGTGTGGATTGATAGGCCATGAACTGGGATCCTGCACTATGGTCCCCCTGGAGTTTAAGAAAGGACCTTTCCAGTTTGGACCTTGGTTAAAAGTTGCTTTCAAACCAAAGTTCTCAAATGCTGCCCCGAAACCTGGTATTTACCACTATGGGAACAATAACAGGAAAATAGACCAAGGGAAGAAACCTGTTGAGGCTGTTGGAGACAATGAGTTGGTGCTCGGTGTGAATTCATGGAAGGGTAAGCCCATTTCAATTTCTGCAACGAAAAACAAAAGTTAGAAGAGATCTCTGCAAGGGAAGAATGAGGTTAGCCATCCTTTTGTTCCAAAGAAGACCAGGTCTTGTTCTGCAGCTGTGTCTAACACCCTGGAGGTTGGTGTTGAGGCAGTGTCACCAATCAAAACCCCTGAACCAACGGTGGAGGCTGATACTCAGCCCCGCCGAGAGCCATGAAAATCATATGCTGGAACTGTCAAGGGCTTGGGAACCCTGAGACAGTTTGAACATTGGGGCTGATGGTGGCCTCGAAAGCTCCCAACATTGTGTTTCTGAGTGATACAAGGCTGAATAAAAGAAGAGCAGAAGATGTAAAGAGGAGGGTGAGTATGTATGGCAATTTTGTTGTTGAAAGATCAGATAGCTGTATGGGACTGATGATGATGTGGAAAGAAGATGTCAATGTTAACTTGCTGTCTTTTTCGAATTCCCACATAGATGTTGAAATTGAACAAGGTGATAACAGCTTCAGGTTTACAGGCTTCTATGGGACATGTAATCAATCTAGAAAACAGGAGGATTGGGATCTTTTAGACTTTCTAAAAAACAGATCAAGTCTGCCTTGGGTAATTGGAGGAGACATGAATGAAATTCTTGATTACAGTGAAAAGGAGGGTGGCAGAAGGAAACCTAGAGTGAAAATTGACAGATTCAGAGAAACTCTTGAAAGAAATGGCTTTTGGGACATTAAACCAAGCAAGGGGTGGTTTACCTGGCACTGTGGTTCTAAAAGAGAAAATCTTGTGAAAGAAAGACTGGACATGTTCTGTGCAACAATACCTTGGTTGAATCGATTTGGGCAAGGGGAGGTTCTGTCAGAATATATACCATACTCAGATCACCACTTTATTCTACTGGATACTGAGATCCAGGTTAGATTTCAATCAAGGATGGATGACCACTTCAGGTTTGATAACTGCTGGGCAAATGACCCTGAATGTGAAGAATCAATGCAGAGTTTATGGAAGGGTTCTTTTGGTTCAACTTGGGATAAGCTAAAAGCAATGGGAGAGGGTCTTAACTGGTGGCAGAAAGACAAAATGAGAAAGAGCCAAAGAAGAAGGAAGTTCCTAAATGAAAAGATAAAATTTCTCCTGAATTGTAGTATGTCTGAGCAAAACATCCTGGAACTTAATGCAGCTAAAAGGGAATTGAAGGTGTTACTTGATAGGGAAGAAATTTACTGGAGACAAAGATCAAGGGTTTTTTGGCTTAAAAAGGGGGATAGAAACACCTCCTTCTTTCATGCTAGAGTCAATGGAAGAAGAAAGAAGAATTTCATTAAAGGGCTTACTGATGAAGATGGGAATTGGAAAACTGATGAAGGAGCTGTTTTTGGGATTGCACAAGACTTCTTCTCCAAGCTGTTCCAATCCAATGGTACCTCTCCATCAAACCAGATCCTGGATGCAGTCAAGCATTGTGTGACACCCTCCATGAATGCTTCCCTGTGCTCAGAGTTCACTGCTGGGGAAGTCAGAGTGGCTTTTCTTCAAATCCATCCCTCAAAAGCACCAGGTATTGATGGTTTCCCCTTTTCCTTTTTTAGAAAATTCTGGCATGTTCTTGGGGCTGAATTTATTAAACTGTGTCTTGATCTACTTAATGGTGTCATTCTCTTATCTGAGGTTAATCAAACAGTTATTGTTCTTATTCCTAAATTAGCAAACCCTTCCTTGATTAAGCAATATAGACTCATAAGCCTATGTACTGTGATCTATAAAACTGTGTCCAAGGTCCTTGTGAATAGAATGAAACTGGTAATGCCTGTTTGTATATCTGAAAACCAGTCTGCCTTTGTTCAAGATAGACTTATATCTGATAATGTATTGGTTGCTCATGAGTTACTTCACTACTTGAAGAGTGCTAGGAGTGGTCCTAATAAGGGGGCTGCTATAAAATTGGATATGGAAAAGGCATATGACAGGATAGAATGGTGTTTTCTTGAGAAGGTTATGGAAAAAATGGGGTTTGATGTTGCCTGAATTAAACTGCTCATGAATTGTGTATCTTCAGTTTCTTTTCAGCTGAAAATCAATGGGAAATTATCTGGATCCTTTAGACCTGAAAGAGGGCTTAGGCAGGGGACCCCCTTTCCCCCTACCTTTTTCTGTTTTGTGCCCAGGGTTTAACTGCCTTGTTGTTGAAGGAACAGGAATTAGGTAGTATAAAGGGACTTAGAGCCAGTATGCATGGGCCAAGGGTTAATCATTTATTGTATGCTGATGATTGCTTGGTGTTTGTAAAGAATTCCATTAGTGAAGTAACCAGGTTTAAACAAGCAATGCAGATCTATGAAAGTTCATCAGGGCAGAAGGTAAACCTTGATAAATCTTTTGTATTCTTTAGTAATGGCATGGCTGAAAAACATAAGGAAAATCTGCTTCAAATTCTGGAAATGAGAGAGGAAAAAGACATGGGAGTTTACCTGGGACTTCCTTTGATCCTGGGGAAGAACAAGACTGAATCCCTTGGCTTCCTTTTTAAGAATGTTGACAAGAGAGTTAGAGGATGGACAAAGAACTTGCTTTCCTTTGGGGGTAGGGAGGTACTGTTGAAATCAGTGGCACAAGCACTACCTACTTATGCCATGGCATGTTTCTTGCTCTCAGATTGTATTCTAGATCCTATTGTTGCCACCATGAGATCTTTTTTGTGGTCTGGACATGCAGGGGAAAGAGGATGGGCACATGTTGCTTGGCAGAAAATTTGCAGGCCTAAGAGAGATGGAGGTCTAGGGCTCAAGGACCTGAGAATTTTTAACTTGGCAATTTTGGGGAAGCAGGTTTGGAGATTGATGACAAAGAAGAAATCTTTATGTTACAAAGTTTTATCTGCTAAGTATTTCCCAAGTGGCAACATCTTGGAAGCAAAACATCATGACAAAGCCTCTTTTGTTTGGAATTGCATCTTCAAAGTAAAGGAAATGCTAAAGGAGGAGTTTCACTTTAGAATTGGTATTGATAGCCCAGCCCCAATGTTTAACAGTAAGTGGGGAGCAGATAATGTGGTTCAGCTAGAAGGATCTTATTTAGATGGAATGATGAACCCAGTTACTTGTAGTGAATTTATGATCCCTGGGCAGAATAGGTGGGATGTTGAGAAAGTTAGGAGTGTCTTTGAAGAAGCTGATGCAGACAGAATCTTAGCTGCCCCATTGCCCTTGTGGTTGGAGATGTTGTTTTGTGGAATCACCATTTAAGTGGAGTTTACTCCACCAAATCAGGCTACAGTTGGATTCAAAAGGACAGGAATGTTGAGAGAGACCAATCTCCAGTTTGGAAGGCTCTGCAGAATATGAAGACTCTACCAAAAATAAAAATCTTCATTTGGAGAGTATATCATAATGCCTTACCTGTTGGTGAAAAGCTGAGAAATGCAGGAATTGGAAATGGAATGTGCCCCTTGTGTTCTAGGTTCCCTGAGTCTCTGCTGCATGCTTTTAGGGACTGTCATCTGGTTCTTTATGTGTTTAACAGTTGTGGCCTTTTAGACTTGATTCTCATGAACCTAGATTTGAATGCTAGGCAGTGGCTGGAGGCTTGCTTGACAAAATTGAATGATGAACAATTCACCTTTCTTTGTGTGCTGCTCTGGAACTTATGGAATAGGAGAAATACATTGATCCATAAATCTGTGCTCCTACCATCTTGTGTTATAATTGACTATGTGCAGTTGCTTGTATCAGACTTTTTAGCTGCAAATGATGTCAACCTCGATCAAACTGTTGTTAACAGGTCCAGTACTTGGAGATGCCCTGCTGAAGAAAGCTTTAAAATCAATGTTGATGGAGCCTTCTCCCCAACCTTTGGTGCTGCTTCCATTGGAGTGGTGGCTAGAAACCACTATGGCCTTATGGTGGATGGCTGTGCAAAGACTTTGACTGGCACCTATACAGCATAAATGGTGGAGGCTATTGCTTTTGTTGAAGGTCTGAAGATGGCTGCAGCCAACGCATGGACAAAGGTGACTGTAGAAGGAGACTGCCTCAGTGTTGTGAACAAATTGATGTCTAACCTCCCTGATCGATCTATTATTGCTACGGTGCTTGAAGAGGCAAAGATGATTTTGGCTTCACACCCTTCCTTCTCCATTTGCTATGTATGCCGTGAGGCAAATAGGGTAGCCCATACTTTAGCGAAATGGATTTATTCATGTAATGAGGACTTTAGATTTTCTTATGATTCTCCGGATTGTATTGTGGACATGCTTGTTGATGATGCCATTTACGGCAGTTAATTAATATAGTTTCGCATTTTCCTCAAAAAAAAAACAACGTCTACTACAGGCATTCATGGTAAGTTTCTTTAGCTCTTTAGGGGGAAGTGGTCTGATGTTGGGTCTCCACCATCCCCCTCGCCATGTGTTAGCAGCCGAGAGGCCTTGGTGTAAGTGACCTTCTCCTAGGCTCGAGTGGGGCCTAGGTGTGCGGGCATTGAGGCCAAGAGGATGGCCAACTTTTATTATTATTTAATATACAATTAATTTATAATAAAAATAAAAAATAAACCTAAATGTTCACCGGCTACTGTTCGCAGGTGTAGGATATAACACCCCTCACCCCGGATTAGGGGCAAGGAGCGTTATGTTAACATGTGACAGAATCGTATTAGGCAGCGGAAGTGGGTTAACAATTTTTCGTGTAACATTTTTTTTTCGAATACAATATATTTTAATTTCTTATCACATTCGATTATCCCATGGACATACTTCATCATATACATATATATATATATATATCATATCCTATAATATCATCCATAGTGTTTTAGTTTCCCTTAATTACATATCAAGATGTAAGGTAACTTCTTATAAGTTTATACAATACTAAAGAAATAGTTCATGAACATAACCATTATGCCAAATTGATCTAACATGCTGAACACTAGGCCACCCATCATGAGTACGACAAAGACAGTGAAGATCATACTTAAGCTTCGTACGAGAAGAATACGGGTAGAGGTCAACGATGTTAGAACCTGAAATTTAGGGGAAGGAAGGAAGGTTCGAGTGGTAAGTACTTCTCGTACTTAGTGAGGAAACCCTATTCTATTCGGTTTCCAATTTAAACATTATGATCAAACAATTTAATTTCACTTTGCACATTAGCTCATTCGAATGATTCAAGCAATATAATCAATCCACAATTAATAGTGCACCATAGAAATCATTCGAATATATACACCAAGGAGTCATGTAATTCTATTCTAATACATGCAAGTGATTACATATCATTCATATCATGAATACACATACAAGCTATGAAACTTGAATTAACTTCCAATTATCAATTATCACAATTAAAGTTTCATAGCATATCAAGAATAGCAAATCATGAAATTCAATATTTCATTCTAATGATCCAACAACCAATTTCATGAATTTACTTTCAATCTTCAAATTTCATTCCTTAAATTGTTCATTTAATTTATTTAGCAATGCCTTGGATAGTATAGTATGATAGGTAATCAAGTCACGTATAACAGAGGTTGTGAATCAAAATTCACCATGTAATAGGTACCACGTACCAAATCGTATCACATATAACATATCATAATGTCCGCAGACATTAAGCAAGAAGGTACACTTACGTACCACAATATCGAGTACACTAACGTACCGATTTTCTTATTGAGCTCAGACTCTAGGCTAGCCGTACTACCTAAACAGACTGTACACACCAAGGGCTTTGCATTTAAATCTTTAATTTAATCAGATACTTAATCAATCAAATTTTCAGAAATCCTTAATTATTCCTTTCGATTAATTGCTTATAATTCCAATTCCAATAACATTGTTATCATACATGGTCATATAATAATTGACATGCTCAATTCGCATTTTTCAGATCAGCTTTCATACAAATCCAAATTCCTATCATATAAATCATAATCACATTTCATAGTTCAATCTCCAATTGAGTTTATCAAACACATATATCATGTAAAATCAACAATTTGATCACATATCATATCAAGCAATATTATCAATTTTCAATTCAAGCACATAGATCACAAAAATCACAAAGCACATGCATTCGATCCAAATTCCTTTATTCCTTCTTCCCTTACTAAATCGAATAATTGTTAAGTCAAATTTCATGCTCAATATATACTCAAATCAAATTAAGGGTAGTTGAGACTCTAATCTCAACTCTAAGTTCGTTTCACTCACTGTTCACCGAGCTAATTCGGAATCCGTATGCCTTTCGCCCGATCCGTAGCCGATCCCGGAGTAACCTCTTCTTCTACCCTTTCGCTTCTAAAATCTAAGGCATTCAAGCCAAACAAATAACAAATTTTCAGAATGCAATTCATGCAATTAGAGACTGAATTTTTTTCACTTTATTCAAAACAGTCCCTGAATTATTTGGTCCAATTCGACTAGTTTCCAAATTTCCTAATTTCTTCAATTAATCACTTAAACTTTCAAATTGATCCCTAAAATTGGTGGATTTCACATCTTACAGATTGTTAATAAATTTATTAACACTTCATTTAATCCTATTTTTACATCTTTAATAATTCACAATTTCTTAATTTTTCTTCTTTTCGTTTATACACATTTCTGACCACCTAATTTAATTAATTTCTTATTTACTGTACACAACTCCAAATCGAACACCGTTTGTTCCTAAATTCAATTAACATACCCAATTTTAACATATCAAAAATTCAGATCGAAACTCTTAGTATATTATTTTATACAATTTTACAAAGTTCACTGTCCAGCTAGGAACATTACTGGACAGTTTTGCATGCTGTTCGAAATGATTTTCCAGATTTTACCACAGTCATCAAAACTCCTTTTTACAATTTTTCTACCATTTTAGACATGTCAAGGTAGAACATATCAAAATTTCATCACTAAAATCTTACTAGTGAATTTTATACAATTTTCTAAAGTTCACTGTCCATCTAAGAACAGTACAGGACAGTTTTACATGCTGTTCATATTAAGCTTCCAGATTTTACTAAAATGATCAAAACTCAGATTTATAATTTTTATACCACTTTATACATGTCAAAGTAGTACATATAAAAAATTCATCACGAATTTCCTATTAATTAATTTTCTATAATTTTTCAAAGTTCACTGTCCAGCTAGAAGCATTGCTGGACAGTTTTACATGTTACTCCATTTCACACTTCCAGATTTTAACACAGCCTTTAAAACCTTGTTTTATTATTTTTCTATGATTCTAGACATATTAAAGTGAAACATATCAAAAATTCAGATCCAAACTTCTATCATAACATTTTCTAAAATTTTTCAAAGGTGCATGTTATGAATCTTAACAAATCTATCAACACACTTTGTATGTATGTTATTAATGTTTTATGACTCTTAATCCTTAAGGATTCATATATATTTCCATATTTCCAGCAACCATACACAAGAACATCATATTTATGAATTTATAGACACCTTAGAACACATGATTTAATAAATCTTTTACCATAACCAAATTGAGAAGAGGATGATCTACTTACTTCCGATTTTTCCTTGATTTTTCTAAGTGTTTTTCACCACCATACATGCTCTTCTTCTTCTTCCTCAAGCTCTCAACTTTCTCTCAAGTTTTCTAGGTTGTATTATTGGTGTGAAAAAGCAAAGGAGATGAGTGATTTAGGGTGGTGTTAGCCGGCTAAGGGAAGAGAAAATGGGGGACAAAAATCAATTGGGATGACTTTATGTCAAATCACACTTATTACTCATTTTTTTATACCTATTTTTATAACACCACTTAGTATTAATAAATCATATATATTCTATAATTATACAATAATTTCATCCTATTAATAATGTAAATACATGTATTTCCATTTTAGCATGCAAATCCTCAACTTTTCCAACTTATTCAGTTTGGTCATTAATGAACCAAATTTTAAATTCGAAAGTTTGGAAAAATCAATCTAATTATTCACTTCATCATTTAATTTGACCTCTAATCTTCTAGGCTAATTTTTGGGATGTTACATTTCTCCCCCCCTTAAAGAAAGAATTCGTCCCCGAATTCTTACCTGAATCGAACAATTGAGGATATTGGATTCGCATCGTTTCCTCGGGTTCCCATGTTGCCTCTTCCATCTTGTGATTTCTCCACAAGACTTTAACTAGTGCAACATTTTTGTTCCGGAGTCTTTTAATTTACTTATCTAGTATCTGAACCGGTTCCTCTTCATAGGACAAATCAGGATTTAGTTCTACTTCTTCCGGCTCTAAGATATGAGATGGATCGGATCTATACTTTCTGAGCATTGACACATGAAAGACATTGTGAATTTTATCGAACTCACTAGGGAGTGCAAGTCGATAAGCCACTGGGCCAATTCTTTCAGTGATTTCAAAAGGCCCAATAAAGCGAGGACTGAGCTTTCCCCTCTTTCCGAACCGAAACACTTTCTTCCATGGAGAGACTTTAAGAAAGACTTTGTCTCTCACGTTATGCTGGATATCTCTTCGTTTCAGATCAGCATATGATTTCTGTCTATCGAAGGCTTGTTTTAAACGAGAATGGATGATTTGAACTTTCTCTTCTGTTTCTCTGAGCAGTTGTGGTCCCAAAACCTTATTTTCACCAAGTTCGGACCAACACAGAGGTGTTCTGCATTTTCTGCCATACAATGCTTCAAAAGGAGCCATCTGAATAGACGACTGATAGCTATTGTTGTAGGCAAATTCAACTAAGGGTAGGGATTTCTCCCAATTCTTCCCAAAGTCAATTATGCAAGCTCTAAGCATGTCTTCGAGAATCTGAATTACTCGTTCAGACTGACCATCAGTTTGCGGATGGAAAGCTGTGCTTAGATTCAATTTCGTTCCCATAGCTCTCTGTAATGTTTTCCAAAATCTAGAAGTAAATCTTGGATCACGATCAGAGACAATGGAGATAGGAATTCCATGTAGCCGGATTATTTCTTGAATATACAGATTGGCCAAGGTCTCCAAACTGTAATTGATACGAATAGGAATAAAATGTGCCGATTTGGTGAATCGGTCAACAATCACCCAAATAGCATCATATTTTCTGGGAGAACAAGGAAGACCAGTCACGAAATCCATAGTAATTCGTTCCCATTTCCACTGTGGCAGTACAAGTGGTTGGAGTAGTCCGGTGGGAACTCTATGTTCAGCTTTGACTTTCTGACAGTTTAGACATTTGGATACGAAATCATTGATAGCCGCTTTCATACCAGACCACCAATACAAAGATTTGAGATCTTTATACATCTTAACCGATCCAGGGTGGACCGAGAAAGAACTCTGGTGTGCTTCTTCCAGAAGATCTCTTTTCAAACTTTCATCATTTGGAACACAAATTCTATCTTTGAAGTAAAGGAGACCGTTTGTATGAATACAGAATCCTTCACCAGATTTTGTATCCAGCTTGGAAATGATATCCTGAAGTTCTGGATCAGCTTTCTGAAGATTTTCAATCCTTGAGATTAAACTGGACTGAATTTGAAGTTCGGACATAAATCCTTGCTTCTGATATACTCGAAGATGAGCATTGATAGCAGTTGGAGCTACAAGAATAAATACCACTTTTTAATCAAAACTCTTATTATAGACACATTATTATTTATATTTTTTTTAAGATTCAGAGATTAGAGATTTTACCCAATGTCGGTTTACGACTCAAGGCGTCTGCAACCACATTGGCTTTTCCTGGATGATAATCAATGACTAAATCATAGTCTTTCAATAACTCCATCCATCTGCGTTGTCTCAAATTCAGATCTTTCTGAGTCAGGAGATACTTTAGGCTCTTGTGATCGGTGAACAGATAACATTTCTCACCGTACAAGTAGTGTCTCCATATTTTGAGAGCAAATACAATTGCAGCAAGTTCGAGATCATGCGTTGGATAGTTCAATTCATGAGATTTCAGTTGGCGTGAAGCATAAGCTATCACATTATCACCCTGCATTAAAACACATCCAAGACCCGCATGTGAAGCATCACTGTATACAATATAATCTTTGCCCGGTTCTGGTTGGATCAAAACTGGGGCATGAGTCAAGGCTGCTTTGAGTTGGTCAAAGCTTCTCTGTTGCTTGTCAGACCATTCAAACAGTTGATCTTTACGAAGAAGTTTAGTCAAAGGTAAGGCTATAGAGGAAAACCCTTTGACAAACCTTCTGTAATAACCAGCAAGACCAAGGAAACTTCGTATTTCACTGACATTTCTGGGAGGTCGCCAATCCATGATTGACTGAATTTTCTTTGGATCAACTTTAATTCCTTCTGCAGAAATTACATGTCCAAGGAAAGAGACTTCCGATAACCAGAACTCGCACTTGGAAAATTTTGCGAATAACTGGCGTTCCCGGAGAGTTTGCAAGACAATGCGAAGATGATCAGCATGTTCTTCTTTGTTGCGAGAATAGATCAAAATGTCATCAATGAAGACGACGACAAATTTATCAAGATAGGGCTTGAATACTCTATTCATGAGATCCATGAATGCCGCCGGAGCATTTGTCAATCCGAAAGGCATTACCAGAAATTCATAGTGGCCATAACGAGTTCGGAAGGCTGTTTTGGACACATCCTCCTCTTTGACTCTCATTTGATAGTATCCAGATCGTAGATCGATCTTTGAGAATACTGAAGCATCCCTAAGTTGATCAAATAGATCTTCTATTCTTGGGAGAGGATATCGGTTCTTGATTGTGATCTTGTTCAATTGACGGTAGTCAATGCAAAGACGCATTGCTCCATCCTTCTTCTTCACAAATAGAACAGGTGCACCCCAGGGAGAAGTATTGGGTCGAATAAAACCCTTATCCTGAAGTTCTTGAAGTTGTTTTTGCAATTCTTTTAACTCAAGAGGTGCCATCCGATACGGAGTGATAGATACCGGATTTGAGCCAGGTTGTACTTCAATCCCGAATTCAACTTCTCTAGTCGGAGGGAGACCAGGTAGTTCCTCGGGAAACACATCAATGAATTCAGAAACAACAGGCATTTCAGACATTCCAAATTCAATTTGATCTCGTAAGACCATGGATGCAAAAATGGAAGTGGGCTTTTTATCAATTAGGAGTATGGATTCCTTTCCTAAACCCTAAAGATACAGTCTTTTATTTTGACAGTCTACCCAAGCCTCATGTTTACTTAACCAATCTAAACCCAGAATTAGATCGAACTCACAGGAGGGTAATATGTAGAGATCAATAAGGAATGACAAATTGCTAATATGCAATGAACAATTTCTACATATTAGGTTTATGTTTGAAGTTCCTCCTAAAGGGTTTGAGACTATCAGACTTGTTTTCACATTTTTAGGTTCTAATTTCAACCTTTTCACTATAGATAGACATGTGAATGAATGGGTGGATCCTGAATCTATTAAAGTATAAACATGATGTGAGTTTAGCTCAACGGTACCTGCAATCACTTCAGGAGACTCTTCATCATCTCTACCACGAATGTGGTAAACTCTAGCAGGTGCTCGAGCTTCCTGATGAGTAGTAGCATTGGAATACGTACCCTTGCCTTTCTTCTGATAACTCGGCTGGGCTAACTTGGCATTCCTAATCCGATTAGAGGATGTCGGACTAGGAACTGCAGTGTTACGAGTTGGCATAGATTCATGCTTTTGAGGACAATCTTTGATGTAGTGATCATCACCACCACAAGCATAACAGAGATTTGCCTGAAGTCTGCACTGACCTCGATGTGGTTTTTGACAGAACTTGCAAGGAGGAATCTTTTCAGAATTTCCCGAACTATTAACAGACATTGTAGGTACTGAGGATCTGATCATTGTGGCTGGTTTAGAAGTATAATTGCTCCTCGGAGCAGAAGTGAAATTAGAACACCCTTCTTTCTGAAATTTGGGCTTCTTGAACTGCCATTGAGACTTGTCATCTCGTTTCTGCTTTTTGTCAGGTCTATTGCCCCCTTTTCGCTTTTCAGCAGCTTTCATTCTAGCTTCGGTTGCAATAGCCCGATTAACAAGATTCTGGAAATCATTGATTCCCAAAGCAGTGAAGATTGGACTCAGTTCATCATTCATGCCTTCAATGAACATTCGGCATTTATCAGCTTCAGTTTTGATGTATTCTGCACCATATTTGCAATACTTGCAAAATTCTGCAACGTACTGCTCAATAGGACGGTTGGCTTGTTTAAGGTGCAAGAATCTCTTTCTTCTCTCAGCTAAGTATTGTTCACTGATGTACTTCTTTTTGAACTCTTCAAGGAAGAATTCCCATGTCACCAGTTCATTCGCAACAGTAAGAGTAGTGGTTTCCCACCAATTCATAGCTTCATCAGCTAACAGAGCCACAGCACACTCCAATTTGTGGTCATCGGAGCACTGTAATTGTCGGGTTACCACCTTGGTGGTGTTTTCAAGCCAGTACTCTGCATCTTCTGGTCTTTCTTCATTAGCACCAGTAAAAGTATAAGCTCGATGCTGAGAAAGCTTATCTATCGGAGCTCTGCTAGGTGCAGTAGGGACAGAAACAGCAGGTTGCTCTTGTTTCAGATTTGTCAGAAGTTGATTGAACATCTCCTTCATGCTGAGGAGACATTCCCTTTGGGCAGACTGAACCATAGGATTTTCAGGTGGAAGTTGTTCTGTGTTCTGAACATGCTCTGTAGGGATCCGTTCAGTGATTTGATCAGGCTTTTTGGCAATTTGCTCGGAAGTCTGAGCAGGCTCTTTGTTTCTCTCCTTTCTCGGAGTTTCAGTTCGAGCAGGAGAATTATCACCCAAACTCACACTTTCACCTTCGCTCGAAGATTCGTGCGAGCTCCTATTCTTTGGGTCTTTTGGGTCCGTCATATTCTATCATTCAGTCAAACAACAGAAGATCAAAAAGCTCAGTACAGATATCTTATCATACAATACATGGGTGGCATACCTAAACAATGCAATTGTATGTAGACTCGATTAACATTTTTAGAACTTAACCTAAAACGCTCTGATACCACTTTATATAACACCCCTCACCCCGGATTAGGGGCAAGGAGCGTTATGTTAACATGTGACAGAATCGTATTAGGCAGCGGAAGTGGGTTAACAATTTTTCGTGTAACATTTTTTTTTTTCGAATACAATATATTTTAATTTCTTATCACATTCGATTATCACATGGACATACTTCATCATATACATATATATATATATATATATATATATATCATATCCTATAATATCATCCATAGTGTTTTAGTTTCCCTTAATTACATATCAAGATGTAAGGTAACTTCTTATAAGTTTATACAATACTAAAGAAATAGTTCATGAACATAACCATTATGCCAAATTGATCTAACATGCTGAACACTAGGCCACCCATCATGAGTACGACAAAGACAGTGAAGATCATACTTAAGCTTCGTACGAGAAGAATACGGGTAGAGGTCAACGATGTTAGAACCTGAAATTTAGGGGAAGGAAGGAAGGTTCGAGTGGTAAGTACTTCTCGTACTTAGTGAGGAAACCCTATTCTATTCGGTTTCCAATTTAAACATTATGATCAAACAATTTAATTTCACTTTGCACATTAGCTCATTCGAATGATTCAAGCAATATAATCAATCCACAATTAATAGTGCACCATAGAAATCATTCGAATATATACACCAAGGAGTCATGTAATTCTATTCTAATACATGCAAGTGATTACATATCATTCATATCATGAATACACATACAAGCTATGAAACTTGAATTAACTTCCAATTATCAATTATCACAATTAAAGTTTCATAGCATATCAAGAATAGCAAATCATGAAATTCAATATTTCATTCTAATGATCCAACAACCAATTTCATGAATTTACTTTCAATCTTCAAATTTCATTCCTTAAATTGTTCATTTAATTTATTTAGCAATGCCTTGGATAGTATAGTATGATAGGTAATCAAGTCACGTATAACAGAGGTTGTGAATCAAAATTCACCATGTAATAGGTACCACGTACCAAATCGTATCACATATAACATATCATAATGTCCGCAGACATTAAGCAAGAAGGTACACTTACGTACCACAATATCGAGTACACTAACGTACCGATTTTCTTATTGAGCTCAGACTCTAGGCTAGCCGTACTACCTAAACAGACTGTACACACCAAGGGCTTTGCATTTAAATCTTTAATTTAATCAGATACTTAATCAATCAAATTTTCAGAAATCCTTAATTATTCCTTTCGATTAATTGCTTATAATTCCAATTCCAATAACATTGTTATCATACATGGTCATATAATAATTGACATGCTCAATTCGCATTTTTCAGATCAGCTTTCATACAAATCCAAATTCCTATCATATAAATCATAATCACATTTCATAGTTCAATCTCCAATTGAGTTTATCAAACACATATATCATGTAAAATCAACAATTTGATCACATATCATATCAAGCAATATTATCAATTTTCAATTCAAGCACATAGATCACAAAAATCACAAAGCACATGCATTCGATCCAAATTCCTTTATTCCTTCTTCCCTTACTAAATCGAATAATTGTTAAGTCAAATTTCATGCTCAATATATACTCAAATCAAATTAAGGGTAGTTGAGACTCTAATCTCAACTCTAAGTTCGTTTCACTCACTGTTCACCGAGCTAATTCGGAATCCGTATGCCTTTCGCCCGATCCGTAGCCGATCCCGGAGTAACCTCTTCTTCTACCCTTTCGCTTCTAAAATCTAAGGCATTCAAGCCAAACAAATAACAAATTTTCAGAATGCAATTCATGCAATTAGAGACTGAATTTTTTTCACTTTATTCAAAACAGTCCCTGAATTATTTGGTCCAATTCGACTAGTTTCCAAATTTCCTAATTTCTTCAATTAATCACTTAAACTTTCAAATTGATCCCTAAAATTGGTGGATTTCACATCTTACAGATTGTTAATAAATTTATTAACAGTTCATTTAATCCTATTTTTACATCTTTAATAATTCACAATTTCTTAATTTTTCTTCTTTTCGTTTATACACATTTCTGACCACCTAATTTAATTAATTTCTTATTTACTGTACACAACTCCAAATCGAACACCGTTTGTTCCTAAATTCAATTAACATACCCAATTTTAACATATCAAAAATTCAGATCGAAACTCTTAGTATATTATTTTATACAATTTTACAAAGTTCACTGTCCAGCTAGGAACATTACTGGACAGTTTTGCATGCTGTTCGAAATGATTTTCCAGATTTTACCACAGTCATCAAAACTCCTTTTTACAATTTTTCTACCATTTTAGACATGTCATGGTAGAACATATCAAAATTTCATCACTAAACTCTTACTAGTGAATTTTATACAATTTTCTAAAGTTCACTGTCCATCTAAGAACAGTACAGGACAATTTTACATGCTGTTCATATTAAGCTTCCAGATTTTACTAAAATGATCAAAACTCAGATTTATAATTTTTATACCACTTTATACATGTCAAAGTAGTACATATAAAAAATTCATCACGAATTTCCTATTAATTAATTTTCTATAATTTTTCAAAGTTCACTGTCCAGCTAGAAGCATTGCTGGACAGTTTTACATGTTATTCCATTTCACACTTCCAGATTTTAACACAGCCTTTAAAACCTTGTTTTATTATTTTTCTATGATTCTAGACATATTAAAGTGAAACATATCAAAAATTCAGATCCAAACTTCTATCATAACATTTTCTAAAATTTTTCAAAGGTGCATGTTATGAATCTTAACAAATCTATCAACACACTTTGTATGTATGTTATTAATGTTTTATGACTCTTAATCCTTAAGGATTCATATATATTTCCATATTTCCAGCAACCATACACAAGAACATCATATTTATGAATTTATAGACACCTTAGAACACATGATTTAATAAATCTTTTACCATAACCAAATTGAGAAGAGGATGATCTACTTACTTCCGATTTTTCCTTGATTTTTCTAAGTGTTTTTCACCACCATACATGCTCTTCTTCTTCTTCCTCAAGCTCTCAACTTTCTCTCAAGTTTTCTAGGTTGTATTATTGGTGTGAAAAAGCAAAGGAGATGAGTGATTTAGGGTGGTGTTAGCCGGCTAAGGGAAGAGAAAATGGGGGACAAAAATCAATTGGGATGACTTTATGTCAAATCACACTTATTACTCATTTTTTTATACCTATTTTTATAACACCACTTAGTATTAATAAATCATATATATTCTATAATTATACAATAATTTCATCCTATTAATAATGTAAATACATGTATTTCCATTTTAGCATGCAAATCCTCAACTTTTCCAACTTATTCAGTTTGGTCATTAATGAACCAAATTTTAAATTCGAAAGTTTGGAAAAATCAATCTAATTATTCACTTCATCATTTAATTTGACCTCTAATCTTCTAGGCTAATTTTTGGGATGTTACATAGGATACCACCGTTGATGGCCATAAAAGATGGCCGTTCGGTCTCAGATTTCACCGATTACTTCGTCTCAACCTTTGAGTTCGAATCCGACCTTCATTTCACTAAAAAATGCTCTGAAGTCTACGAAAAGGAGATCGAAAGTGCGGGAACCAGAATATTTTTGTCGAGATTCACAAGTTTCGAGATATATTTCCACCGAATTCGGACTCAACGTGTCAAAACGAATCCTCCGGTGCAATTTGAGATCAAACAACCACCGATTTTGAATGCCTACAATGACGACATGTGGCAACGGTTATTTTTTAAAGTTTAATAATATTTTTATTATTTATTTTAAATTATTTTTATATTTAATAATATTAAAAAATGCCATGTCATATCAGAAATTAATAAAAATAATTAAGAGTGACCAAAACAGGAGCAATCCGAAAATTCAATTATTAAATTGAAAAAAATTAAAGTTGAGTAACAAAAATAGGAAAGAGAAGAAAGTTGAGTGATGATTTTTGTACTTTACCCATTTAAAAATGTAAATAAAAGTTAGGGAAAACTACACCGGTGGTCCCCTAACTATGCATGTCTTCCTACTTTGGTCCCACAACTATGTTTTTCGGCAAAAGCGTCCCTTCCGTTACATAGTTCTCCTATTTTGATCCCTCGACGTTAAACCTCTAACGGTTTTGCTGGCTTGGCTTATTTTATATTTCCCCCAATTTCCACGTCATTTATTAATGAAATAATATCAGCTGACGTGTAAAAAAAGTTGAAACGACACTAAGCCTAAACCCATTCTAATCAGATCAGTTTTTCTAAAAATTAATCTAATCGTATTCTAGGGTTCTTCCTCTCCCGAAATTTTCACCCAAAATCAAACACCAAATCTTCAAAATCGAATCGATTTTCTAGGGTTCTTCCTCTCCAGAAAATTTCACCCAAAATCAATCACCAAATCTTCAAAATCGAATCGATTTTCTAGGGTTCTTTCTCTCTAGAAATTTTCACCCAAAATCAAACACCAAATAGACTTTAATCGATTCGAATTTCTAGGGTTCTTCTTCACCAGAGAAATCGCACCCAAAATCGAATCAAACACCTATTTTGGGGTTCAACGCGAAATGGTTTGGAAACTGAGAATCAAAGGGAAACCAAGCCCTCTATATGGTAAGTTTATAGTTTCTACCCTTCTCTTCAAGTTATGATGTTTCTTTTTCTGAAAATAGTACTTTATTGGTGGACCACTATATGTGTCTTTACTGATTTTTTTTCTGGTGTTTACCTTTTATCGAAAAAAACATGTTTTTGTCTTTACTGGTGGACCACTATATTTTTATCGAAAAAAACATGGGTAGTGGGTTGTACAATTCTTTAATGGTTTATTCTATTGAATTGCTACTGAAAATATTACATTGTTTATGATTCTTTATGTTTTTTTATGTTTACAGTGGTTTATGTAGATGAATGACAATATTTTATTGTGTTTTTTGCAGCCCCCAAGTCTCAACTATTCACAGCAGTTATACACCATGGTGGTTCTTTTGTCAATTCACGCAAACTGAAGTATAACAGCAACCTGGTATCTTATTTTGATTTCTGTGATGTTGATGAAGTTTCTATGTTTGAATTAGCTCGCATGATTGAGACTCTAGGGATAACTAAAACAGTGAAAGCCTTTAGAGTAGTACCAGGAGTGTCATTTAAGGTTGTAGCTTTAAAAACTGATATTGATTGTTTGAACATGGTAGCTGACTTACCTAAGAACCATCATGTGCATATTTACTTGGTTGAAATGGATAAAAGTGTGGGTTTAGGGTCAAAAGATGAAACTGAGTTTGAGTATGAGGAACCTAACCCTTATAGTTATAATGAAATTGTTCCTGAATTTGAACCCCAAGCTGAACCATTTGTACCCCAAGTTGACCCTCCATTTGAACACCAAACTGAAAATTTGGTTGTATCCCAAAATACACCATTTGAACCACACCATGAATATGTTGTTACACCCCAAATTGAACCTCCATTTGAACCCCAAACTGAAACTTTTCTTGCATCCCAAGATACACCATTTGAATCCCAAGCTGAATCTGTTGTTACACCCCCAGTTGAAGCTTCATTTGAACCACAAACTGAACCTTTTCTTGCACCCCAAGATGAACTTCCAGTTGAACCCCAAATTGAACCTAATGTTGAATTCCAAGATGAACCATTTATACCCCAAACTCAAACTGAATTTTCATTTGAACCCCAAACCTAAACTGATCTTGAATTTGAATTCCAAGATGAACCATTTATACCCCAAGATGAATTTTTATTTGAACCCCAAACCCAAACTGAATCTAATATTGCATTCCAAGATGAACCATTTGTACCCCAAACTGAACCTCAATTTGTACCACAAACTGAACTTGTTGTTGCATCTCAAAATGAACAATTTGAACCCCAAACTGAACCACAAACAGAACCCCAAACTGATTCTGACTCATCAGATTCTGAGTACTTAGCTAGTGAATTTGAATCTGACTTTGAGGATAGTGATTATTCTGTTGAAGATGTTGAAGATGTTATGGAGCCTTTATTTAGTGATAGTAGATTTAAAAATCAGTTTAGGGTTCATTTCGAGGAAGAAAGGGTTGCAAGTGAAAAAAAAGGTACAAAATGATGAAGAAACTGAATATTCTGACTCACTACATAGTGTAGACGAGTCAGATTAGTGGTGTTAGGAAGAAAAGATTTACAGAATTTAATGTTGAGCTGGACATGGAGAATCCTAAGCTAAAAGTTGGTATGCTTTTTACCAATAGAGAGGTGTTAAAGGAAGCAGTTATGAATTTTGGTTTGCAGAATAAACTAGGTCTAAAGTTGAAAAAAAATGACAATCGAAGGGTGAAGGTGATTTGCAAGCCTGGATGCCCATGGGTACTAATGGGAGGAAGACAAAATCCTAAAGACCCCCAGGATAAAACTTGACAAATTAAGTCCATTCAAAATGAACATTGTTGCAGTAAAGAGTTCAAAAATAGTAGGGTGTCATCCAAGTTTATAGCTAGGAAGTACCTACAATTTTTTTCTGGCTGACAGAAACTTTTCTATAACTTCCCTACATGAAGCTGTTAAGAAACATTATGTGCATCATGTGCATCACTCTAAGTTGTATAGGACAATGGACTTTGCCATTGAACTTATTGAGGGCAAACACAAAGAACAATATGATTTGCTTTATGATTTTCTTGGAAAACTTAGGTTGACCAATCCTGGGACCACCACTATCTGTAAGTTAGATGAGAGAGTATTTGAAAGGGTGTATATCTGCATGCAAGCATGTAAAGATGGGTTTAAAGCTGATTGTAGGCCTATTATATGCCTTGATGAATGTCACCTAAAGGGATATCATAAAGGTCATTTGCTAGCTGCTATTGGGATTGATGCAAATGACTGCCTATATCCCATAGCTTTTGCAGCTGTTGAAAGTGAATGTCATGAATCATGGTTCTGGTTTCTTGAACTTCTAGCCCTAGATTTGGAGTTGAACAACTCACACAACATTTCATTCATGTCTGATAGACAGAAGGTAAATATCATCACTTATATTTTGCTATGTTACATGTTTTATATAATTTACTTGAAATTTACCTGATTATTTGTTTTTGTCTTAAATGTAGGGACTGGTTGATGTATTGAGAGAACTGTTTCCACATTCTAATCACAGAACATGTGTGAGACACTTGTACAATAATTTCAAGAAACAACACAGTGGAAAAGCACTTAAGGATGGCTTGTGGAAAGCTTCCAGAGCAACTTATGATAGAGAATATGAAGATGCCATGTCTGAAGTGAAATCTCTATCAAGAGATGCTTATGACTGGTTGAGTGAGAAGGATCTTAGAAACTAGAGCAAGGCATTTTTTCCAACAAAAACCAAATGTGACATGCTACTGAATAACTTATGCGAGTCTTTTAATAAGGTAATATGTATTTTAATTGTGTGCATATTTGTTTGTCCAAAGTTAATTATATTTAACTTTTTTTTGCAGATTATTCTTGAAACAAGAACAAAACCAATCATAACCATGTTGGGGGCAATTAAGACAAAAATTATGCAAAGGATTGCAAAAAAGTTTGATGAAGCTGATAAGTGGATTGGACCTTTATGTCCAAAGATTCAGAAGAAGTTAGAAACATCAATGCAAATGTCAGCAAGGTATGATTAAACATCAAGGATTGCAAATAATGTTAAACTTTAGAATTCAAATCTGTCTATGTAGTAGTTGTTTAACTTTAGAATTCAACCATGTTAAAATTTACCTTATCAAGGATTGCAAATAATGTTAAATGTTTAACTGCTGTGACTGTTGTAGTCTTCATAATTTGGTCCCTTAACTATTATAGTCTTCCTAATTTGGTCCCTTAACTATTACAGTCTTCCTAAGTTGGTCCCCTAACTATTACAGTCTTCCTATTTTGGTCCCCTGACTATGTTGTTAAATGTAGTGGTTGTTATATGATTAAGTAGTTTTAGATTGAGTATACAGTAAATTAGAATGAGAAAAATATTAGTATTCCCTTCTTTAATTTATCTATGTAGTAGTTCTTACATGGTTAGATTAAGTTGTTAAATGCATAAATAATGTAGGTGTTGGGCTACCAATGCTGGTGGCAATAAATACCAACTTTCATATGGACCACATTCCCAGCATGTTGTGAACTTGACAGAGCACACGTGTTCATGCAGAAAGTGGGACTTGACAGGTAATTTATATATATTGCTTTTATTTTTGTTTATACTATGTTTAATATATTTTGGTAGGAATTCCATATCACCATGCAATCTCAGCCATACTGATGAAAGAGGAGAGACATGAGTCGTACGTGGATGACTGTTATAAAAAGACCACTCAACAAGCAATATACTCTCATTTGATGAACTCAGTCAGAGGTCCTGATCAATGGGCTAGATAAACATACTGTGAACCCATCTTACCTCCAACCATTAGAAGACCACCAGGCAGACCTCACAAAAAAAGGAAGAAAGAAGCTGATGAACCCATTATTCAAAGTGTTAGAGTTACTAAGAAAGGTGTAACCATGAGCTGTTCTAAGTGTAAGAGAACTGGCCACAATGTCAGGACATGCAAAGGCATTGTTGGTGGAAATAGTTCATTTCGATCTTCTTCTCAAGCATCAAGTTCAAGAACTCCTCGCACCAGAAGTGCACATCCCCAACAGGCTCCAACAACTTCCACCATTGTTCCTCAGCAACAGCCAACAACTTCCACCACTGTTCCTCAGCAACAACCAACAACTTCCACTTCCACCAGGCTCCAACCACCTTCAAGACAACCACCACCTACAATAAGACCTAAACTCCCGGTGCGTATTATTTATGTATTTTTCAACATAACACTTGTAATTAAAAATGATCTTGAAGAATAACTATTCTTTTTCTTATATAGATAAAAAGGTCTTCTCATGGCACTTGGAAACAACCTGCACCAGCCAGTAGTGCCCCTACCCAAGAGGCTCAAACAACCACAAGGACAAGTGTTCCTGCCCAGCAAGCTTCAACACAACCACCCCCAATTCAAGTTGTTAGATGGATGCTCAACAACAACCAAGAAAGTTCAACAACTCAACCTTGAAGATATCTTTGAATTCATTGAAGAAGTTGTTGCTGAATCTATTTTGTTTTCTGCTTTAAACTATTTAGGTAGAAATTTGATGATGAAACTGAAAATGACAATAGCTTCTCTATTTTGTGTTATGTTGAAGGGTGTATACCTATTTTTTGTGTCATTTGATGATATTAACAACTGCTATTTTAAACATTGATTAGCAGTTATTTTGAAAGGGTGTATGAAGCTATTTTGAGTGGCAATTTATTGAAGAATTTCAGTAAAATTCAATGTTATTATTCTTTGTGTCCTTGTGAATGGAATAGAGATCACATCTTTGTGTTATAGTGAATGGTAATAATAGAGAAAGAATGTTACATTTACAGGCACTTTAAACATTTTCAGAAAGCTAAATGGCTTCATTTCATTGATTTTAACTTCAAAAACTGATAGAAACATACATAAACAAAAGTTGAACATCAACCCTCAATAAACCCTAAACCCAATACAACACAAATCTACTAAACCCTAAACATGATTAGAAATCTTAACCCTTAAACATCAATAACCCCATTACATCACAAACCTATTAAACCCTAAATACATCAAAAACCTACAAAGCTAGAAATTAACCCCATAATTCCATTCATGGCAGTTATTGAAACATCAATAACCCAGAAATTACCCTAAAAATGTCATATAGGCAAGAACAACAACACATATAATTCAAAACATTCGCTCTCTATTCCTCGCGTGCTCCATGGCCCTTCTTTTTTTTAACAACCCAGCTATGATAATTCTTGGGCGTTCAGGAATTTCAGCATCAACCCACTCAAAAAAACGACATTTCTTACTTTTTTTGCCAAAATTTGGGCAGCCAAGAAATCTTCTGCCAAGATTCTCTACTGTCCAGGTTGTTTTTAACTCGCATGGACAGTCACAATAACAAAATCTGTTCATTCTTGATCCTTCCATCTTCAATCAGCTTCAATTTGTAATAGCCCTTCTTCAAGTCGTCTCTTTCAAAGTGAAGAAAGGAATAGAGAAAAAATAGAAAATTAGGGTTATGGCCCTTAATTATGAACGACATCTTTTTATAAAGCCAACTTTTTTTACACGTCAGCTGATATTATTTCATTAATAAATGACGTAGAAATTGGGGAAAATATAAAATAAGCCAAGTCAGCAAAACCGTTAGGGGTTTAACGTCGAGGGACCAAAACAGGAAAACTATGTAACGGAGGGGACGCTTTTGCCGAAAAACATAGTTGTGGGACCAAAGTAGGAAGACAGGCATAGTTAGGGGACCACCGGTGTAGTTTTTCCTAAAAGTTACTTAGTATATGTTTTAGAATAAATATTTTATACATAGCCGGTGGAAACTGAAAGTTTTCACAATCTATAAACCCTAAATTATAACCTTAAACTTTAAATTCAAACAATTATCCCTAAATTTTAAATCCTTACATTTAAACCTCTAAACTATATACCCTAAACTAAGTACCTATACCCTAAAATTAAGGCGCTTTTTTGGAACTTTCAGTTTCAACGGTATAAAATATGTATATTATGTTTATAAGGAGTAGCTGTAAGCTATAGTTATGCAATCATTTTGTCATCCTTTAGGATTAATTTGTCTTATGCAAACCAAAGATAATCAATAATTGAGTTCCGATGGCGGAATCATCCAGCCGTCGTTCGATTGATCCGATCACCGGCTTTTGCCACCTAACGAGAACCTTCCACAGTCTCAGACCACAAGTACCTCTTCCGCCACCTTCTCACCCTCTCTCCCTCCCTCAATACACCCTTTCCCTCCTCCGCTCCTCCACCGCCTCCGACGCCGACACCACTTTCATCATCAACGCTACTAACGGTCAAAGCCTCTCGTACTCCGAATTCATTGCTCAGTTCCTTTCCCTAGCTCAATCCCTCAAGAAAAACTATTCACTATCCCCAAACGACGTCGCTTTCATCCTCTCCCCGCCATCTCTTCATATCCCTTTGCTCTATTTCGCTCTGATGTCGTTAGGAATCGTTATTTCTCCTGCCAACCCGCTCAGTTCCGACTCGGAGATTGCTCACCAGCTTCAACCAGTGGCGGATCCAGAATTTTTTTTGAGGGTGGGCACAAATCAAAACATTTTTTAGGATGGGTACAAATAATAAAAATCTCAAAATTTCAGGGTGGGCACAAATCATAAAATTTAAGGACTAATTCATAAAATTATAAAAATTGAAGTCAAATGTGTAAGGTTTGGAAAATTCAGGGTGGGCACAGGCCCAAGGGACCATATAGATCCGCCACTGGCTTCAACTCACTAAACCCGTTATTGCCTTCGCCACCTCGAAGACCTCTTCAAAGCTTCCGTCTCTCAAACTCGGAACAATCATTCTCGACTCGCCCGAGTTCATCTCTTTCTTATCTGAACAAGACGTTGATCATGACGTCATTAACCGAGTCCAGGTGAGTCAGCATGACACAGCAGCGATCCTTTATTCTTCGGGGACTACCGGGCGAGTCAAAGGCGTGATGCTGAGTCATCGGAATATAATCGCGTTGATTGCCGGATTTTTCCACATACGGTACCCCGAAAATGATACGGATCCACCATTGCCCACGGCGACGTTTCTCACGGTGCCCCTGTTTCATGTGTTCGGGCTCTTTATTTTGCTGAGGTCGTTTTCAATGGGACGAACGGCGGTTTTCACCGAGAGATTTGATTTTGAGGGAATGTTGAGAGCCATAGAGAAGTACAAGGTTGCTCACATCTCAGTTTCGCCGCCGCTTGTGTTGGCGTTAACTAAATCAGATTTGACTAACAAGTACGATCTCAGCTCGCTTAGGATGCTCGGATCCGGTGGCGCTCCGCTTGGCAAGGAGGTTGCTGAGCGTTTCAAGGAGAAATTTCCCACCATGGAACTTATTCAAGTAAGAAACTGTAGCAACTAGATAAGATCATATGCACATTCAACATTTATGAATTTCCTAAATAATATGATAATTTTTGTTAGTAACCCATTATTTTTTCTGGAAATTTTTCATCATAATCTGGAATAACGTAGAATCCAAGAAAATATTGAGTGGTAGATTTTACTAAATTTATGCTGTGATTGAATAATGGAGGTAAGATGCTCCTGTAATTAGGCGATCCTTTATGCAGTAATTTTCAAATCATAATCTTGAATTATATAGATCATACGAAAATTTTACGTCAAATATCTATGTTTGTAACTGGTGAATTGTATAGTAATTATGTGTTGTAACTGGTGAATTTCATTTTTCATTCAATAAATTAGGTGATGTAATAAAGCTCCTTAAGTTTAATTCAGTTAGTCCATACTTATTCTATGAGTTTATGGTCTGAGTTTCGTATTGGCAAACCTATTTCTTTTATGCCGAGACTACTGTTTGTTATTGTGATTCGATTTCTTTTGAGGAAAGGGATATGGGCTGACTGAGACGGTAGGAGGAGGAGCCAGGGTGGTAAGCCCGGACGAGGCTGCTCGGTATGGTACAGTCGGCCGTCTTGCTGAAAATACAGAAGCTAAGATAGTTGATCCGGTGACCAGAGAAGCCTTGGCTCCTGGGCAGAGAGGGGAACTGTGGTTGCGAGGGCCAACAGTAATGAAAGGTATTTATTTTTCTTGCCTTTATATTGTGAATGTCTATTAGCTAGCAAGTGGCAATGTAAAGTTTGGTTGTTTTATGCTCTTTAAGGTTTATAAATGTACTCTCAATATGTGATATGTTTTTTCCTTTAGTTTTCTTTCAAAAATGAGAGTAAATAAGAGTATTGTGTATATTCTATTTTCAAATCGAACGAACCAAACCATTATCCCAGCTAATGATAATATGATAGTATTTTACCATCATAGAAACCACTGAGCTGCTATATGATGAATACACAATCCATCAATAAATATGGCAGGATTTAGACCTCCATTGTTAAGAGGCTCCAGATGAACAAAATCATAACTTTATCTCTCTAATGCTATAGATTCGAGTGGAAATTCTGTTTTTGATCTGTTCCATGTTAGATGCATACCGTATGTGATACTTTCACTCGAGTCTGAAGAACCTTAGTTTCCAATCTTTCCAATCTGCTTGTAGGATCTGTTTTCTAAAACCAAACAGACAGATGCATTCCAGCCGTGTAGGATGGTGGAGATCATTGCTTTGCCCCCTAAGCTTTCCACCAACCCATATGTTACTCAGATTTCATGTGAATATGCATCTTACATGAGTATGTTTGTGAGTATCTTTGAAGGATTATATTCTCGTACTGTGTCCGAAAATATGCCAGACACAAGACATGAATATCAAAATCGGGACTTCAAAAAATCTAGAGTAGGAGAAACATAGCTCAAAACTCCATTATCAATTAACAAAAGTTGCATAGACTTTCCTCTTTGATATTTCAGAAACTTGAAGCTCCTATAGAAGCTCACTCTTTCTTAAGTGAAATTTATGGTGTGAATGCAGGTTATGTAGGCAATGAAAAGGAAACCGCTGAAACCGTGGATTCAGAAGGGTGGTTAAAAACCGGTGACATTTGTTATTTCGACTCTGAAGGGTTTCTCTACATTGTAGATAGATTAAAAGAATTGATCAAATACAAGGCATATCAGGTGAGTAATGAGTTCCCCTGATGTTTGATCTAATCTTTTATGGACAAAACAATCTCATTTTATCCCATCCAAATTGCAGGTCCCTCCTGCCGAATTGGAACATTTACTTCATTCCCATCCTGAAATCGCCGATGCAGCCGTAATTCCGTATGTATTGCATTTATGCAGCTTCAACTCTTTTTTTTCTTCTTCTGGAAGTATTAGTGTCCAATTAGACCCACATCCGGATATGGAAATCTTGAGAAAATAAATTAGAAGTACCTATGTCAGACACAATTGAGTTAATCTTGAGAAAATAAATTAGAAGTACCTATGTCAGACACAATTGAGTTAATCTATGTTTTTTAGGGTGTAATAACATCAACCACGATGAATAAGTTACAGGAATATTTGATAGCTTTGTTAATTGAGTTCTCATTATTCTTGAAGCTCCTCATACATTTGGATTTAGGTATGAGAATATAATCCTCTAAATGCATGAACAAGTTAGAAAGCAAATTGAACACATTTTCATCGACACGTACCCATATCCAGCATTCACGCGAGTCCAAGTAACATTGTTTGATAATATGGCTGTGTTTTACGGTTTGTAAGTTGATCTAGATTTGATAGTAGAACTTGCAATTCATACATCAATTTTTTATATCCGGAAACAGGTACCCTGATGAGAAAGCCGGACAGATTCCTATGGCCTATGTAGTGAGAAAACCTGGAAGTAGCATCACTGAGGCTCAAGTCATTGATTACATTGCAAAACAGGCGTGTTTCTAAAACAAGGGGAGACTAGTCTTGGGCTTCTTAATTTTGCTTTTCCGGAAAATCTAATTCGGGATGCCATTTCCTTTGTTGCAGGTAGCGCCGTACAAGAAGATCCGACGCGTTGCTTTTATCGATTTGATTCCGAAGTCTCCGGCGGGAAAGATCTTGAGGAGGGAGCTGATTAATCATTCATTGGCTAAATTGTAATACCATATCTGGAACTTATGAACCCCATTTCTTTGGTACAAAGGTTGCCTTATGAAAGATATTGGTCTTAATCTTCAATTGAGAAGAAACTCAGCATTTACTCCGATCTGAATCCTGAAATATCAAATATTTTTTATGATATATAATTATGGAAAAAGCTTTGATACACAAACCATGTAAACTTTAATTTACACGTGTCTTTTCGTTTTAAGAGTTAGAGTTTTAATTTAGGGTTTGAAGTTTAAGGATTTAGGTTGTAGGATTTAGAATTCAAGGTTTAGGGCATGTGGTTTAAGGTTTAATTTTTTAGGATTAAGGTTAAGAATTTAGGATTTGAGTTTTATAGTATAAAAATGCAGGCTTGTGTATTAAAAATTTGGTGAAGTTTTTAGATAAATTCAACTAGGGTTAGAGTGGAGTTTTGATTTTGTCATCATTGTATTAAAGTGGAAGTGGAATTATTGAATGCATGGAATTAAGATTAGATAATGAGAGAATATGGATTTGGCCACCAAATTCTATTCTAATCTAATCAAAGTTTAAGTAATGATAACTTAATAGGTGCTTCAGTCACTCCTCATGTCCAATTGAGAAAGCAAGAAAGGGTGAGTCAACAAGGAAGACAGAAACGACATCGTTCCAATTAGAATAGAAGCGGGTGTGAGCCCAACGCAAATGAGAATGAAAAGAGGGCCAATTCGTAGCCCGAGAAGAGATAAGTCAGAATTTTAACAAAAACCGTTATTGTTAGATGTTACAGCCTACAGGCTACAGGTGTCGTGTAATTAGTTGCGGTACCCTAACAATACGAAGGAAAGAATGGATGTACAGAGCATTATGCATTACTCAATCAAATTCTCCTCATTATCCTTTCTTCTTCTTCAATCTTCTCTCATCTTTTCTTCTTCAATTCCGCCTTGCATTTAGCTGGGTTGTTACACCTTGCTCCGCGACTGCGATTCCAGATTCCTCCATGAGTGACAAGGGTGAGGGGGAATTTCAGTCTCTCTCTCTCTCTCTCTAGGGTTTCTATTCAAGGGAATCAGCGCCCCTTTTGCTGAATCCAGGTTTTGAAATTCCAGATTATTGTGGAGCTGATTTAGTGTTTTATCCCATCACATTTCAAAAGGGTTTATGCTCGAAACGAGCTTATATTAGTTTTTTTTTTCTTTCTTTCTTTCCTTTTTTGGTGCTTTGTAAGTATTGATTCTTTCCTATTTTCTTTAATAATTCCTCGTCGCCGAGGCCAACTCGTTTCAAGTATTTGTTTGAAAAACGAGGGAAAAAGAAGAAGTTACGTTTGAGATCTTGAGCTGCAAAGAAAGGAAAGTAAAAGAGTTTTAGGGCTTCTTGAAATGACTTCGATTTGGAACTTATGGAAGGAAGTTTATAATTTTGGTGTTTCCCTTGGGGTTTAATTGAACATTCTATTATTTGATGAATGTGAACCCTAGGTTTGACTGCAGGTGTATAAGGGCTGCTGGATAGGTAGTAATGAACTGCTCATTTGTAAACTTCTGAAAGATTTTAAATCAATTTCAATTGAGGTTGTAACAAGTGGTGGATCGAGTATCATCGAATTATAACCATGGATTATAGATCTTACTGGAATTGTTGATATGTGCTGTCATTGGAAGTTAATCTTATGGCTCCGGCTATTCCATTTGAATATGCAGGACTGAAGGAATCTGGGGAGTTTTCATTTTCACAATTGATGGGGAAGTCTAGGGAATATTTTAAGGGAGGGAAATCTTCCGGTTTTATCCCTGGTTACAGGCATGTGGTTGAGACCATGGGGGAATCAGAAGGGATAGGGAGCTCGGGACAGATTGGTGCAGAAATGACGGTATCAGACGGTTCCTGTGCACTTAAAAGGAAATGTATCGGTTCAAATGCCTGTAGTTATGATAATTTTGGAGTCCCCATGCAAGCATTGCAGTTGTCGAAGATGTCACAGTCCGAGAGAAGGGATTTGGAGTTGAGATTAAAATTGGAGCTTGAACAGGTTAGGTTGCTACAGAAGAAAGTTGCTAGTTTGGGTTCGAGTGTTGATTTTTTATCGCCATCTATGGACAACAGGAGTTGCAATGATGGGAACAAGATGCCTCCACTTGAGGATTTTAACCGGTCTGGAGTATTGAGTTCGCGAGGGAAGAAACGACCACTTGGAGGACGTAACGGAACTGACCGAAAAAAGAGCACATCTGGACGTTTTGAACAGAATCCAGCTGTGGCAGTGAGTAATTTGAATGCATATTTGATGAAGCCATGCGAGGCTTTGCTTAACCGTTTGATGCAACATAATTTTGGTTGGGTTTTTAACAACCCTGTTGATGTGGTGAAGTTGAACATTCCGGATTATTTAACTGTCATTAAGCATCCTATGGATTTTGGCACTGTGAAGAAAAAGATGGCTTCAGGGAAGTATGCTAGTCCGTTCGACTTTGCTGCTGATGTTCGCCTTACACTCTCAAATGCAATGACATATAATCCGCCCGGGAATGATGTCCACATTATGGCTGAGACACTAAGTAAATATTTTGAAGCAAGATGGAAAGTTATAGAAAAGAAGCTTCCTATAACCATGAATGTTGATGCTAAGCCTTCAATATCAGCGGAAGCTATAGAAGTTGAAACGAATTGTGACATTTTACCTTTGAAAAAGAAAAAAATAAACCCAAAAGAAAGTATTATCAAGCCGGAGCCCGTTAGACAGATCATGACCGATCAGGAAAAGCAGTCTTTGAGCACAAAACTAGAGTCTCTGTTGTGTGAATTGCCTGAAAATATTATTGACTTCCTTAAAGAACATAGTTCTACTGAGGGTCAAACGGGTGAGGACGAGATTGAAATTGATATTGATGCTGTTAGTGATGAAAGCTTGTTCAAATTGCGAAAACTTTTGGACGAATATCTGCTGGGGAAGCAGAAAAACCAAGCAAAAGCAGAACCTTGTGAAATGGAGGTAGTCCTAAGTCTCTATCTCAGACCCCAGTTATTTTTTCTATCTAGTGTGCAAAAATTGATATTGATTTGTCCTTTTCTTCTTTGTAGCTCCCTAATGAGTCAGGATTGAACAATTCACCGATGCAGCCATGTAAAGGTAATTTACTTTACATTTGTGCATTCCTGGATTATTATCAAATAGCAAGGTCAAATCATAACCGATAGTCTCTCTCTAGGTAATGATCCAGTTGAAAAGGTCATAGATATGGTTGCTGGCAATGATCTTGCACTGTACTGTCCTGTGGAAATAGAGAAGGATTGAACCCATAGAAACCATAAAATGCAGTAGTTCCAGTAGCTCAATCAGTGAATCAGGTTCTCGTTCTAGTGGTTGGTATTGTCTAGGGGTGTAAATGACACATTTTGTCCTCGTGAGCTACTCGAGTTCAAATAAATAAAAATAAAATAAAATTTGAGTCGTAAATTATCTAGCTGAGTTCGAGCTCGAACTATCGAGTGAGTCAAGTTCAAACATCTTAATACCCAATTCAAACAGCTTGCAAGCCTAAGGCAGCCTTTTGTTTTAATATATATTTTAAATATTCTACAGATTGTATATGCAAAAGCTTAATTTGAACTTAATCAAACCGAGCTTGAGTAAATCATTGTTGTCTTGATTTTATAGTAGGGTGAGATCTTGCACTGCCTTGGAACTTGGTGGGTCATCGTATATCAAACAAATGAAAGAACTGGAATAGCTGTTATGTGATAGAGCCTGTTTTTGTAAAATATGTCATTGAATAATATTCACTGAGATTTTGACTGTTAAAGTCTTGCTGTCAAGTTGCACCGACTATTTGTTTTCCTTAAAGTACCTGTATCTGGAATGGGTGTCAAACACATTTTCGGACGTAGGTATAAGGATATAATCTTCCAAATACATGAAACAATCAGGAAAAAAATAGAAGATATCCATTTTAGACACATACTCGTATCCGACAACACACTTGAGTCTGAGTAATATATATTTTCTTTGAGGTTTCTTGGATTAGTTTCTGTTTTATGTTCATTGATGATGTAACTAAAATTGGGTTCCATCTGAGTTGAGCCTTAAAAATAAATTTTATAATTGGTTTACCTACCTTTTAATTTCGTAATTCTTTGTTTGCATCAGTAAGTTGGAAAGGACTCCTAGCCTTTTGTTTGTAGTTATCTTGACTGCAAATTGAAAGCAACTATAAGCTTGTATTTTTTTCTTTCAACAATCTTCCTTTTTTTTCATTTGATATTTTTCTTTTCAGATTCAGATTCTGGTAGTGAGTCAGATGCTGGTAAAGCTTCAGTTCCTGTTAGTTCTATGAAGGTATCTCTATATCTCGATAATATGGGAATCAAATGTTTTTGTGAATTGAAGACGAATGCACCCTTCTTTCTTTCTTGTGGGTGTGTTTTGAAACATAATATATCACAGGTCTAAGGATTACCTTTCCCCTCCTTTTGTGGTAGGAAAAATTGGATTCGGGAACAAATGTTGACTTACAAAACAGCAGTGCTGCTGCTCCCGATGATGCAAATAGTAAGTTCCTTATCCTTTTGTATCCACTATGCATGCCTCATGAAAAATTTGTCCCATGTCTTTCTTAAAAATATCTGTCTTGTGCAGATGGTCAAGTTGAGTTAGACTCTCATGATAAGCCTAGTGCTATTGAGATAGAAAGCCAACAAGAGGGTAAGCATAATTATTAAAAAGGCTGTAGTGTTACTGTTGGGGCTCATCTCACCGATAATGCTGTAATATTATAGAGGAGAGTGCTCCATTTGAGAGGCAAGTCTCCCCCGAAAAGCTCTATCATGCAGCTCTAGTGAGGAAACGTTTTGCTGACACCATACTTAAAGCTCGAGAAAAGGCACTAGAAAAGGTTAGTACAGTATCCTAATGCAGTTACTCATAAGTTTAGCATGTAGATGCACTATGGTCAATGACTCAACATCAACAATATATATATATCTTACGTGATTGAGCACAGGGTGAGAAAGGTGATCCGGAGAAACTGCGGATGGACAGGAAGGAACTTGAAAGGCGGCAGAGAGAAGGTTAGGCTTAATGTTAATGTTGATTTTTTTTTCTGGATTAATATTCATTTGGAAATGTAGATCCCCCCCCCCCAAATGATCCCTTTTACTCTGTTATCAGAAAAAGCACGACTGCAAGCGGAGGCCAAAGCTGCGGAAGAGGCAAAAAGAAAAGCCGAAGCTGAAGCTGCTGTTGAAGCCAAAAGGAAGAGGGAGATGGAGAGAGAGGCTGCACGTCAGGCTCTTTTAAAGGTAAATCAGGATATTATATTATGTATTAGAGCTGAAGTGGTGCCATGTTGTCAGTCTATGTTAACTGACTCGGGTGTAAGTGTTGGATATAGGTATTCTTCCTACATGTGTATATTCAATTATTTTGTTGTTTTTTTCATGCATTTGGAGTCCTTGTAAGTCGAACGCGGCTACTTCAGTAACAATAAAGGGTTGGAGCAACATAGGTTATGGTGACACGAAAAGGTTTATATGTTCTTTTGCAGATGGAGAAGACGGTGGACATCAATGAGAACGGTCAATTTATGGAAGACCTAGAGATGCTTAGGACGACGAACGATGAAAGTTTGCCTAATTTCATGGAGGAGACTAGCCCAAGTCATTCTCTCAAAGAGTTGGGAAGTTTCAATCTCCGGGGAATAAGCAATCCCCTCGAACAATTAGGTTTATACATGAAGGAGGACGAGGAGGAGGAAGAAGAAGCTCCCCAAAGTGCTCCAGTGCCGGTAAATGATGTTGAGGAAGGTGAAATTGATTGAATTGTTTCCTCCCTGTGCTTGTTGAATCGAATCTAACGGTTCTTAGAAACTATGCATGATAGAACATTCTTGGACTCCATATTTTGCATAGGAATGAAGATCGGAAAAGAATATCACTTAGGGTTCAGTTAGTAATCTTTTTATTTGGGTCAAGTAGGCTTTTATTTTGGTTAGTGTTTATTTATGAAGCTCTGCTTGTTTGTGTGTGTGCATGTATGTAGGGTCTTATATTTTTATTATTAGGTTTGTATTATTGAAATCTTTTGTACTGACAATTTTGTGTTCATTCAACTGGGATTATTGTTTTATATCTTATTTATTAGCTTGATGGGATTCAGCTATTCATTTTGGATCTCCCAACTTACCTCAAATCTATATATTTTATATTTCAAACTAAAATTTGAAATTGCCTAATTAATTAGATTTGTTTGATCAATCTCGCTTTAATTTGGAATGGCCTAATCTAATTGGACGAGTTGAGTTCCATCTCTCGCTATAAAATTTGAATTTAACATATCTAATAAATCATGTGGTTTTGTTGAAAGATCATTAAATGAATTTCACTTCCAACATTCTTTATACAAACAATAAATATTTTTCATCCAAAATGACATTAAAAATATACCTTCAACAGTAACTCCTATTAAATCATAAATTTCAAAATTATTACTGTAGCCTAAATTACAAAATTAAAATATGTATATATATTATATATAGGACTTCAACTAAAAGATGTGGTTGCAAAGCATAAGCTTACCTGAATTAATTCCATGGCGTTGGCTCCACATTTCGAGGAGAAAAGCTTCGTCACTATTAGGCTTTAGATAATCATCCAAATCCAACTTCATCATCTTCTTATTTGAACAAGAGACTTGGCTTTGGTCTGCAACATTTTTTAAAGGTCGACGGTCGCTCATTTCTGGGCTCCAACTCCCTCGGCTGCTGCTCGTCAATTGATCGCTTACATCTTGCGCACTCGCCGCTTCCTATCCTCATGTCAATGCAGTATACATACATGTCCTTATTAGTATATGTTTCATCATATATTAGAATATGAACGAAAGCCTAAGGTCATCTCCGAAAATTAACCGAATATATATATATACACGTTAGACATGGGTAATTCAAGAGAAAAAAAAATGTAGTCGGAGTAGCAACACAAAAATGGATACCGAATTCATATATTAGTCGTATAAATAGAATATGAACAAAAGCCTAAGGTCATCTCCGAATCCGTTCTGGATAAGAAATCTAATATCCAAATTAAAAAATTACCTGAATCTGCAAAAACGGATTGAATAGTGTTGGATATTCAACTTTTTACTATCAACTACCATGTCCTAAGTAGGGCATAAGATTACCTGAGAAATATTGTGTTTATTCTTGCAAGATAAAGGAGAACCATCGTTAGAAGTCTCCCACCTTAACCAAGGCAGCATTACACCATCCATTTCGACAGGGACAGAGTTAAACGCTGCCCGATTCTGGAAATTTGGTGTCTTCGTCATCCCCCCTATACTTGAACTAGTATCGCTCCTGTCTCCATCCAATGATGAAATATCCGTATCTTCAACATTAGAAATGAAATCTTCAATATACTTTTCGGCCTCCTCGGTCAATTGCTGGGACATTCTATATCTTTCATTGCTCCTCTGGAAAACAATTCATACGTTGATTAAACAATAAAAAGAAAGATCAAATCAACTTTCTTACAAAGAACATCAGACTCTAATGGATTTAACAAAGAAAAATGGCACGGACTCGAAAATAACCATATAGAGTACAAACTCATGTAGAAGAGAGTTGTACCTTTCGGGCTCCTAATGGTTTCTCAACAATAGTGTTCTGTGGTCCAGAGAGCAATTCTTTGACAATTTTAGAGAGCTCTCTCCCATGCTCCTCCTCCAGCAGAATCTCAGTTAATAAATCGTTTCTAAGCTTCTCAGACTGTCAAATCGAGAAATAAAAACCAATCACTAATGTTTTCAAGTATGAAGCGCAGAGTTTAATTAAGTAACTAAAACTGCAACCTTCTATTCTAAAGTTTGTGAAATGTTTGTTTTACTCAATAATATTATAATAAACTATATGTCAGTGGGATTGTTAGTTTTACTAAATTAGATAGCCAGCGTTCCCAATTTGGAACGTGCATCCCAATCAAAATTTGTTGGGGAAATAGTGATTTCTGGTAACAGATGTTAGAACCAATACATATGCAATGGAAAGACTACAAATTTTGTTGCATAAATAGTTTAAGACTAAAGAAGACAAATGCACACACAACTAGTATTTATTAGTTCATTAAACACTTTTGTAATTTTGCAGTACCAATTAACCATAATCGTCAGATAAATGGAAAATATTGCACCACAGAATGTTGAAGATTTGGCTTTGTACCTTTTCCAATTTTGCTGTACACTTCCTTCTAGCTGCAGAAACAGCCTGATTTACATCAGAATTGTCAGGCCGCAAGCTATCACCGCTTGCTATGCCAGGCTTCTTTGTTTTAACCATTGACTGCATAAACCATGATGCCACCCAAAATTTTAGCAAACAAAAGAAGCAAATTATGCTCATGTAGGAGCAAATAAAACATTAACCATGTTCACCAAAACCAAAAAAAAAAATTACAAACTTGTTCAAGTTGTGTCTTGATCTCTTCCACAGCATGTCTAAGCTCTTTTCTCATTGCAGCATATAACCCACCATTCACGTCATCCCCGATGGGGTGCTCCCCCTACCAGGCAGGAAACACAAAAGTGAAAAAATTTAGCAAAACACTTCCTAGTTGTTATTACATAATTGTGGTTTTCTAAAAGAAAGGAGCAACCTTTTTCTGCGCATAAACCGCTCTTATTGTCCTCTCTGTCCCATTTTTATAGGAAAGAGCTGCTTCCCTCCCTTCATCATCAGTTATAACTTTAGAGTGGCTCTGATTTCATATCGGTATAAATTTCATTAGGCGAGCGAAACAAAACTTGACATAAATGAGTTTGAAAGATTCTAACAGATATAGGTACAGTGAGGATTAACCCAACCACTAAATAGCACCCTTATATAAAAATTCTACACAACCTAAATGGTGATAGTAAAAGTTAGAATGATATTTTTTTTTTCCAAAGAGATAGATAATGCTTACAGAGTAGCCATCGTGATACTTTAGGTCTCTTTGGCTGAGAGACCTTCTTAGGCCTTGTCTATTATTTGAAGCTGTTGGCTTAGGAGTGGAGGATATCTGATTGTTTCCAACAATAGAACTCTTTGTACTAGCACGGTTGCTTGAGTCCTGCATATGAACTAGATCACTCTACCAATTTATGGAACATCAAATGCATACACATCAACAAGTTAGTGTTTTGAATACTATTCCTAGTACAGTGAAAAACTAATAGGTTTCATTAAAGCCAACCTCACCATTCAAGTTGATCAAGTGCAGCAGTACATTACAAAATGTTATCAATGATACTTCACCTTAATATTACTACAAGAAAATAAACATATTTGACATGCAAAAATTCTAAAGGTCCTCGTTTACTTTCATCAAATGAAACACAAATATTCGATAACTGATAAAAGATGACCTACTATTCAAGTATAGAAAATGAGCTACCATTCAATTACAGAAAAATGATTTTTCATCTAAATCAATAACATTTATACTATGTTATTCGGACTTGGATGTGAGTGTCTAATATGGGTATATGTCTAGTATGGTTATGCTCAATTTATTCAAAGCTTTTCCACATACTTGAAAGGTCATATCCCATAACCATGTATGAAAATGTGTTTGGCATGGGTGTCAAACACAGATACTACAAGAAAAGCGAATGGTCACAACATGGCATCCATAAAACAAATGCCACTGAAAGAGCTTACAATTCTAAATTGGGGGCATAAACTTAGCAATGACACTTTCAATACCATAAAGATTAAAGAGTTATCAAGTACTTCCATGTTTATCTCATTTTGGCCAATTTATTTAAACTTACAACGAAGCAACGCCATTAAGGAGATGTAACAAGTGCATGCTACAAATGATAATTGTTTTAGTTGCCTTGTCCACGTAAATTGATCTTTATGTCCAAATTAAGCAAATGTCAAGCAGATTTCACGTCACTTTAAAACACGATAAGACTAAACTGCTTATTGCACGTCACTTTAAAACACAAAGTCAGTTGAAATTTACTACTCTTAAGTTTAAGCAGATTTATACACCTAAATTAGACCACTGAGCATAAGAATTCATCAAAATAATGAGCTCACGCATAATACGAATAAAAACAACAGTAACGGAGATAATGATTATAACAGTAGTACCTCAGAGTCGCTAATTTGATACCGAACAACAGAGACCGATCTTCTCCTCCTGGAACTTGCGGTGTCCGAAGTTAACCTTCCTCCAGAACCATTATTTACATCATTAACCCTGGATTCTTGCCTGGAAACCGATCGTCCTCTTCTCTGATTCACATTCTCGCCTCCATCACCATTGCGTGGTGTTACGTCATCAATCCGTGAAGCGGAACGTTCTCGGAGTGCAGAGTCAAAGAGCTCGGTAGCGAGATCGTCGAGACTAATCTCCGGGAACTCCGCTCCCCTAACGGTATTAACGAACCTTCCCCTGTTCATCGGAGCCGGAGTAGGCTCATTGTCGCCGGCTCCGCGGGGGAATCTGCTGAGACTCCTGGCGCGGCGATGGACGGAGGAGGAGCTGTTGGAGGAAGAAGGGTCACCGGGTGAGGTGGCGAGGGAAGGTCTCCTAGTAGTTGAGTTGAAAGCTGAAGCTGCCATTGGAGAAAGCAGAGACAAGAGAGAGCGGAGTGATTGATTGGGGGTGGATTTATTAGGGATTTACAGAGGAGATGTTATGATTTGGAGGCATTTAATTTTAAAATCCACCAAATCTAAAACGTAAGGAAAATACAGCTCAACCAGGACGACAGACACCGAACAAGATAGAAAGATTTTGAAAATAATGAGGGAGGTTGGACTTGGCGGAAAAGGAATCATCCAAATTTGAAATAGGGAGATTAAAAAGGCCATTAACTTTAAATTATTGATAATATGGATTCTGTATCTACAAATTTACCCGATTGAGTTTGGATAAATTAATTTTTAATTTTTATATATGTCCTACTATACGAAAATTAATTCAATGAAAAATTATTTTTTAAAAATTAATCCAATCCTAAACGAACTTAATAATTTTTTTCTTAAATTTTTTTACTCAAACTAACTACTGATATATTTAGATAGAAGTATCAATAAATCAAATCACAAATCTAAATTTTAAAAGATTTCATGCTCAAACTCACATTAAGTTCTAATCAATTTCTAAACTTTAAATATATATCAACACAATCAATAAAATGGTCACCAAATTTTTAAAAGTTACATTATGGGCATTAAACTTTAGTTTTTGTTATAAAATGTTACTGAGCTGTTAACTGCCGTTCACCGAATGACGTGACAGTTACAAAAATTTGAATAATAACACATTTAATCCTTCATGTTTACATATTTAATCAATTTAGTCCTAATTTAACTCTCATTCTTGATGTCTAAATTGATTGAATGTGTAAATATTGAGGATTAGATGTGATGTTATACAAACTTTCGTAACTGTCATGTCACCCAGTTAACAACAGTTAACGGTTCAGTGACTATTTTGTAACAAAAACTAAAGTTTAATGCTCATAATGTAACTTTTGAAAGTGTAGTGACCATTTTGTATTTTTTAGATATTTTAGTGATTGTTTATGTAATTTACCCTGACATTTATATATTTTATAATTATATTTAATATATTATTATTTCTTAAGTTAGAATTTTAAAAAAAAATCCTCATAAATTATTACTATTCAGTTTATTGGTCAATTAATTCGGATTAGGTATTGTAGAAGTTTATTATGTGATGATTTTTTTCAATTTGATTTGCTCTATTCACAATATTACAATTTAAATCCCTAATTTTACTTTAAAATTTAACGTCTTATTCCTTTAACGGTTAACTCATATGGTAGTTAAGACCAATATATACCAAGAGATCTCAGTTTACAGATGTACTTATAAAGTAAGCCTTTTATATGTAGGGACCAAATGATTTAAACATGTGGGCTTCATTCATATGTGACTAAAAATGTTCATATTTTCTCATTTTGTATGAGTTTAAATCTTGATATGAAAATATAATATATTTTTAATTAATAAAAAAAATCATGCGGGCTTCACTCACCCCATCTCCCATGCATCATTTTTATCACAAGTCTCATTCAAATAAGTTGGTATCCATTTATCAAAGGCTTTTAAGTATGGGACACCACATTTTTACATGTTCAGCTCACATGATATTCATTTATTTCACCCTAATTACGTATATTTTATTCATACCAAATTAAATTAGATAATTATACATACATGTGGGGGCATAGCTAAGAGGACTAGACAAATATATGGATATGTAATTTTTAAAACCACCGCCACCTTCATAAATATAGGATACATAAGATTTAAGGTTAGAAATTAAAGTTTAAAATTTAGGGTTCAAGATTTAGGTTTTTAAATTTTATAGACTTTACATAGCTTGTGTATCAAAATATAACTCGTAGAGTATACCAATAAATTGACACAAAAAAATCTGAGTAGCTTGTGAACTTAATTAAATTTTCTTTTATTTTAAATTAATACTAAAAAAATCTAAAGTTCAAACATAAATAATCGAATAATCTCAACTTTGAACTCAGTTCAAACATAAATAATCAAACGTATAAAACAAGTTTACTTTTTACCAAGTAAACAAACCCAAATAACCTAATCAAGTGAAGCCGACATGATTTTTAATATCGAATCAAACTCGTCGATAGCCTGAATCATGAGACAGACACGATAAGATAAGATAAGATAAGATAAGAACACAACAGATAATACCAAATTCGAAACTTTAGAAACTTCAGTAGCATAACATTCATTGGCCTAAAGAGGAAAGAAATGAATGTGTATCAAAAACCACGATACGAGAAAACATTGAAAAGCATGAATATTGAAACTCAACAATGTTGGTTATCTGCTTCTAATTCATAAGATATGCTAAACCGATTCATAGATCGATAACGCGAGACAACTTCTGGATGCGATTCAATAAGAAGTCTCCTTGTTTAATGGTTGCCTGGTAGAGTGCATTCTTCGCATCGGGGCGGTTTGTTTCCAGAACACCAGCAACCTTGTCGATCTTGCAGTGAAGCTTCCCTGCTGCAATAAAACGCGATAGCTCCCTGGAATCATGAAGAGAAACAAAACAATCATGACAGGGCAGGCAATGTAATACACAAGCATGGGACATACCACAATGCCCATGTCAAAGCAATGATAAGAAACGGGAAAAAAGAGTATAAAACCGAATAAGATGATCATTGGATACAAACACTTACACATCAATGAATTCAACTGACACTCCAAAAGCCTTTGCCATGGCTTCAATGGTAACACTCTTGTAGGATTCAAGAAATTGAGAGTACACAACAGTTCTGACCTCCCTCATGTAAAATCGAAAATGTGGATGCAAATAACGGTCCAGTTTTATCTTATCCGTCAAGCCAGCTGATATATGATGCGAAACAAATTGAACAAAATGATCAGTGAAAGAAATTTTAGCTTTTATCAAATGTTAAGAAAGCAGCGGGACTAGATATTGGGACAATGTGATAATTCCATAGCTATACATACCGAATGCTAAGAAGAATGATTTGTACTGACAAACATAAAGAGAGTTCAAGAATTCCGAAAGATATGGTATTTTTCCGATAACAGTCAAGATCTCGGGAGCATCAACGACCTATAACATTTAGCCATCAGTAAATCTGCCTGCCCCAAATAGAAAGTAATACAAGTCATAGGACAACAATTTTGAGGCAGAACTCAGAAGAAAATACCTTTTGTTTAAGGGAAACTCTATCCAACGATATGATGCTTGTAAGCACAGTGTAAAATATGAATGTCTCATAAGGGAAGAGCTCATAAGTAGTGAAGGTTGAAATGGAATCCAAAAATAGACTGGTTGCCTTCTTGAAATTCCGAGTGGCCATGCAATATAAGCCTTCGTACACCTTCAAACGGTTCTTCCTCTCCCAGTCACCGCCTTCTTCAAACAAACTGGCATCAAAATAGGAGCAACAACAAGTTAAAAGGCATACCATCTCAAGTTCAGGAAAAGTTAGAATTAATGGCTATTATTAATCAATATGATTACGTACTTTTTTGCTTTATCAATGCTTTTGGAAATAAGATCGAAATCCATGTAGAAAAAACCAATCTGCAATGTATAGAACACCAAGTCCATCTTTTGCCCAACAGCAACCGTCTTGGTTTCCGTCACCTTCAATTGCTCCAACGCTTTCTCCTAGATAAGAGATGGGTATGAGTCGAGTTGAAAAATATAGCACTCAAGTGTAACTATACAAGCAGACATCACCTTTAAGAGCAATATAAACTACAATTATTATTACCTTGTCACCGATTTGAATGTAATATAAGGATTTAGCTAAATGAGCTTCTCGAACTTCACTTTCACCCAAGTTTTCTTCAGCATCAGCAATTCTACAATGCCAAAAGACAGGCTTCAGTTGAACATGATTAAAAAGAAAAGAAAACAACAACAACAATTCATCTGTCACCAAGAAGTGTTTCTTTCCTTTTAAAGAGGGGATCAAAGTGTAGAAAAACTGCTGAGAAGTAGTTGATAATACATTTTTGGTTGCCTAATTGACAGCATCATTAATCCAATACCTATTATCTAAGTTACTTGGGCATCGGATGTGTCTGATTCAAGTATACGTTCCACACAGGTAAGTTCCATTTTCCCCAAATTTTTTTACACATTTGAAGCAATCTTAGAGAACCATATCCTCATCATACTTATGTCCGAATAAGTGTCGGACACAAGTATTTCAAACAAAATAAAGAGTCAGAACGTCATAGTTTATTATCACCAAGAGAAACGGTATTCTTACGGAAAATAGAGAAATCAGAACCACAACTCTCATGCAATTGAAAATGAGTTATGATCCTGGGAGGTGTATATTCTTGTATGGATAGAAAAAAAATTACAATGTGTTCAAATTCATAACTCTCCTAAATGTTTTCAGTCCAAACAAGAAGAGAAGCCATAACCACAAAGCAACTCTCAAGGTAACAGTTCTTAAGCAAAACTGTTTGATCAAAGGCAAGAACAGAAAAATAAAATTTAATCCCCCCACAACACTATAATTAAAATCTCAAATCTTGAAAACCCTAATTCATTCAGAATTAGTCTCTTTCTCCTAACTTCTCTTTAAGCTAAAAGCTCTACATTATATTCTCATTATCAGATAAATGGAAAAATCCTAAAGCTAAATCTTGTACTTCCGATTAACAACTAAGCCATAAAACCTAAAAACAATAATAAATTCCCGATCAACCCTTAGTAATCAGTGAGCAAACAGAAGAAGAAAATTGGAAGAAAACTGAATAAACTCACTTCTCGTCGAGCTTCTTAATCTCGTCTTCATTCTTGGCACGCATCGCGTCCAGAACGCTCTGATCCAGCTCCACCACTTTATCAGCAACTAGGGTTTCGTAATAGGGAGTCATGTCTACAGCCGTCACAACCATGAAGAAAACACGCGAAGCATTGTGTTAGAGTTGAGCCGGAATAATTGACTCGGAAAAAGAGAAGAGGTGAATCGGGTGAGTTACCATTGGATTTGACCGCGTTGAGGACCTCGTCCTTGAGGCTGACCTTCTCTATGTCAGGGACATCTGGGTGCTTGAGGAGGAAGACGTTGTGACCGAGGATGAGTTGCTGTGACTGCTGATTTCCGTCTTGCGCGTCCATTGGTGAGTCGATCGAGTGAGCCACTGAGTTGGAATGAAACGAGTTGTGCTTCTCTTTTTAGAGTTTGCTTGAGAGAGAGGAGGAAAACAGAACATAGGAGTTGTCGTCGGGAGTCGGGGGTTATTTAGAAATTAGAAGGATAGGTGCCTAAGTTATGCTTTTTACTGAATTAAGTTTTTAAACTATTTTTTTACCCCAATAATATTTAATGTTTCATTTTATTAATTTTTATTGTTAAAATGCACATATAATCTTCTAAAAATATATTAAAAATAAATAAAACTATTTAATTTTTTAAAAAATATTAAAATTTTCAGATTTCACAAAATAATTTTAAAATACTTAACTCCCCAAAACTTAAATTTTGGTTTGGGTCGATTTCACCGCCGCTCACTATATCGGTCGATGGACTATCACGATCATTTCTCCTACCACCTCATCATTAAAAATTGACTAATATCGTGCGAAACGTTAAAATTATCGAATGATTCCTTCGAACGATTTACAACGAACGACGACATGACGAATGAAGTGTAGGTTGTTCGAAGAGAGGAAGACGCTTCATTCTATCACTGACAACGCAACCAACGCTGCCGTGAGTGGTTGGATTTGGGGTTTAAGAATTTGGAGACTATTTTAAGAATATTTGAAAATTTTATGATATTTTTATTTTTTATTAGTTTTATTTATTTTTAATATAATTTTAGAATTTTCAGAACATCGCACGTGTCTTTTAACGTCGAGAATTAACAAAAAAACCTTAAATAAGTTACAGAATAAAATGTTAGACACTTATTTGACTCAAAAAATAGTTTAAACACTTAATTAAAAAAACATAGTTTGGGCACCTATTTGCCTATTAAGCCTATTTATAATCATATTCATGATGCAAATATTGCCCAACGTGCTCGAAAGGTATTGATCGGTTCGGTTTGAAAAAATTCAAACCGGTTTATTGTGATTTTATGGGTAAACTACTACGATAGTCATTTAGCTTTTAGGAACTATCAATTTAGTCATTTTTTTAATTTTACCCATCGCCATTATTTTAATAGAATTTGAGTACTTGAATAACTTAATTGAATAAGTGTGATCAATTTTTTTATTAATATTAAAAATTTCAGTTTCAATTTCAATTCGAACCCAAAATAATTGAATGAAATTAAATACTCCATAAACAATTGAAATCGTATATATGAAACGAGAGAATTTGTCGAAATTTCGTTGTTCTGGTAAATTTGATAAGAATGGATGTTTGTTCGATTCCATGTACAAGTGTTATTTTTTTTTTTACAAATAACTTGCCTCAGTGGTTAAGAGAACGGTTAATATTTTTAAAAATTATAGGTTCGGACGTCAACAACTGCAGCAGGTTGATTTAGCATGCGACGGGAGGTTGTTCATTTTGACCAGAAGACATGAGTTGGTATCATTCCATCGTTTTATATTTCTTACTAACAACATAAAACCTACGTATATCGTCCCGGCCGCGGGTGTTGTAGTAGAAATTCTCATCATTTTCACCACCACCCCCATTACGTGATAATCTATTGTTGTTCATCAAGTAATGCTCAAATCAAGCCTTACTCCAATCTTCTCCATTTTCCCACCCAAACCCAATCATCCAAGACTCCTCCGCCGTGCAATCTCCAGTAATTTGAACCCCACTCCAACTGTTCGACAAAATGACTCACCCAACATCTTCACAGCCCCTCAACTTGCTCCAACTTCAGCTTACATTCACCTCCCTTTCTGTCGAAAACGCTGCTACTACTGCGACTTCCCAATCGTCGCTCTCGGCTCTCACTCACCAACACAAACCGACGACGATCCCCGTATATCAAACTACATCCAATTATTACTCCGAGAAATCAATGCTTCCAAAGTGAATTTCAACTCCCACCCACCGCTTGAAACCGTCTTCTTCGGTGGAGGAACACCGTCTCTCGTGCCACCGAGGCTGGTTTCATCAATTCTTGATTTGTTGAGAGTGAAATTTGGGGTGACTTCAGATGCCGAGATATCAATGGAAATGGACCCCGGAACCTTTGACGTTAGGCAAATGGAGGAGTTGATGGAGTTGGGAGTGAATAGAGTGTCGTTGGGAGTTCAAGCGTTTCAACAAGAGTTATTAAAGGCTTGTGGGAGAGCTCATGGCGTTAAGGAGGTTTACGAGGCCATCGAGATGGTGAAATCGTGTGGGGTTGAGAATTGGAGCTTGGATCTCATCTCCTCTCTTCCTAATCAAACTCCGCACATGTGGGAGGAAAGCTTGCGGTTAACCATTGAAGCTCAGCCGAATCACGTCTCCGTTTATGATTTGCAAGTTGAACAAGGCACCAAATTTGGAACACTGTAAGCATTACTATGATACTCGGATTCAGGTGTGTGTGTATTGAAATGTTTAATTTTGGAGCATATAGCTTAATATTTGAATCCTTGTCTGTAGGTACACACCAGGGGAGTTTCCTTTACCTTCAGATGTGCAGTCTGCCGATTTTTATAGAATGGCGTCGAGAATGCTTTCGGGTGCCGGTTATGACCATTACGAAATCAGCAGTTATTGCCGAGACGGATTCAAATGTAAGCACAATTTTACATACTGGGAAAACAAACCATTTTATGGTTTTGGTCTAGGGTCTGCTAGTTTTGTAAGTGGAATGAGGTTTTCAAGACCGAAGAAAATGAGAGGGTACATTGATTTCGTTCAGAGCTTGGAGAATGGCACGACCGATTACACCATGAATACCAATACGGATGTGAAAGACTTGGCTTCAGATGTCGTGATGCTCTCTCTTAGAACTGCAAGAGGGCTCGATTTGAAGTCTTTCCGACTTGCATTCGGGAACTCAGTTGTAGCTTCTCTTTGCGAGGCTTATAAGTCTTATGTTGAAAGCGGGCATGTGCTTTGCTTAAACGAGCAAAGAACAATTTTAACTGTAGATGAATACAGTGCCTTGTTGTTGAATGAAGATGATATTGGACAAGGATTAGCTTATATTCGTCTCAGTGATCCGGATGGCTTTCTATTATCAAACGAATTGATATCTACTGCATTTGGGGTTATTGCTCCCTAGAACTTCCGAGTTTCAAATGTCAACTTTTTTATGGTATGTGTTGCATTTGGGTTATTGCTGCAAGCCTGCAACATAGATGGGTTACGATCTACAGTTATGAACTATCAATTACACTGGGTGTACTGATATAGACACCGAAGACTTGGCTTCAGATGTTGTGGTGTTCTCTGTCACAACCGCAATGGGTCTGGTTGAAGACTTTTCGATGAACATCCGGGAACCCGGTCGTAGCTCCTCTTTGTGATGCTTATAAGCCTTTTGTTGAAAGTTGTTTACATAAAAAGGGTTGCAAATACGCATATGTATGAATTAATTATACTTGTTTCAGCTCTTAAATTTTCTTTCAGAGTAGATGGTTTTGCTGTGATGACAATTTGGCTGCCTGGATTACCAGTGTATTGGAGAGTTAAATCCTCAGCCCCATCTTAATAGAGTTGTGTATGTGTTATGGTTGAGTTATCCAGGACCATTGTCAACCTTCAAGATAAAGGAAAGCTCAAAGTCAACACTTGTATCTTAAGGTCAACTCTAATACATATTTGGTGTTGGGATTCCTGATTCATGTCAATCACCAAGCTAGGTCAAATATAAGGACGAGTAAGTTTGGCAGTATCTCAGTTTTGCAGACGACTTTGATTGCAACTGAATGAGTGAGCATAATGAAACCCCATGATTAACAGTTTTCTGAATGGCAACAATGGGAAAATCCTAACCCTTCTCTTCAACCTAAGCTAACCTACTCGATCGATCGACAGTTTCATCACAAATGTTAATTTTACAGTTTTCCTGCTTCCGGTTTTCTCTTACCTTTCTTTGCTGAATGGCCGGTCTTCCTTTTGTGACGACTGAAATCTGACACAAAGCGGAATGTCTGGCCACAGCCTTCCTCGGCACACACATAAGGACGAGCACCTGTGTGAACCCTAATGTGTTCAGTTCGAGCCCATGCCCACTTGAATGTCATCTTACAGCCCTTCCATGGGCATTTAAGAGGTCGGTCATCCATATGAACTCGGCGGTGCTGAACTAGATATTTGTGTGAGAAGAACTTCTTTCCGCATCCTTTGACTGGACAAATGTTTCTTTTGTGGAGGGTGAGCTCTTGTTTCAAGCCAAAACTCATGGTGCAGCCTTCCATGTCACACTGATATTCCTCTTCCTCGTCTCTTACTTTTGCAGTGCTGTGACGGGTTAGAGTTTTTTTTGCCTTTGAAGCACTCTTTGCTTTATTCTTCCCGGCATGCTTCTTCACTTTAGGTTTTGTTTCCGGTTCTTTCAGAGGCTTTTGAGATCTTTTCCTAAGGCGCGAGCTGGGTCCACCATCTACCTCATCTTCACCATATGAATTCTCATGCCTAGCACTTTGCTTGATCTTGGTGTTGCGATTTTGAGGGGTCTCTTGTTTGTTTTGCTGAGAGACTACTTGTTTTGTTGTCCCACGCTTCCTTTGTTTCACATTCTGAGGGGCCTCTTGCTTTATTTGTTGTGGTGTTGGGGCTTTCTTTTTTCTGCTTCTAAGACAACTATTCAGTTGACTGTAATTCTCATCCGATGAATCATATGAAACTGCATCATCACTTTCAATAAATTTCCCTTGCAGGCTTCTCGAAGTCTTCCTAAGCTGCTGCAGAGAAGTATCATCCAGTGAATCATCGGAAACAGCATCCTCCCTCTTGTGAATTTTGGCATGCTTAGTTCTCAGAATCTTCCTAAGCTGCTGAAGAGAACCATCATCCCGAGAATCCGATGAACCTGCATCTCCCCTCTTGATAAACTTGGTTACCCGACTTCTAGGAACCCTCCTATGCTGTTGGAGAGAATTACCCTTCAATGGATCGAAAGAAACTACATCTTCTCGATCAGAAAATTTGGACACTTTCCTTCGAACAATCCTCATATGTTGCTGTTGAGGATTATCCTCAAGTGAATCATCGGAAAATGCATCATCTCTTTCCATGCACTTCATTTGCTTGCCTCTAGGAATTCTCCTAAGCTGAGATTGAGAATCATCATCTGATGCATCATCCAACATTGCTTCATTTCCATCTCTCTTGATAATTTTTGCTCGCTTGCCTCTAGGCATTCTTCTTCGGTACTGCGTAAGGGAATTATCTGTTTGTGAATCATCCAAGACATCAGGATTCCTATCAAAGGACTTGAATTTTCTGCCTTTTGGAATCCTCCTATGAAGCTGATGAGAAATTTCCTCTTGTTCATCATCCGATACGGAATCCTCTCTCTCCATAAATTTGGCCCGACAGCTTTTAGGAATCCTTCGATACAGCTTAGTGGAACTTTCATCAAGTGAATCACCTGAACCCACATCATCTTCAACAATATGTTTCCCTTGCTTGCCTCCAAGTTTTTTCCAAAATTGTTGAGCATTAAGATCCTCTTCCGCATCCTCGGATTCAGAAGCTTCTCTTTCAATAAATTTCCCCCCTTTTTTTCGAGAGAGCTTTCTCTGCTGCATAAGAGAATCATCCTCAAGCGAATTGTATGAAACTTCGTCTTCATTCTCGATTAATCTAGGTTCTTTGCCTCTTTTTAATCTCTGTTGCTGCCTAATAGAATTACCGTCCAATGAATCATCTGAAACTACACCCTCTAGCTCGATGCATTTTGCTTTCTTTCTCGGTGCAATCCCTGCCCTCGTTTTCCTCCTTCTATTCAACCTTTTAGCCACCTTGGGAGTTCCCGCTTTCTGAATATTTTCAAGTTCTCTCTCAAGATTTTCATCCGAAGTTGCCCAAGCATGGGAGCTATTTCCTTGTTCTTGTTCCTCGGGATCCCTTTCTGTCAAGAATGGATGAACCTGATTCGACATCCAAACTTTACCACACCATTTGCCAGCCACTACTTTTTTCAGCTTCCGAGATCTCCGTCCATACACATTCAACTTTTCCTGCGAGCTAGCAGGAAAATTACGGCCAAATGCACTATATGTAACACAATTGTATGGCATCTGTTTACTGTACAGAGTGGAGCGACTGAGATTGGAACTATAAAACAAATTGATTCCTAGCTTTACCGCCCAGTCTCCATTTCCAGGTATAGCATCCTCACTATCAAGAGCTGATCGGATCCTCGCCTCATCGTCCTTAGTCGCATCCCCAAATAAGATGTTGTTCCAGAGATAATCGATTCCAAACTCTTCAGCAACCAACTTTGCTTCTGCTTCTATCCTGGGATATTCTGCATCATTTTACAAAAAATTGTTAAATCTAGAGAGAAAGAATCAAAGACAATTCTGTTAGAACAAATGATTGGTTTTCTGGAAGATGCAAAACATGCAAATAATAAGCAGTAACTGGAAACATAAGGGAACACACATTACAGAATTGAATCTCCTGAATATTTTCTTCTTTCCGGGAAAGCGGAGGAAGAGAAATGTAATTTTATGTGAAAATATTCATTTGTGTATAATGTCTGTCAAAATCTACCTGGATGACAAAGGAGAAATACATGCACTCCTCCTATTTGACGAAGTTGCTCTTCTACTTCCACAGCATGCTCGAGACAGAAAACATGCATCCGAGAAGAATCTTCATCGTACTTTGGAGCAAATGGAATATCTGCATTTTCCGTACGTGCCATGGCCTTGCTGAACCTCATTGTCTCTTGAACATGTGATCCTGTGGTTGGATCACTAAATTTATCCCGAAAACCATTTGATCTTCTAGAAGCAAGATTCTCGGTTTCCAACTCAACAGCCTTGTCCAATGTTTGAGGGATCCTATACTTGATATCAACACCTTTTGATCCAGGTTTGGGATCGCAATCAGTAACATGGACTGGAGCTTCTTCAGAATTAAGCCTTGGTAATGAGAGAGTGTGACTCGCATTTGCTGTGCCAGGAGAGAAACCAGAATCATTATGCTCAAGTTTCCTTCCAGGTGAAGTGTCTGCTGAATTCATCTCATCACCAGAGGCAGTCGCATTTGGTTCAACATTATCATCTTCGGAATCAGTTGAATTTCCGTATGTTGAAGCTAATAGACCAAGAGCAGAAGTATTTCCCCTTTCTCCAGTATCTTCCACAATTTGGTTACTTTGATTCACCGTCTGAAACTTGTACTCAACAGACTGAACAGGTACATCGTAAGCATTTGGGGCACTTATATTCATCCGCCCTGCATTGAGGTAAAACAAAAGCGCATTGCGTTCAGAACAAAAAAAAAATGAACTTGAATGAAAATGAGACCATAGATAAATCTTCGGCAAAAGAAATAAGAGAACATCATTCAGATAAAATATTAATTATGAAAAACTTCAATAAGCAATCTAATCTATACACAAGAATATCATCAAGCTATGTTGATTCGACTCTTCATTTTCCTTCAAGTACCTGTGTCTGACACCTATATCTGACATGGGCATGGGGGAAATGACCCTCCAAGGATAGTCCATAATATAGAAATATTAGGGGGAAAATTGAACATGCCAATGTCAGATATACACCAGTATCCTACACACCTAAATCTGAGTAACATAGAATGTCATATACATACTTGCATCCTACACTCAAGCTTGTGTCCGAGAAACATAGTAATCGAGACATCATGCAACTTTAAGAAGTTTAACTCAAACATGACAATCATCACATCCCGTCTAGATGCAAGCACGTCAGCAACCAATCATTTGCCAGCCCAGACAAAAGCTAATTGCCAACTTTCCATGAGATTTAACATAAGCAAGGTGTCAATTTCCATTATGCTATTAGAATTATCATATCTCCATTACTCTTTGGAAATGATATTTTCTAAGAACCGAAAAACCTCCAGCCAAAATCCAGACAATTCTACTAAGCATCATTCCTAGGACTGCTGCTATTTTAGTTGATGACCTATAAAAAACATTAAATGCATCATAAAGACAAAGATATAGCTCCACATAAACCCACACTCATGCTAGGATATGACTTCCAAAGATCTTCCAAATACATAGAAAAACTTGAGAAAAAAAACTTGACCATACCTGTTTCAAACACAACCATATATCTAACACTCACACCCAAGTCCAAGTAACATACCCAAGAAGGCAAGGAATGCATTTAAATCACATAAAATAGTTATATTCACTAGCATTTAAATCACATAAAGAAGATTAACTAATAAAAGAAAATTTTCATACTCGTAGAAGGATTTTGCTCCGAAGTGATTGCATCCCCAGCAGCAGCAGCAAACCTGTCGTGTGTTACTCCAGAACCAAAGGTCCAATCATTAAAAAAGCTACAATCTGCCGACGTTAGGTATCTAGCTGCTTTTTCAGTTGGTTGAAGAACAGCAATGCAAGCAAAGCATAATATTCCGCATGTGACACATGTAAATAGTCTCTGATCCAACAATGTATCACCTTGATCAGCACTTTCTCTTTCTATGTTCGTGTTTAAGGTCTGTGATGGCAGTTTACACAGATAATCAGTTCCCCTGAAAGAAGAATCTTGGTTGACTTTATGCATAGAAACATTTTTCCCTTTCACTGAATTGAAACCTTTTATTCCCTTGATTTCTTCATTCCCATGTAGCATTATCTCATCGGAAGCTAAGGCTTCGAATGATTCCATTGTTTCCTTGTAGCGGCATAAATCAGATGACATCCTTGGGTTTATTCTTAATTGGGATGCAACACGTATTTTGGAACAAAGAGAAATATCAGTAGAACCTTTGGGGAGTAATACTACGGAAGATCCTTTTCCAAGAATATGAAGTAGGTCATTGTTCTGCATGAGATTCTGCACAAATAATTCTTTAACTAAGGTTTCTCCTTCACTTTTTTTCTTATCCTTGAGACGTGAACTCTTTGGTTTGGCAATGATGTTCGTAGGTACCCTGCAAGGAGAAACCTAACAAAAATGAGGAAAATATACGCAATATAAGTTATTGCTCTTCAATTAATTAGTTCAGCATCGTACGAACAACTTTTGGTAAAAATGTCGCACATACCAATAAAATTTTACAATTTTTGTCCTTTAAGCCGTATGAAGTCTGAAAATAACGTGAAATAAAAGTACAGAAAGAATGTTACTTTGAGTTCTCAACATTCTAATATACCGAAGTTGGCTGCATATGTGAGATTTCGAAGCAAACAATGGCGTAATGATGCGGCCCTCTAAATGTTACTAGGAAAAACATGCGAAAAGCCAAAGATACCAATGATAGAGAACGTTTTTCCAAGTTTTGGAAAAAAGCCAAATATTATTGAAGTTTTTCATATTGAGAATTCTGAGTTTATCAGATTCAGATTTCAGACAATAACTTTCCAGGTTATTTGTCCAACACCAACCATTCTCCAGCAATTGAACCCAAGTCCAAGGAACAAAAGAGAAGGAAAAAGCAGGAAATTATTCCAATCACAAGTATGTTGCATCGACTTTTCATTCTTCTTAAAATACCCATGTCCGACATCGGTGTTTGAAACATATTTGGACATGGGTATTGGGATATAACCCTTGAAATACATGGGAAAACTTGGAAAAAAAAATTAAGCATGCCCGTGTCAAACATATACCCATATCCAACACTCATACCCAAGTTCAAGTAAGCAATGAGCAAACGTAAATTTTTCCTAAGCATTTACCTAACAATGGAAATTTCCTAAGCAGTCCAGAAACTACTAAAAACGAGTCATGCATATTCAAAGAGATTGCAACAAGCCAACAATACTTTCCGGTAATATAGCAGCAAACTGTAACAAAAATGACAGTGACTCAAGAGTCCAGATATATTTGGTACAGAAGGCAGAATGAATCAAGAAATTAAGAAACTGACAAATCCGAGGGAATCATACTGCATAGCCGTGAGTCATACCTTGAGCATAACTCAAGAGCAAGATCATAAAGTAATTGGAAATGAGAGACCATCGGAGGGTAATTAATTGAAGCTCTTCGAATAGCAGCATCTTGGGCCACTCTCAACCATTCTGGAGTTGCAATATTAGCTGCCTCTCCAAGGTTAAATCCTAATGACAAAAACATATGGATGAAATAAGCTCCCTCATATGATAGTTACTAAGAAAGATTCAATGGTCTCACCATGACTGAACCCCGAATGATAGGCTCTTGGGAAAGTGACAACAAACTCCCCAGCATTTTGCACTAACCTGATTTCACAATAATGATAATATAAGACATATAACCATCCATCAACAAGACAATTAATCGCATCATAAGACTCTAAGATGATGAATTCACTATAAATCTAACTAAAGGAACAAAAATGGAATTGACACTTTCTTGTAGAATGAGAGAATAATGAAATGCATAACTAAACTTCAACTAAAAAGCTCATATGTAGTCATTTTCATTATGAACCTAAGAAATTTTCTACAAATAATGGAGGACTAAAATCACCTGCAGCATGGAATTCCAGCACGAACAAATACTTCGGGAGACATCACTGTGGTCTTCTCACCAAGTGTAGAAAAGGTAACTAAAACAGGAAAAGTTATATAATCAGTACTTAAATATGTGATCTTGAATTCACTTTTGTGTTTAACCAAAATAACATCAAGGCGTAAAAACTTCGTGGAATAGAATTGAACTGATACAAAATGGCAAGTAAGAACGGAAATTAATTAGCTTGAAATCAACGAAAGTATTTCAGGTGGACTTCATTAGCTAAAAAAGAAACAGAGGAGACAAAATTAATCGTTCACTAGACTCACCAAAACAAAATTCAGGGCTTACTTGAGCTGGACAAAGTTTCACTTTTAAAGCTTGGCCGGAGAAAAAATCGAACAGCTCGAGCACTCGATCAGGCATGATTACAAGTAATAAATAAACTCAATTCTCATGCTTGACTTCAAGCTTGGGGATTTGTACTCAATTTAGAGTTAACATTTGAAAAGTTCCAATAATAATTCAGAAAGAGAAAAAATATGGTCATTTAGAACCTTGAGCCACTTGAGTCAAGCATTATGCTCAATTATTGATAATAGCTTGAGCTTGAGCTTGAGCTTGAGTCGACAATGACCAATGAACAAGTTGAGTGTGTGTTTTCCCAAATCGAAGCCGACTTACCAGCATATATATCTTACTTACACTCTCATAGTCATATGGGCTACTACTACTTATGCAAAGTCAAGGAAAGTACTTAAAATGTCCTCCGGCAGCCAAACAAGAAACAGAGCAGACAAAGTTTCAATAGACTCACCAAGAGGATTGAACTCTCCTGCATAGCCATCGACCCTGACGACCTCCTCGAAAGCAACTGCAGCATCCTTGGGAACACCGTACCAAGTTTTCCCAGCTCCCATATGCAAATAATTCAAGCTATGCAAATCATGATCCTCTACGTGCCAAGCGAACCAACTGAACAGCATTGCAATGTACACCATAGGGGAAGTAACACCCGGGATCTCCTCTTTCATGAACCTCAACAGCGACCCTTTCGCCCTCGAAACTGCCCTCATATTCCACGGCGTTTCCCCCACCGTAACCCCCTCCCCTGCTTCCCGCCCCCGGCTATTGCTCTTCTTTGAGTCAAACGGCACGAAAGCCGAACCGGGCATGTCGTTTGCATACTCAACGGAAAAGGGTTGGTCAGCTGTGGCTTTCCAGAAAAGGGTTTCCACTTCCAAAGGTGAAAGGGAACCTTTTTTGCTGCACCTTTTCAAGTAATTTCTCTCGAAATTCCTGGCTTTGGCTTCGAATTCTTGGAAAGTATAGTACTCCCCACTCTGCCATACCGATTTCAGAACGGGCCTTTGCTTCCTGGGGCAAAACCCGATCTGCTGCTGACGGGTAGTGAATGTGGGTCCGGGCTTGGAGTCGGAGCTAGCATTAGCAGGTGCACGAGCGGAAAGGGAGCGATTGAGGTTGCCGACGGCGGTTTTTTTAGGAGCAGGTGGCACCGGAGGTATGATTTTGCAGATTCCAAACAGGGAAGCCTCCTTTTCGATCTTGAAAATATAAGCAATTGGATCTTGGAACTCTGCTAGAGTAGGCCTGTACTCTGGAGCCAAAGGCAGTGACTTCAGCCATGAAAACACTTCTTGGCTTGCCTCTGCTGAAAGGCTTGAAGCAGCCATGAAAATAAAGAGTAAAGTTTAATCAGAATTTGGAATAGTCATTTTATCAAAACAAAAAAAAATAAAAATAAAAGAGGGATTAAAGTTTAAAGAATCTTCCAAGCTTCCATATTTTTTCCCAGTGTTTCCCTTTGGTATAAGGTGGTGGGCAGGGGCAGGCAATCTATGAAAGTACCACTCAATTTATTTTTAATTTACATTATTGCCACACTCCCTTTTCTCTGGGCCCAGCCAGCCTCACCGGGTAGCAATAAGTACTTTAACCTAAGTACCTAACCAACTTCGGAATCGAAATGGACCAAATCACCGGAGTACTAATTATTAATATTTAATTTATTAATTAATTCATATCAAGTATTATTAGATACTATTTATTTTAATATTGTTTTTATTTTATAAACTTTAGATTTAAAATTTTATTTACTAAATATCAAATTTAAAGGCAATAATATTTTCTCCCCTAAAAACCTGCCAATTTTCATTAATAATGACGGAAGTCTTACTTTTGTCTAAAACAGACAAAAGTAAAATAATGTGAAGTTGTAAGAATTCATTTGCTTTTTTCTGATATAAACGTAATATTTGTCGGTTATATATTCATATTGATATTGGTATGACTATGGCCGCAAACAAGATAAAATTGATCGCGAGTTATTCGAGTTTGATTCGGTCAAAGTTTAATTAGTATTTGATTTGATTAAATTCGAATTGAACTTGAATTCGACTCGAGTTCTTAACAAAACGAGTCAAGTTATTTGATACCTAACTCAAAAAGTCCGTGAACTACTCAAAAATATGTGTTTTTGGTCGATATGTTTTGTTAGTTTAACTTTTTGTATATTTTTATGTGAACTCTTTTCTTTCGACTGGAAGATTTTTAATGAGATACGTGAAAATATTTTTTTGTATGATTTTATCTATAATAAAACTATGCAATTTTATCAATAATAATAATAATAATATTAGATTTGTAAATGAAACAAGACACATAGTGAGCTATTCGAGTTCGACTCGGTCAAAGCTCAATCATCACTCGACTCGAACACAAAATCGGCTCGAATTCTTAACGATTCGAGTCAAGCTTAGTACACTCGAGCTCAGCCTTACTCGAGCTCGACTCAGCTCGTTTATAACCCTAGGTATGACCGTATTCTGTCGACCCGATCCGTATCCTAAATCAGACCCGATCTGATTGGATACCACGTTGAAAGACCGATATGTTTTTTGTGTTGTGGGAATTGTGGCGGATAAGTTGAGAGAGAAAAGGAGACGTTTAAAAAATACGAAGCAATCATAACCAACGGAATCAGTCGCAAAAATCACAGCTTGAAAATGGCTTCCACTGCCATCTCTCTATCACTACCAACAATTCCTTCATCTTCATCTTCATCTTCTACTGTTAAACCCAAAGCTTTCATTTCCGACCACCGCCATTTATTCGTTGCAAAGAATTCACCATCTTCTTCTTCTTCAACAACAACAACAAGAAGAACAAAGCAAATTTCTACTTCTTTCAAGATCAAATGCTCATCGTCTTCGTCTTCGAATGCTCTTCCTTCTGCTCTTCTTTTTGACTGTGACGGCGTTCTCGTTGATACTGAGAAGGATGGTCATCGGGTTTCGTTCAATGACACTTTCAATGAAGTAAATTTCATGCTCTTTTCATTTTTTTGTGACTTTTTTAAAAAAAAATTATAGGGATTTTTTATGGTGCAAATTTCAGAAAGAATTGGGTGTTACATGGGATGTGGATTTGTATGGAGAGTTGCTCAAAATTGGTGGTGGAAAAGAAAGGTAATCTCTTTCATGTTCTCTTTAATGCTATGCTTGGAAATATGGATGTGAAAATTGTAAGAATGAAATGCCTGCATTTGTTGGTTTCAACACAATATATATTTGGAAAGTATAAAACCATGAAATTGTTCCATTCCTAAATTCCTTAGGATTTTGAAATTCACTGCTAAATTTGTGAATTCATTTATTTAAAAATTTGTGAGAATGAAATGAATACATGAGGTATAAATTTCTCGTGATTCAATGAAGGCACAAAAACATGAATTTGAAAAATGCAATCGTTTTATTGTACAATTTAGGTTCTTTTTGAAATATGAGTTCCAAAATGCAACTAAGTTAGTTCTGTCTTTTAGGATGACAGCTTACTTTAACAAGACAGGGTGGCCAGATAAAGCTCCAAAGAGTGAAGAAGAAAGAAAGAAATTCATTGCTTCACTTCATAAACGGAAAACCGAGTTGTTCATGGCCCTTATTGAAAATAGATTGTTACCTCTCCGTCCCGGTGTAGCCAAGTTAGTCCCTCTCTTACTTCTTTTAATCTATGCAGTCTTTATAACGTTCCATTTCAAGTTCGTGTGTGTCAACTCTTATTCGGACATTAATATGGGTTTGATCTTCCGAAAGTACACCTATTGTGGGAGATATACTCATATGTCATATTTGACACTCACCATATTCCCAAGTAATGTTGAACTTTATTACTCAAATGTTTGTGTTTGGCATCAAATTCGCTTAATTAGTTAGTGGTTCAAGTTAATCGTAAATGTGATTCTTTAGCATGTTTACAAAGAATACACTGGCAAAGTTGATTATTTGAACACATATCCATATACGGCACTCACTTGAATCCAGGTAACATTGGATTTTATTACTCAAATGTTTGTGTTTAGCATGATATTCACTTAATTATTTAGAAGATTGAAGTTAATCATAAATGTGATTTTTCTACTCAAATGTTCGTGTTATTTTGAAATATTTTAGATTGACAGATTCTAGCCTTTTGAGTTATTTGTGATCATATCAAACAGGTTGATTGATCAAGCTTTGGAGAAAGGAGTAAAAATTGCAGTGTGCAGCACATCCAATGAGAAGGCGGTATGCTAATCAGGTTTTATACAGCTATGATTAACTGTATGATTGATTTCATTTTGCGAAGGATGATTAAATCCGGTAATTCGAGACACTATACAGACACTAAACATTTATTATACATGGCAGTAATTTGATAAACATGACAAAACTTATTTAAACACCATACCATGCACGTGGTTAGGACTTTAATAATTTGAGTTGTTTATGTTTCGTTGTTTACACTCCCGAAACAGAAAATATAGAACACTATGATTGCATATGCACAGATTGCCAAGTTTGAGGATGATTTACAGTTATGTAACTTATGTTACTCGGACTCGAGTGTGTGGTGTGAGTATGTGTTTGACACTTCAGAAGTTGTTCCATGTATTTATGGGATCCTTGAACAATCATATCTTTATACCTGTGATTGAATATGAGTCGGACATGGATGCAAGACACAAATACTTCCAAAGTGATGAGTCTGAGCATAGCATATTTGTGAAGCCTCAAATAAACCTGGCACCGAGTGTTCTTTTTAAATTCTCAATTTTATTCCTCATAAAAAAAATCTATTACTATTTTTATAGGTCTCTGCAGTAGTTTCTTGTTTACTGGGACCAGAACGTGCAGAAAAAATACAGATATTTGCCGGAGATGTGGTTCCTCGTAAGAAACCTGATCCAGTGAGTATTTCATCCCTCTTAATCGAGTTATATCTAACAAAGAAACCTTTTAATCGGACCTTTATTTCCGATGTGGTTCACAAGACAGTTTACTCGGTTCAAGTTCATTCATATTTTTGTCTACATGAAGATGAATTATCTTAAAGTACATGTTCTTTCTGGCAGGCCATCTATACATTAGCAGCAAACACACTCGGTGTTGAACCTTCAAGGTATTGCATCATAACTTAGCCTTCACTGATGTTTTTCGATGCAAAAATAACAAATTAAATCATGTATCTATGACTCGGTTTTGAAAGTAGGACACAGAGGTGATTCCAACCCGTGTCTAATGCGGGTATGTTTAATTTTCTCCAAGATTCCCATCATGAGTCCTCGGAGTATCATATTCCATACCCATGTCTAGATATTTGTTGGATATTGATGTCGGAGTTCGGACACAGATACTCCAAGAAAAATAAAGATTTAGAACAACATAGACATATACTGAGCTTGATCGACTCGATACTGGAAGATCAGTAAATATAAAAGGCTTGTGTTTATCTTTTGTTATCTTACAGTTGTTGGTTGATACATATTGGAGATCAGATCTGATATTTTTTTCCTCCCATTTTTTCCCTTAGCTGTGTTGTTGTAGAAGACAGTGCCATAGGACTTGCTGCTGCCAAAGCTGCTGGAATGACTTGCATAGTGACAAAGAGCGGGTAAATTTCTTTACTAAATGAGACATCTGTGATCGTAAACTACAGGCTGAATTAAATGATTAAATCGGTTTTCATTGTGTGTGTGTGTCTTGGTCGAATCAACCGATTGCAATGCCCTAGTAGTTACCAGTATCCTACTTCCTAATGTCAGCTGAATCCTAGATTTGTTTGTTACTTGAGAACTAAAGATCCATTGCTTCGTTTTCACTTTTCACCAACTAGTCCTACAGTTCAACCATATACAACCGGAAAACTGGAAATTGTGAACCAAAAAACCTCTTAATAACCAATGACAAGATTTTTCCAATAATGTAAACGCCATGCATTAGCAATTGTTGTTTAACATTGAGTGGTCCTCTGGTTGCAGTTACACAGACGATGAAGACTTCTTAAATGCGGATGCAGTGTTCGATTGCATTGGAGATCCACCGGAAGAGAGGTTCGATCTAGCATTCTGTGCAAGCCTTCTTGAGAAACAGTATGTTAGTTAAACTATATAATATTGTTTTGTTTCTATGATTGTTTGTTGACTATACTATTGATTCATAGTCTGTTACTTTTGGTGACTGACTGCTGAAATATCACTGTAAAACTGAAAATTTATATTCAACTTGTACTTATTGGTTTTCAATTCTTGGTTCAAGCTGAAACTGCTTAAGACATGAAATAATGCCAAGGAATCCATAAGATTTTGACTAAACTAAACCGAATTCAATAAAACAACACCAAAACCAATATAGCAGATAAAAACAACAGCTCATTACTTTTAAATATACAGATCATTGTTTTAAACGTGTATACATACAACTATACTGGTTTTCCATGTTTACGTTACTCCGAGTTTTAATTTCTCTTCAAGTACCCATGCATGAGACATTCGGACATGAGCATCGGAATGTAACCCTCCAAGGATCCTCATGAAAAAAAAAAACATACAGAAAATTGAACATTCCTGTGTCTGAAAAGTAGCCTAGTTCAGTGTCCATTCCATGTGCAACCAGTGTGGATCATGTCCAGGTACAGACAATCCCATTCTTATCTGCAGAGGCTAATGGTTTTCCAAGTCCACTCCAAGTACATGACAGAACAGGAGCATTGTGCTCCTTCAGAGTGCTTACAATGTCGGCTTTTGATATCGACCAAATGTAGATGGATCCATCTACGGAGCCTGCAGCAATATAATTTTCATCCGGACTAATACACGAGCGACTCCAATTAGATGCCACCCTGTTTCCGGTTGCTCTGAATGTACCACAAACTTCCAAAGATCGTATATCGAATAAATTATGCAAATTATCTCTGCCACTTGTCAATACAGCATTTCCGTTTCGGGACAGAGAGAGAGATGTAATGGGAAGTGAATGTGCTGCAACTTCGCTAAGTAATTTTGCAGTCTGAATATCCCACAAACGGAGATTCCCATCGACATGACCCGAGCATATGGTCAATCCATCTGTGCTGAAGCAAAGAGCATTGCAGTTGCTGTGAAAAACTATAGTGTTGGTGCAGTAACCTTTCTGCAAATCCCACACTTTTATCGTCCGATCATAAGCTGCACTCACAACATGACGACTCGAAACTTTGCTGACATCCACAGCACAAACTTTGTCCTTGTGACCTGTGAGAGTATGCCGGATTCGTCCTGAGTTGACATCCCATACAAATAAGTTGTTTGAACTGCTTGCTGCTATTATGAATCTATTGTCATGGGTAATTGCGAGATCAAGCACGGAACCGAGGCAGCCAGAAAAATTTTGGACTAAAGATCCAGTGCTAGTATCCCACATTTTGATCGATCGATCCTGTCCCCCACTGATCAATTTTCCGGAATTGTACTCGAACAGTATCGAAGCACAACCACCTTCATGGGCATTGATCCTGTACTTGCAAACTGAGGGAACAGTTGATTCTGCGAAGAACTCAGCACCTTCTTCACTTCTACGGACAATACCATCTACTTGCTCTCGGGCAAGTTTTTCTAAACCACTGGCCTTGAGCCGCTCGATCATATCTTCGTAAAGTGCATTTGCCTAAATTAATTAAAGGAAAACTAAAGTTAAGCACTAATATATGTAATCAAACAGGCATATTAAAAAACAAATATACCCTTTCACAATTAAGGAATAGGATTAAAAAAATTTCATTCCATTAATATTTGCCATTTAGGTTTCTAACTCGCATTGGAGTGTTCTATAACTCTAAATGACACTATTGCTCATTTAATCTCCTCTCGATTGTGTCAAAGTTAAAGGAATCTAAGAAAAACCAATCCTAGAAGTTGATAAAATCAAAAAAGTTACCACTGAAATCATGTAGTTATTCAAGAAGACACGAGAAAAGACAATGTTATCTTTTTCCAAGTAAACAGCTGATGGGTCTAAACCCCCCGAAATTAGTTGTTTAAGAACCTCCTAAAGACTAAATACCATCATTCCATGCCCCAACCCTCATTTATTTTTATTATTCTTTTCTATTCCTTGTTGTGCAATGCACGGAGCATGCAACTCAGAGTTGATTATGATAGTAAGATTTTGTTTCTTCCCATCCAATCGAAACAAAAAGGTCACAAATAATGCCAACAGAGACAATTTGATAATGTTCAGACTTAGCTTCATTGTATGCATGAACAAATTCTTAATGAATCACAAACCCAACACGCTTAAAGTTCAAGCATATATGGACCTAGCTATTTATCATTCTCCAAGTCAATCAATCGAAATATACCTTGTTCTGAAATAACAATATACCATACCTCATTAAGCCGTTCAGCATCCTGCATTTTTTGAAGCATCCACCGATCAACTAACATTTTATTTTCAGCCTCTGCATTTTTGGCTCTAGTTGTCACTTGTTCTAATTGAGCTTTTAGTTCCTGATGCTCGATCATCACCAATTCCAAAGCTCTAATCTTTTCTTCTAAATCGGTTTTTAATTGAGAGCACTCATCCCTGCCAGTTTAAACAGTCCATCAGTTATTAATTTCACAGTGACTTCGAATCCAAAAAAAAAATCTTCCCGCCAAACCCTAAAAAGAACACAACCGAACCTGCTTTGGGTCAATTCCTTCTCCAATTCAGCAATAGTTGTTTCTTTCTCTTGTAGAGAAGCTTTTAAAGCTCGAGACTCGGCTACTTCAACCACTAGTTGCTCAGACAACCTAGACTGTGCTTTGTAACATTGTTGAAGTTCCACTTCCAAGTTTTCAGCTTTCTCTTTCCATTCCGAACCCTACAAAGAAATTCACCAATGACCTATGTTACTCTAACTAATCAATTTTCTTGAAGTATCCATCTCTTACACATGTGTTCAATGTACACTTGGACATGTTATGAAGATACGATCCAAAAATCCATCGAAAACTTTTAAAAAAATGAACATACTTTTGTCGGGCACATACACATATCCACCACTCACTTAAATCCATGTACATAGCCAATTACCCAATATCTATGTTGCTCTGACTCTTCATTTTACTTCAAGTACTTGTGTCCAACACATATCAGACATGGGTGTAGGAAATAACCCTCCAAATACATGAAAAAGCTTATCCAATTCTTTAATCCAAACCTACTTGTGTTTCATAATCTTGCAACACAATTATAAACTACTACCTCAACAGAAACTTCTCTTTTTAAAAAAATAGCAATTCAATCCATTGTTGTGATAAAAATAAACCCAAAAAACAAACAAACAAAACCTGAGAGATGATGGGCCTGGAAAGAGCAACATATGCAGGAGCATGGGCTCCTTCTTCGAGTAAATGCCGTTTCTTCAGCGCCTTCAAAGCATGTTTTATAGCTTCCCTTGCTAACTCCTCTTGCGACCTGAAAAAGATTGAACATCGTTTGTTTCTGGGCAGAATTTCGTTGACATTAAAAAGGAAAAAAAAAACGGAATCCAATATGCAAAATTTTCTAGTATAAGAAAAGGAATGCATTTTGATCACTTACATAATAAGATTGGATGGGGGGTCAAAAATTACAGTGTAATAATCGGAAATTGAATTCGAATTAGGGTTTTAATTTGTGTTGGGATTGGGCTAAGTAATTGAGGGATTGAGAGAAAAGGGATGAGGAAGAGAGACTTCTTCAATGAGTTGTAATAAGTTTGAAATTGTGAAGTTAATCAAAGGGTAATTCTGGAAGATCAATATCTTTTCGTACGCGATTCCAATTCATGAACATGATGGTAATATTTTTATTTTATAATTTTACATTACTATTAAATAAAACAAATATATCTTCAATAAAAAAATAAAACAAATATATCTATTTAACAAAAATAAAACAATTATAACTGCATATTACCCCAAAAAAATAAAAAAATTATATATAATTCACATTTTTCTTACTCAATCCAATTTTTTTTTTATCAAAAAGAGAAACGTTTGATTACTACCGGAAGATATTCCGACACATACAACAACAAAACAAGCCTCATACGAGGGCAACGACCAAGACAGAACATAAGAAAACAAAACCACCAGCCGTAGGCGTCGGTGGAGACCAACAAACAACAATAGAAAGCCAGCATTCGAAAACTGCTAAAGCTGAGGTAGCGTCCACTAGATCATCCAGGGATAGCTTTAAACGACAACTGAGGGTCGGTAAACTCAACAACGATCCAACAAAGATCAGCCGAAGTTTGATACAACAGAGAAACGCTCAAAACTCGCCTGAGAGCTCCTTCCGGAGGTAGGCTCCCACTCCAAACGAGATGAGCCTTGTCAAGGCAAGCGGAACGTAACTCCTACGTTGCGGCCACGGCAAGTTGATATCCAATTTGGAGGTAGGATAAACATTCAATTCAATTGAGTCGAAAATTTTGAATCAGACGAGTTGATGCGTTATATTTTATAATTTAAATTTTATTGTAAATATTTATAATAGTATAGCACTAATTAGTTTTAATTTAAACGATTTTCTATAACCATATACGATGTAAGACAACATAAACAACAAAATCTTAAAACTATAGTGAAACAATAATTGTTAATTACAAGCTTTTCAGTTTTCCCCAACATGAACATGAAAATGCAGGTCAGATTCTTTTTCTCATTCAAAATCAAAACAAAAACATATACCAAACCCTACTTGTTGACCATTTTTATCAAGATTCAAAATACAAGTTCTAAAGCAATAAAGTTATTAGTCCAAAACCAATTCCACCCATTTTTGCCTTGTTTCAGCTTTCTGTATAATTCCTTCCCCCAATCAATCAAAGAACTAGGTGAACCGATTTCACAAGGTTCTAAACACCTCGGAGTCTATCTATCCAATCAACACTCTTCCTTCCCTTCTCTAGCTGGAGGTCGATGCTCGTCCGGGATTTATCGAAGTATTCCACACTTCGACGTGACCTCTCCATCCTTTCCATCTGATCTAAGGATATTTTAAGCTTTTCGAGCTTGTCCATGTTATTAAATTTGTTGTACTCATGAACTTTCAACTTTTCGGGCCTATCGATGCTTTTCCTAGGTTTGTCCCAGGTATCAGTGCTTTTCCTTGGTTTGTCCCTGCGGTCAATGCTTCTTCTCGGAGCCTCGAAACATTCAGTACTTTGCCTAGATTGTTCAATACCATCTGTGCTTTTCCGAGAAGCATTTCTTCGAGAAGGTGACTTCTCAACAGTCGAGATGAACTTCTTGAGATGCCTAATATAATCCGGGTACAGTTCCAAATCACAGTGATTTCCTCCTTTCACCCATAATGGTTCGTATTTCTCTTGGCACAGCTCCCAAAGTTGCTTCCCATGAGAGCAGTCGACAACATCATCATTAGTTCCCTAAATTCCGTTACCAGCACGAAATCACCAAAGTTAATGCCAATCACCCATCGCATGTATTCTTTGCAATTTATAAACACATACATACATGCATACATTCACACACGCACATAAATTCACAATGAAAATCAACATCTACATGAGAAAATAAATAAAATGAAAGAACAGATGTTAGATAGGACTGTTTTAGGACTCTTAAGGTAAGACTTTATTTGTTCTCATTAATTATTGTAATATGTATTTAAAGGAACGATTAATAAAACGATGCTAAGCAGAATTTTTATCGAACCCCTAAAAAAGATATAGGTCTCCTTTAACGATTAATGAGTCCTAAGGTTTCAATCTCCCTACGATGAGCAGAATTATCAATCCAAACACATGGTTCGTAACAACTTATCGCAATACATCTTACCTCACCATACCATTTATTCCATCTAGGCCATGTTCGGATATATAAACTTGAATTGTCAGATTAAGAGCAAACCTTCTCACTGAATTCCTCTTTAAGGTGCTTCCTTAAACTTGTCGAATTTCAAACATTTTTCTTAATTGCATACGACATAAAACCTATTCTTTTTTCACAATTTCATCTTAACTTCACTATACTAGTACCCTATGTTATTTGGAATTGGGTGTGAGTGTCAGATATGGGCTATGTACCCGACACTAATATGTTCAATTTTTTATAAGTGAATAACATAACTAATACCTTTTCCAGACAATTGCCGAATTTTCGCTCTAATATCTTTGCTGATAAAAAAACTATAAGCAAAATAGCATGTCACAATTTATTAGAAATAAGTAGCATTCTGATGATTGGTTCATGCAATTAACAAACGCAAACCAATTTTGGAGACTTACATGAATTATCAGCACAGGACAGTTTACCAATGAGATTTTGTCAATATTCTGCAAATCCATGTAAATCAAGTTAGACACAAGATGAAACTAACATACGCATGCTTCAAACATCAGAATTTATAGAACGGAATAGAACCTTGTAGATGTCAAACCAGTAAGAGCGCTTAACAGGATACATGACTCTTAACCCGGATAATATAGGACTATGAAGAACAACAGCTCTCAGGCGTGGTAAACGAGCAGCGAGATCCACAGTAGGACCACTTCCGACAGACTGACCATATAGGATAATATTTTCTTGCCTGGCACCATAATTCTCTTCGAGACACTTGTACGCAGCTTCAATATCTGCATACGTATTCTGCTCGCTCGGCTGAACAAAAGCATATCTATGAACATCAGAGAGAGTTTTTCATATGCATTTAATTCATACATGTACTATGAGTAGAAGATTCATACTACAATTACCTTTCCTGATGATTGTCCATAGCCAGAATAGTCATACCTGCAAAGATTTTTATATGTTATTTGAAATATTCAAGATGCGTGCTAATGAGGAGATAAAACCGGTTTCGCACATTAATTTCACAAACTATGTGAGTGCAATAGCAGATATTACCTGCAGTTAGGCATTTCATGGAGGATGAAACACAAGTAGAAATGTAACACAAAAAGAAAGTTGCATATTCTTCTACTTGCAAGTCTATGCTACTCAAACTCAGGTGTGAGCGTCGGATACGGGTATGTTAAAAATCTTCCAAGTTCTCCCATAGATTGGGAGGATCTTTTGAGAATCATATCTCCAAACCCATGTTCGAATATGCATCAGACAAGGGTGTTGAACACAGATACTTCAAGAAAAATAAAGAAAGCAACATAGTCGCAAGTCAATTATAACTGTTTATATACAAATACAGTGGAATATAACACAAGCAAGCTATAAGCCTAACTTTGCATTTTCATAGAAAACATTTCCTCTCTCTCTCTCAGAAAAAGAAATTGCTTGCTCATATATGACAATTCCAACTACCAAATTCTCCATAACCATATTATAACTACCAGTTTCCGTTAAACCTAGATCTAAAACCGACTGTACAGTAAAACGTGAACAGCTAAAAGGTATTGACCCTTAGCTGAGAACTATATTACTCCGACTCTTCATTTTTCTTGAAATACTTGTGTCCAATGCAGATCCAGATATGGGTATATAGGAATATGTTCCTCTAAAGATGCTCCAATCACATCGAAATGGAAATAATTGAACATAACTGTATTGAACACAACCGTGTGTCCGACACTCACACCCGATTTTTTTTTGGATAAATGGTCACTCACACCCGAATTTTAATAACATAGTTCGAGAGTATTCTAAAGAGCACAATGCCGATGCCGTCTACGTCATTCTACCATTGATGTAATCGATGAAGAAAGGTAGGCGGTGACTAAAATTCCTCACAAACCATCATCCTACACCAATGTTTTGTGGTTTCAAATTGATAATAAGAATCAGAGACGCTAACAGGGTAACCTAAGGATACTTGAGCCAATAGATTTGAATTAAAAAATAAACAACACAAGAATTCAAGCTCTGAACTCAGTTGAACCATGCTTATGAACAACCTAGACTGGCATTATTGAAGCTCAATAAACAAGTAATTTGCCCAACAAGGACCCCCAATCAGATCATAAAGAGAAAAGTAAACAAAAGAAATTAGAAATTTCCACAAAAACCACTTATCAAATCAACATCTTAGCCTTACAATGACATTTTTTATTCTTTACACAACTAGAAAAAAGATTCTCATATAAAAAAGAAATACTCATTTCCACACTAACATCACAAGCTTAAACATATTTATGAAATAATAATAAAAAAGGGGGGGATCAAATTAGCGGAAAACGAAATAAATCCATACCCCATGAGATTGACTCTTAAGTGGATGCTGAGCTCGATGAATAGCTCATACATTTGGCCAATATCAGCGGCGTTCCCATGAGAATAAAGCAGAGTCGACATAGCCATGGGGTACCTAATGTAAACAGCAACGACTTCATTGCCACGGCGAGTTGGGAGCCGCAAAACGTCGACGTTTTCGCGGTGAGGGAAAGGGTCTAAGAGCAAAATCCCAGCTGCTTCGTCCTTAGTTAGCTTGTATGAAGGTGGATTGGGAGGGAAAAAGGCGAACTTGGCAGCCATGGATGAAGTCACCCCGCCCATATTTTCTTCCTCAGTTTTCTCCCCAAGCTTTGCAACAATATTGGGCTTTTGGACTGAAACTTGGAATCAAAGGTAGATTATGAAGAAGAAGAAACAGCAGCAGAACATTTTTAAACAAATTCCCCCTATTTTTTTTGTTCTTTCCTTTTCAGAGGATGTTTCTTTTGGCATCTGCCTAGTAAACACTAAAACAGAGAGACAGGCAGTGATAAAATAACCCTGACAGTCACCTAAAATATAGATATCGGTACGATACATTTTAGCGTGCGTGTGAACTGTGTTTCTCCTTAAATTTATGTGGCGGGTTTTTTTTTTTTGCAAAATTATAAAAGATGCACTCAACGTTACATATTTTGTTATTTGACCTCCTATTTTTTTGGTCTAAATATACCCCTAACGTTTGCTTATTTTGTCATTTGGCCCTCTATTCTTTCTTTTGGTCCAAATATGCCCACAACGTTTCATTCATAGTCTTGTTCGATGTAAACTGTCAATCAACTGACGGTTAACGACTTATAAAAAAAATTTAACGTGACATTAGCAGATCTTAATACATGGCAAGTCTAGTCAGCATCAGCTGTTCAACGTCAGTTAACTGACAGTTTCCATCTAACAGAGGTATATTTGGACCAAATTAAAACGTTGTGGGCATATTTAGACTACGAATGAAACGTTGGGGCATTTTTTTAAATGAACATAATTTTGCATATTTCTATGTTTGACTCAATTAGTTTAAGGATGTAATAGAAGTTTTTATTTTAAAATATATTTTAATTTTAAATTAATATTTTTCCAACCGAAACTTCTAAATAACTTGAAAAACTAAATTTGGAGCCGAATTCTATTTCAATAATTAAAATCTTATATTTAAACTCAAAAGGCAAAATTTATCCGGGGAAAAATAAAATGTGCATGAAACTATGGGCCCTTCAATTCACAAGAGTTACGCTCTACCTCTACCCCTGAGCTCTGAGCTATGGCGGCTTCTCGTCCTTCGCTTCCCTTCTTATATCTCTTTGAAAATCGTATCAATTTGAGCCAACCGCAGTCGATTCAGATGGACAGGAAAAAACGAAAAGTCAAGATGGAAGAACAAAATCAAATCCATTCCGCCACGGATGACCACGAAACTCCCTTTCTTGAACCGGTAATCTCATCCTTTTTTTGTATCATTTTTCCTGAATGTTTTCTTATTGAAACAATTTGTTTAACATTAATGTGTATTTTTTTTCTCCTTTTCAAGGATTTGACTAGAGACATTTTCAAGCAGATTTGGACCAGAAAAGCTCAAGGTTTCGCAATCTCATCGTTCTCACCATTTTCTCCTTCTATTTTAGCCTCAATTCACAACTTAAAACAAAGGATTTTGGTGTTTTGATTCCAGAGCGTGGAGGAACCGGATTTCAAAACACCGACGTCATGGATCACGAGGTAACAGTGATTTGTTCTTTCACATTTCTATGTTTCATTCACTAATATTATTAATCTTAATTATAGATTGGCACAGGAGCATCAAAGAAGATTCGACCCACATTCGGTAATTTATTTCGAGCCAAATTAATCTCATACATTTCACATCCAAATGAGTTTTTTATTGATTTTTTTAAATGGTAGCGGTAAATGCTTGCTTTGATTGGTTTGTTTTTGGAATTGTTCTTTAAAACATTTTATATGTTATTTAAACTTCATATTAAATACATTGACTATAAGTTGATTTATGAGATGATATATCCTTTGACAACACCAAAGGTTTAAATATAGGTGTTGTGAATGAATCAAATTAGATTGAAAAAAAATATCTCATAATATACATATGCAATACTTTATCTGAATTAGTCGAACACAGGATTGAATATCAGTAATTAAAAAAATATTTGGCTTAACATTACAGTACAAATTAATATTAGAGTCTCACTAGTAGTCAATGTGACTCCTAAAAAAAATCTCAATAATTACTCACAATTTGATGAAATCAATCTGTTTGCAGCTAATCCCAATGCTCTAAAGCTGAGTGGCGAACTTGTTCGAATTTTTATTACAGGTTGTTTTTTTTTGTCTATTTCTGAATTTAAATTAGACTTTGTTTTTTAAAATTATTTATTTATTTTGAAGCAGAGACTGTGCGGCGAGCTGCTACGGTTGCTGAAGCAGAGGGTGGTGCCAAGGTTGAAGCAATTCATTTAGAAAGAATTCTGCCCCAATTACTTCTTGATTTTTAAGGTACTAATGCCTTTTCTTCATGTGTAAATTACATGGGAGGTTTGTTTTGTGGTTTTGGTATACATCATCAATTGTAAGTAAAGGTAATCGTCTGTATATATCAGCGTATGAATTAACCTACTCTGCTTTGTTTCTTTTTCCAATATACTTTACCTTTCTTACTGCTTTGCCAACAAGTTTATGGGAAGTTAATTTCAAAATATAACACCCCTCACCCCGGATTAGGGGCAAGGAGCGTTATGTTAACATGTGACGGAATCGTATTAGGCAGCGGAAGTGGGTTAACAATTTTTCGTGTGATATTTTTTTTATTCGAATACATCTATTCAAATTGCACTAATTTACAATCATTCATGTCATATATAAATTATACACATTTCATATCAATGTTTCGATCAAGGCTTGGTGGGCACATGTAATCCAATCACTTATCTTATGATGTATATAACATAATCTATTTTAATTTCTTTTCACATTCGATTATTCCATAGACATACTTCATTATATTCATAAATTAATTCCATTGATTTCAATTCATTTGGACACTACCCATAATCATTTACATTCGATTTACATGTTATCAATTAAGAGCAATTCTATGGTAATTCTAACCGATTCATTCATCATATATATATATATATATATATATATATATATATATATATATATATATATATATCATATCCGATAATATCATCCATAGTGTTTTAGTTTCCCTTAATTACATATCAAAATGTAGGAAAACTTCTTATAAGTTTACACAATACTAAAGAAATAGTTCATGAACATAACCATCAGACCAAATTAAACTAACATGCTGAACGCTAGGCCACCCATCATGAGTACGACAAAGACAGGGAAAATCATACTTAAGCTTCGTACGAGTAGAATACGGATAGAGGTCAGTGATGCTAGAACCTGAAATTTAGGGGAAGGAAGGAAAGGTTCGAGTGGTAAGTACTTCTCGTACTTAGTGAGGAAACCCTATTCTATTCGGTTTCCAATTTAAACATTATGATCAAACAATTTAATTTCACTTTGCACATTAGCTCATTCGAATGATTCAAGCAATATAATCAATCCACAATTAATAATGCACCATAGAAATCATTCGAATATATACACCAAGGAGTCATGTAATTCTATTCGAATACATGCAAGTGATTACATATCATTCATATCATGAATACACATACAAGTCATGAAACCTAAATTAACTTCCAATTATCAAATTATCACAATTAAAGTTTCATAGCATATCAAGAATAACAAATCATGAAATTCAATATTTCATTCAAATGATCCAACAACCAATTTCATGAATTTACTTTCAATTTTCAGATTTCATTCTTTAAATTGTTCATTTAATTCATTTAGCAATGCCTTGGATAGTAGAGTATGCTAGGTAATCAAGTCACGTATAACAAAGGTTGTGAATCAAAATTCACCATGTATTAGGTACCACGTACCAAATCGTATCACGTATAACATATCATAATGTCCGCAGACATTAAGCAAGAAGGTACACTTACGTACCACAGTATCGAGTACACTAACGTACCGATTTTCTTATTGAGCTCAGACTCTAGGCTAGACGTACTACCTAAACAGACTGTACACACCAAGGGCTTTGCATTTAAATCTTTAATTTAATCAGATACATAATCAATCAAATTTTCAGAAATTCTTAATTAATCCCTTCGATTAATTGCTTATAATTCCAATTCCAATAACATGTTATCACACATGATCATATAAACATTTACAAGCTCAATTCACACATTTCAGCTCAGCATTCGAACAATCCAAGCTCATATCATATAATTCAGAATTTCATTTCATAGTTCAATACTCAAGTGAACTTGTCAAACATAATTATAACATGTAAGAGTATTGCATACTCACATACTATATCACAACTTCATTGTTTCCACAAGAAATCAATATCACAATAAATTCCAATAATCAGCATGATTAATTCATCCAAAACAGTAAGATTAACCAAATATCAGATTCGGAATCAAACATATCAATCGTCAATTTAATTTCAATCACATATGCAACAAAATCGCATAACACAAGCATAAAATCCATATTCCATTATTCCTTCTTCCCTTACTAAAATCGAATAATTAATTAGTCCAAATTGCATGCTTATCATAACTTAAAAATCAAATTAAGGCAGTTGGGACTCTAATCCCAACTCTAAAAATCGTTTCACTCACAATTCGCCGAGCTAGTTTTGAATCCGTATGCCCTTCGCCCGATCTGAAGCTGATCCCGGAGTAATCTCTTCTTCTACCCTTTCGCTTCTAGAATCTAAGGCATTCAAGCCAAGCAATTAACAATTTTTCAGAACTCAATTTATGCAATTAGAGACTGAATTTTGTATTTTTATTCAAAACAGTCCCTATACTTTTACGGTTCGATAAGACTAATTTTCATTTTCCTAATTTCTTTAATTAATCACTTAAACTTTCAAATTGATCATTAAAATTGGTGGATTTCACATCCTACAGATTGTTAATCAATTTATTAACACTCCATTTAATCCAATTTTATATCTTTAATAATTCACAAATTCTTAATTTTTTTCTTCTTTTTATTTATACACATTTCTGACCACCTAATTTAATCCATTTCTTATTTCCTGTACACAACTCCAAATCGAACACCGTTTGTTCCTAAATTCAACTAACATACCTAATTTTAACATATCAAAAATTCAGGTCGAAAAACCTAGTAGATTATTTTCTACAATTTTACAAAGTTCACTGTCCAGCTAGGAGCATTACTGGACAGTTTTGCATGCTGTTCGAAATGAGTTTCCAGATTTTACCACAGTCATCAAAACTCCTTTTTATAATTTTTCTACCATTTTAGACATGTCAAGGTAGAACATATCAAAATTTCATCACTAAACTCTTACTAGTGAATTTTCTACAATTTTCTAAAGTTCACTGTCCATCTAAGAACAGTGCAGGACAGTTTTACATGTTGTTCGTATTAAGCTTCCAGATTTCACTAAAATGATCAAAACTCAGATTTATAATTTTTATACCACTTTATACATGTCAAAGTAGTACATATCAAAAATTCATCACGAATTTCCTATTAATTAATTTTCTATAATTTTTCAAAGTTCACTGTCCAGCTAGAAGCATTGCTGGACAGTTTTACATGTTACTCCATTTCACACTTCCAAATTTTAACACAGCCTTTAAAACCTTGTTTTATTATTTTTCTATGATTCTAGACATATTAAAGTGAAACATATCAAAAATTCAGATCCAAACTTCTATCATAACATTTTCTAAAATTTTTCAAAGGTGCATGTTATGAATCTTAACAAATCTGTCAACACACTTTGTATGTATGTTATTAATGTTTTATGACTCTTAATCCTTAAGGATTCATATATATTTCCATATTTCCAGCAACCATACTCAATAACATCATGTTTATAAATTTATAGACACCTTAGAACACATGATTTAATAAACCTTTTACCATAATCAAATTGAGAAGAGGATGATCTACTTACTTCTGATTTTTCCTTGATTTTTTTAAGTGTTTTTCACCACCATACATGCTCTTCTTCTTCTTCCTCAAGCTCTCAATTTTCTCTCAAGTTCTATGTGATATTAATGGTGTGAAAAAGCAAATGGGATGAGTGAATTGGGTAGTGATGGCCGGCTAGGATATGTGAAAATGGGGGACAAAAATCAATTGGGATATGACTTTATGTCAAATCACCATAATTCTCACTTATTACCCATTTTAATAACACCACTTAGTATTAATAAATTATATATATTCTATAATTATACAATAATTTCATCCTATTAATAATGTAAATACATGTATTTCCATTTTAGCATGCAAATCCTTAACTTTTCCACCTTATTCGGTTTGGTCATTAAGCCTATTGACCGAATTCTTATTGCACATTTCAGTTTGGTCCTTAATGAACCAAATTTCAAATTCGAAAGTTTAGGGATTTAATCTAATAATTCACTTAATTATTAATTTAGACCTCTAATCTTCTAAGCTAATTTTTGGGATGTTACATTTCTCCCCCCCTTAAAGAAAGAATTCGTCCCCGAATTCTTACCTGAATCGAACAATTGAGGATATTGGTTTCGCATCGTTTCCTCGGGTTCCCATGTTGCCTCTTCCATCTTGTGATTTCTCCACAAGACTTTAACTAGTGCAACATTTTTGTTCCGGAGTCTTTTAATTTCCTTATCTAGTATCTGAACCGGTTCCTCTTCATAGGACAAATCAGGATTTAGTTCTACTTCTTCCAGCTCTAAGATATGAGATGGATCGGATCTATACTTTCTGAGCATTGACACATGAAAGACATTGTGAATTTTATCGAACTCACTAGGGAGTGCAAGTCGATAAGCCACTGGGCCAATTCTTTCAGTGATTTCAAAAGGCCCAATAAAGCGAGGACTGAGCTTTCCCCTCTTTCCGAACCGAAACACTTTCTTCCATGAAGAGACTTTAAGAAAGACTTTATCTCCCACGTTATGCTGGATATCTCTTCGTTTCAGATCAGCATATGCTTTCTGTCTATCGAAGGCTTGTTTTAAACGAGAATGGATGATTTGAACTTTCTCTTCTGTTTCTCTGAGCAGTTGTGGTCCCAAAACCTTATTTTCACCAAGTTCGGACCAACACAGAGGTGTTCTGCATTTTCTGCCATACAATGCTTCAAAAGGAGCCATCTGAATAGACGACTGATAGCTATTGTTGTAGGCAAATTCAACTAAGGGTAGGGATTTCTCCCAATTCTTCCCAAAGTCAATTATGCAAGCTCTAAGCATGTCTTCGAGAATCTGAATTACTCGTTCAGACTGACCATCAGTTTGCGGATGGAAAGCTGTGCTTAGATTCAATTTCGTTCCCATAGCTCTCTGTAATGTTTTCCAAAATCTAGAAGTAAATCTTGGATCACGATCAGAGACAATGGAGATAGGAATTCCATGTAGCCAGATTATTTCTTGAATATACAGATTGGCCAAGGTCTCCAAACTGTAATTGATACGAATAGGAATAAAATGTGCCGATTTGGTGAATCGGTCAACAATCACCCAAATAGCATCATATTTTCTGGGAGAACAAGGAAGACCAGTCACGAAATCCATAGTAATTCGTTCCCATTTCCACTGTGGTAGTACAAGTGGTTGGAGTAGTCCGGTGGGAACTCTATGTTCAGCTTTGACTTTCTGACAGTTTAGACATTTGGATACGAAATCATTGATAGCCGCTTTCATACCAGACCACCAATACAAAGATTTGAGATCTTTATACATCTTAACCGATCCAGGGTGGACCGAGAAAGAACTCTGGTGTGCTTCTTCCAGAAGATCTCTTTTCAAACTTTCATCATTTGGAACACAGATTCTATCTTTGAAGTAAATGAGACCGTTTGTATGAATACGGAATCCTTCACCAGACTTTGTATCCAGTTTGGAAATAATATCCTGAAGTTCTGGATCAGCTTTCTGAAGATTTTCAATCCTTGAGATTAGACTGGATTGAATTTGAAGTTCGGACAGAAATCCTTGCTTCTGATATACTCGAAGATGAGCATTGATAGCAGTTGGAGCTACAAGAATAAATACCACTTTTTAATCAAAACTCTTATTATAGACACATTATTATTTATATTTTTTAAGATTCAGAGATTAGAGATTTTACCCAATGTCGGTTTACGACTCAAGGCGTCTGCAACCACATTGGCTTTTCCTGGATGATAGTCAATGACTAAATCATAGTCTTTCAATAACTCTATCCATCTGCGTTGTCTCAAATTCAGATCTTTCTGAGTCAGGAGATACTTTAGGCTCTTATGATCGGTGAACATGTAACATTTCTCACCGTACAAGTAGTGTCTCCATATTTTGAGAGCAAACACAATTGCAGCAAGTTCGAGATCATGCGTTGGATAGTTCAATTCATGAGATTTCAGTTGGCGTGAAGCATAAGCTATCACATTATCACCTTGCATTAAAACACATCCAAGACCCGCATGTGAAGCATCACTATACACAGTATAATCCTTGCCAGGTTCTGGTTGGATCAAAACTGGGGCATGAGTCAAGGCTGCTTTGAGTTGGTCAAAGCTTCTCTGTTGCTTGTCAGACCATTCAAACGGTTGATCTTTACGAAGAAGTTTAGTCAAAGGTAAGGCTATAGAGGAAAACCCTTTGACAAACCTTCTGTAATAACCAGCAAGACCAAGGAAACTTCGTATTTCACTGACATTTCTGGGAGGTCGCCAATCCATGATTGACTGAATTTTCTTCGGATCAACTTTAATTCCTTCTGCAGAAATTACATGTCCAAGGAAAGAGACTTCCGATAACCAGAACTCGCACTTGGAAAATTTTGCGAATAACTGGCGTTCCCGGAGAGTTTGCAAGACAATGCGAAGATGATCAGCATGTTCTTCTTTGTTGTGAGAATAGATCAAAATGTCATCAATGAAGACGACGACAAATTTATCAAGATAGGGCTTGAATACTCTATTCATGAGATCCATGAATGCCGCCGGAGCATTTGTCAATCCGAAAGGCATTACCAGAAATTCATAGTGGCCATAACGAGTTCGGAAGGCTGTTTTTGATACATCCTCCTCTTTGACTCTCATTTGATAGTATCCAGATCGCAGGTCGATCTTTGAGAATACTGAAGCATCCCTAAGTTGATCAAACAGATCTTCTATTCTTGGGAGCGGATATCGGTTCTTGATTGTGATCTTGTTCAATTGACGGTAGTCAATGCAAAGACGCATTGTTCCATCCTTCTTCTTTACAAATAGAACAGGTGCACCCCAAGGAGAAGTGCTGGGTCGAATGAAACCCTTGTCCTGAAGCTCTTGAAGTTGCTTTTGCAATTCTTTCAATTCAAGAGGTGCCATCCGGTACGGAGTGATAGACACCGGATTTGAACCAGGCTGTACTTCAATCCCAAATTCAACTTCTCTAGTCGGAGGAAGACCAGGTAGTTCCTCGGGAAATACATCAATGAATTCAGAAACAACAGGTATTTCAGACATTCCAAATTCAATTTGATCTCGTAAGACCATGGATGCAAAAATGGAAGTGGGCTTTTTATCCATTAGGAGTATAGATTCTTTTCCTAAACCCTGAAGATACAATCTTTTATTTTGATAATCTACCCAAGCTTCATGTTTACTTAACCAATCTAAACCCAGAATTAGATCGAACTCACAGGAGGGTAATATGTAGAGATCAATAAGGAATGGCAAATTACTAATATGCAATGAACAATTTCTACATATTAGGTTTATATTCGAAGTTCCTCCTAAAGGGTTTGAGAGTATCAGACTTGTTTTCACATTTTCAGGTTCTAATTTTAACCTTTTTACAACAGATAGACATGTGAATGAATGAGTGGATCCCGAATCTATTAAAGCATAAACAGGATGTGAGTTTAGCTCAACAGTACCTGCAATCACTTCAGGAGACTCTTCATCATCTCTACCACGAATGTGGTAAACTCTAGCAGATGCTCGAGATTCCTGATGAGTAGCATTAGAATGAGTACCCTTGCCTTTCTTCTGATAACTCGGCTGGGCTGACTTGGCATTCCTATTCCGATTAGAGGATGTCGGACTAGGAACTGCAGTGTTACGAGCTGGCATAGATTCATGCTTCTGAGGACAGTCTTTGATATAGTGATCATCACCACCACAAGCATAACAGAGATTTGCCTGAAGTCTGCACTGACCTCGATGTGGTTTCTGACAGAACTTGCAAGGAGGAATCTTTTCAGAATTTCCCGAACTATTAACAGACATTGTAGGTACTGAGGATCTGATCATTGTGGCTGGTTTAGAAGTATAATTGCTCCTCGGAGCAGAAGTGAAATTAGAAGACCCTTCTTTCTGAAATTTGGGTTTCTTGAACTGCCATTGAGACTTGTCATCTCGTTTCTGCTTTTTGTCAGGTCTATTGCCCCCTTTTCGCTTTTCAGCAGCTTTCATTCTAGCTTCGGTTGCAATAGCCCGATTAACAAGATTCTGGAAATCATTGATTCCCAAAGCAGTGAAGATTGGACTCAGTTCATCATTCATGCCTTCAATGAACATTCGGCATTTATCAGCTTCAGTTTTGATGTATTCTGCACCATATTTGCAATACTTACAAAAGTCTGCAACGTACTGCTCAATAGGACGGTTGGCTTGTTTAAGGTGCAAGAATCTATTTCTTCTTTCAGCTAAGTACTGTTCACTGATGTACTTCTTTTTGAACTCTTCGAGGAAGAATTCCCATGTCACCAATTCATTCGGAACAGTGAGAGTAGTGGTTTCCCACCAATTCATAGCCTCATCAGCTAACAGAGCCACATCACACTCCAATTTGTGGTCATCGGAGCACTGTAATTGTCTGGTTACCACCTTGGTGGTGTTTTCAAGCCAGTACTCTGCATCTTCTGGTCTTTCTTCATTAGTACCAGTAAAAGTGTAGGCTCGATGCTGAGAAAGCTTATCTATCGGAGCTCTGCTAGGTGCAGTAGGGACAGAAACAGCAGGTTGCTCTTGTTTCAGATTTGTCAGAAGTTGATTGAACATCTCCTTCATGCTGAGGAGACATTCCCTTTGGGAAGACTGAACCATAGGATTTTCAGGTGGAAGTTGTTCTGTGTTCTGAACATACTCTGTAGGGATCCGTTCAGTGACTTGAGCAGGCTTTTTGGCAATTTGCTCGAAAGTCTGAGCAGGCTCTTTGTTTCTCTCCTTTCTCGGAGTTTCAGTTCGAGCAGGAGAATTATCACCCAATCTCACACTTTCACCTTCGCTCGAAGATTCGTGCGAGCTCCCATTCTTTGGGTCTTTTGGGTCCGTCATATTCTATCATTCATTCAAATAACAGAAGATCAGAAAGCTCAGTATAGACATCTTATCATACAATACATGGGTGGCATACCTAACCAACGCAATTGCATACAGACTCGATTAAATTTTTTAGGACTTAACCTAAAAAGCTCTGATACCACTTTATATAACACCCCTCACCCCGGATTAGGGGCAAGGAGCGTTATGTTAACATGTGACGGAATCGTATTAGGCAGCGGAAGTGGGTTAACAATTTTTCGTGTGATATTTTTTTTATTCGAATACATCTATTCAAATTTCACTAATTTACAATCATTCATGTCATATATAAATTATACACATTTCATATCAATGTTTCGATCAAGGCTTGGTGGGCACATGTAATCCAATCACTTATCTTATGATGTATATAACATAATCTATTTTAATTTCTTTTCACATTCGATTATTCCATAGACATACTTCATTATATTCATAAATTAATTCCATTGATTTCAATTCATTTGGACACTACCCATAATCATTTACATTCGATTTACATGTTATCAATTAAGAGCAATTCTATGGTAATTCTAACCGATTCATTCATCATATATATATATATATATATATATATATCATATCCGATAATATCATCCATAGTGTTTTAGTTTCCCTTAATTACATATCAAAATGTAGGGAAACTTCTTATAAGTTTATACAATACTAAAGAAATAGTTCATGAACATAACCATCAGACCAAATTAAACTAACATGCTGAACGCTAGGCCACCCATCATGAGTACGACAAAGACAGGGAAAATCATACTTAAGCTTCGTACGAGTAGAATACGGATAGAGGTCAGTGATGCTAGAACCTGAAATTTAGGGGAAGGAAGGAAAGGTTCGAGTGGTAAGTACTTCTCGTACTTAGTGAGGAAACCCTATTCTATTCGGTTTCCAATTTAAACATTATGATCAAACAATTTAATTTCACTTTGCACATTAGCTCATTCGAATGATTCAAGCAATATAATCAATCCACAATTAATAATGCACCATAGAAATCATTCAAATATATACACCAAGGAGTCATGTAATTCTATTCGAATACATGCAAGTGATTACATATCATTCATATCATGAATACACATACAAGTCATGAAACCTAAATTAACTTCCAATTATCAAATTATCACAATTAAAGTTTCATAGCATATCAAGAATAGCAAATCATGAAATTCAATATTTCATTCAAATGATCCAACAACCAATTTCATGAATTTACTTTCAATTTTCAGATTTCATTCCTTAAATTGTTCATTTAATTCATTTAGCAATGCCTTGGATAGTAGAGTATGCTAGGTAATCAAGTCACGTATAACAGAGGTTGTGAATCAAAATTCACCATGTATTAGGTACCACGTACCAAATCGTATCACGTATAACATATCATAATGTCCGCAGACATTAAGCAAGAAGGTACACTTACGTACCACAGTATCGAGTACACTAACGTACCGATTTTCTTATTGAGCTCAGACTCTAGGCTAGCCGTACTACCTAAACAGACTGTACACACCAAGGGCTTTGCATTTAAATCTTTAATTTAATCAGATACATAATCAATCAAATTTTCAGAAATTCTTAATTAATCCCTTCGATTAATTGCTTATAATTCCAATTCCAATAACATGTTATCACACATGATCATATAAACATTTACAAGCTCAATTCACACATTTCAGCTCAGCATTCGAACAATCCAAGCTCATATCATATAATTCAGAATTTCATTTCATAGTTCAATACTCAATTGAACTTGTCAAACATAATTATAACATGTAAGAGTATTGCATACTCACATACTATATCACAACTTCATTGTTTCCACAAGAAATCAATATCACAATAAATTCCAATAATCAGCATGATTAATTCATCCAAAACAGTAAGATTAACCAAATATCAGATTCGGAATCAAACATATCAATCGTCAATTTAATTTCAATCACATATGCAACAAAATCGCATAACACAAGCATAAAATCCAGATTCCATTATTCCTTCTTCCCTTACTAAAATCGAATAATTAATTAGTCCAAATTGCATGCTTATCATAACTTAAAAATCAAATTAAGGCAGTTGGGACTCTAATCCCAACTCTAAAAATCGTTTCACTCACAATTCGCCGAGCTAGTTTTGAATCCGTATGCCCTTCGCCCGATCTGAAGCTGATCTCGGAGTAATCTCTTCTTCTACCCTTTCGCTTCTAGGATCTAAGGCATTCAAGCCAAGCAATTAACAATTTTTCGGAACTCAATTTATGCAATTAGAGACTGAATTTTGCATTTTTATTCAAAACAGTCCCTATACTTTTACGGTTCGATAAGACTAATTTTCATTTTTCTAATTTCTTTAATTAATCACTTAAACTTTCAAATTGATCATTAAAATTGGTGGATTTCACATCCTACAGATTGTTAATCAATTTATTAACACTCCATTTAATCCAATTTTATATCTTTAATAATTCACAAATTCTTAATTTTTTTCTTCTTTTCATTTATACACATTTCTGACCACCTAATTTATTTCATTTCTTATTTCCTGTACACAACTCCAAATCGAACACCGTTTGTTCCTAAATTCAACTAACATACCCAATTTTAACATATCAAAAATTCAGGTCGAAAAACCTAGTAGATTATTTTCTACAATTTTACAAAGTTCACTGTCCAGCTAGGAGCATTACTGGACAGTTTTGCATGCTGTTCGAAATGGGTTTCCAGATTTTACCACAGTCATCAAAACTCCTTTTTACAATTTTTCTACCATTTTATACATGTCAAGGTAGAACATATCAAAATTTCATCACTAAAATCTTACTAGTGAATTTTCTACAATTTTCTAAAGTTCACTGTCCATCTAAGAACAGTGCAGGACAGTTTTACATGTTGTTCGTATTAAGCTTCCAGATTTCACTAAAATGATCAAAACTCAGATTTATAATTTTTATACCACTTTATACATGTCAAAGTAGTACATATCAAAAATTCATCACGAATTTCCTATTAATTAATTTTCTATAATTTTTCAAAGTTCACTGTCTAGCTAGAAGCATTGCTGGACAGTTTTACATGTTACTCCATTTCACACTTCCAGATTTTAACACAGCCTTTAAAACCTTGTTTTATTATTTTTCTATGATTCTAGACATATTAAAGTGAAACATATCAAAAATTCAGATCCAAACTTCTATCATAACATTTTCTAAAATTTTTCAAAGGTGCATGTTATGAATCTTAACAAATCTGTCAACACACTTTGTATGTATGTTATTAATGTTTTATGACTCTTAATCCTTAAGGATTCATATATATTTCCATATTTCCAGCAACCATACTCAAGAACATCATGTTTATAAATTTATAGACACCTTAGAACACATGATTTAATAAACCTTTTACCATAACCAAATTGAGAAGAGGATGATCTACTTACTTCTGAGATTTCCTTGATTTTTCTAAGTGTTTTTCACCACCATACATGCTCTTCTTCTTCCTCCTCAAGCTCTCAATTTTCTCTCAAGTTCTATGTGATATTAATGGTGTGAAAAAGCAAATGGGATGAGTGAATTGGGTAGTGATGGCCGGCTAGGATATGTGAAAATGGGGGACAAAAATCAATTGGGATATGACTTTATGTCAAATCACCATAATTCTCACTTATTACCCATTTTAATAACACCACTTAGTATTAATAAATCATATATATTCTATAATTATACAATAATTTCATCCTATTAATAATGTAAATACATGTATTTCCATTTTAGCATGTAAATCCTTAACTTTTCCACCTTATTCAGTTTGGTCATTAAGCCTATTGACCGAATTCTTATTGCACATTTCAGTTTGGTCCTTAATGAACCAAATTTCAAATTCGAAAGTTTAGGGATTTAATCTAATAATTCACTTAATTATTAATTTAGACCTCTAATCTTCTAAGCTAATTTTTGGGATGTTACACAAAATGCTACCAAAAATCTGATGGATGAGTACTTCCGTCGAGCGGTAAAGAGTTTGATGTTCTTTAAGAAAGGTCTCGAGTTCGGGAACAAACACTGAAAGAGCATCGAATATATCATCATACCAAATACCTAATTGCTAAACTTTATATCATCAACTTCTGAAAAACATCACCTAATAAAGAAATCAGTTTACTTGCGTGATGTGAACCTCAAGCATGCTCTTACGAGAACCGGCGGCTGCATCGAGGCAAACGCTTCGCGTATGTAGAGCCCGAGGCTAAGTATGGCGTCCTTTCGCGTATTAATTGCGATTAAACAGCGGCGCACTTCCTCGTCCTCAAACGCAGCCTCCATTTGACGCCCAAGGTTTCTCAGTCGGTCGGAAACCAAATTGGACGCCTCGGATCTTTCCAGATTTTCAACTCGGCCCCTCCAAATTCTGTTAACCGCATCCGAGAACCGGTCATTCGGGTTTGGGTTTGGGTTCGGACTGTTGAATATTGGCTTGAATTTCAAATATGACTGCACCGAAAAATTAGGTACAGCAAATGAAGAAATTGGCAGCAGCAAAGGTTGAAAATGGGGAATGGGGAAATTGTTTTTTGGTCCCTAAACTTTAGGCTATTTACAAGTTTAGTCCTTAAAGCTCAACTATAAATAGGTCTAACCTTTGTCATTTGAAACCATCCCAACATCCATCTCTCCCATTTGTTTCTCTTCTCTTATATTTGGGAATTCTTAGGAATTCCATTTGTTTGTACCATTTTTGGTATTAGTGAAGTTATCATCCGGTGGTGGTGCCCGAGGAGTAGACGACATTTTCGTCGAACCTCGTAAATTTGGTGTGTTCTCTCCATTATTTATTTCGCTTGCTTATTATTGGGTTTTTCCATTGGGTTTCAATATTCAATAGTTGACGGTTTTGTCCGCTGTGCAAATTTCGGTAGTTTCGATCTCGACATTCAGCTCAGATTTGAAGCTACGTTCGTGTGGGAAATAACTCGGTTTCCCCAACAATTGGTATCAGAGCTTCGGTGAAGGCTATCCCGGTTACTCGGTTGCTGCAAAGAAGTGTGGTGTTGTGACAGTGCATGTCTAGGAAAGTTCTGGCTAGGAAAGACTGGGTATTTAAGCGATCCGTGTGATCCACCTCTCTTTCCTGGGAACTTACCTGGTGCAGTGTTTCAATATCCAATTTGTGCTGTTGAATATTATTCGTTGCCATGGCAAAAGACGGATCAGAAGAGACATCAAGCTCTTCCTTTATACCGGTGAGGAGGATAATGTCAAATGCAAACTTCTAGGTGGAGTTGTTCGATGGATCCGGTCACTTTGGCATGTGGCAAGGCGAGGTGCTAGACTCTTTATTTCAATAAGGTCTAGACATTGCCATTGAGGAAGAAAAACCCGTAGATATGGAGGAGAAAAGCCAAAAGCCAAAAATGAGAGAGAGATCAAAGTCAAAGTCCAGACTTGGGAGAGATAGTATGAATGTTGGGACACGCTGGTGAGAAATCCTTGCAAATTTTGGCAAAGCAAGGATTGTTGAAAGGTGCAAAGGCTTGCAAGTTAAATTTTTGTGAGCATTGTGTTCTGGGAAAGCAGAAGAGAGTGAAATTCGGCACCGCTATCCATAATACGAAAGTTATTTTGGATTATGTTCACTCAGATGTGTGGGGTCCTTCCAAAACAACGTCGCTGGGAGGAAAACACTATTTTGTAACTTTTGTTGATGACTTTTCCAGAAGAGTTTGGGTGTATACAATGAAGTCTAAAGATGAAGTGCTCAAAGTTTTCCTGAAGTGGAAAAATATGATCGAGAACCAGACTGGCAAGAAGATCAAACGGCTTAGGACGGACAATGGAGGGGAATATAGAAGTGATCCGCTCTTTGACGTTTGCCAGGAACATGGTATTGTTCGACACTTCACTGTTAGACATACACCACAGCAGAATGGGGTGGCAGAGCGTATGAATCGAACACTACTTGAGAAAGTTCGATGTATGTTGTCCAATGCTGGGTTGGGCAAACCATTTTGGGCTGAGGCTGTGACATATGCTGGCCATCTCATCAATCGTCTACCGTCATCGGCGATTGGAGGAAAAACACCGTTGGAGGTATGGTCTGGAGTACCTGCTACAGATTATGATTCCTTACATGTATTTGGATCCACTGCGTATTATCATGTGAAGGAGTCAAAACTTGATTCTAGAGCAAAGAAGGCTATCTTCATGGGAATCACTCATGGAGTGAAGGGATTTCGACTTTGGTGCTTAGACACAAAGAAGATAATTTGTAGCAGAGATGTTACCTTTGATGAATCTGTCATGTTGAAGAAGGTAACAAATGGAGCTGTTCAGACAAGTAGTACTCCACAACAGGTGGAGTATACTCCAAACCAGGTGGAGTTTCAAGAGACGGTGATTAGTCCAGCAATTGATGTTACTGATTCTCCAACTCCAATGGAGGAATCAGAAGATGAAGAGGTTCAAACCCAAGAACCATTGGAGACACCAGAACCACTTGCAGTTACAAGGCCAAGGAGAAAAATTCGTAGACCTGCTCGATTTACAGATACAGTGGCCTATGCCCTTCCAGTTGTTGATGATGATATCCCTGTCACTTATCAAGAAGCAATGCAAAGCTTAGAAAGTGACAAGTGGAAAAGTGCCATAGATGAAGAAATGCAATCTCTCCAGAAGAACAACACCTGGGATTTGGCATATTTACCAGAAGGTAAAAGGGCAATTGGATGCAAGTGGGTGTTTGCAAAGAAAGACGGATCTCCCAGCAAGAAAGATGTTCGCTACAAGGCAAGGTTGGTAGCTAAAGGCTACGCTCAGAAGGAGGGAATCGACTACAACGAAGTATTTTCCCCTGTTGTGAAGCATTCCTCCATTAGAACATTGTTGGCCTTGGTAGCACAGTTGAATTTGGAGGTAGCTCAACTCGATGTAAAGACGGCTTTCTTGCACGGTGATTTGGAAGAGGAGATCTATATGACTCAGCCAGAAGGATATGTATATGCTGGTGGTAAGAAATGGGTTTGTAAGCTGAACAAATCGCTATATGGATTGAAGCAATCTCCGAGGCAGTGGTACAAGCGATTTGATAGCTTTATGAGGAGGCAGAAGTACACAAGAAGCAAATACGACCATTGCGTGTATTTGCGAAAGCTACAAGATGGATCTTTCATTTATCTTCTCTTGTATGTTGATGATATGCTGATCGCTTCAAAGAGTCAACAAGGGATAGACAAATTGAAGGCTCAGTTGAATCAAGAGTTTGAGATGAAAGATCTAGGTGAGGCCAAGAAGATTCTCGGTATGGAGATAAGTAGAGACAGACGGAGAGGCAAGCTTTGTTTGACTCAGAAGCAATATCTGAAAAAGGTATTACAATGTTTTGGCATGAATGAAAGCACAAAACATGTAAGTACCCCACTTGCTTCTCATTTGAAACTCAGTTCTCAATTATCTCCTAAAACTGATGAAGAGCGAGAATATATGGCAAAAGTTCCATATGCTAATGCAGTAGGGAGCTTGATGTATGCGATGGTGTGTACGCGGCCTGACATTTCACAAGCAGTTGGAGTTGTGAGCAGGTACATGCATGATCCTGGAAAAGGACATTGGCAAGCTGTGAAATGGATTCTACGGTATCTCCAACAAACCGTAGATGTTGGTTTAGTGTTTGAGCAAGATGAAACACTTGGTCAGTTTGTGGTTGGATATGTTGATTCTGACTATGCTGGTGATTTGGATAAGCGTCGGTCTACTACTGGGTATTTGTTTACTCTAGCAAAAGCCCCAGTTAGTTGGAGGTCTACTTTACAGTCAACGGTGGCTTTGTCAACTACAGAGGCAGAGTACATGGCAGTTGCAGAGGCTGTTAAGGAGGCGATTTGGCTTAACGGATTGTTGGAAGACTTGGGAGTTGTTCAAAGTCACATTAGTCTCTATTGTGACAGTCAGAGTGCTATTCATTTAGCGAAAAATCAAGTCTACCATTCAAGAACCAAGCACATCGACGTGAGGTATCACTTTGTGCGGGAGATCTTTGAAGAAGGAAAGATTCTACTTCAGAAGATTGCGACGGCAGAAAATCCTGCAGATATGTTGACCAAGGTGGTAACATCAATCAAGTTCAATCATTGTTTGAACTTGATTAACATCTTGCAAGTTTGAGCACCTTCGGGTGTATGGCGCTCGTGGGCGCATTTGGAGGCACTGCAGAAGATAACGTTTGGAGAGAAGAAATTTTGAAAAGCTTGGTGAAATTTCAAGCCAAGGTGGAGATTTGTTGAATATTGGCTTGAATTTCAAATATGGCTGCACCGAAAAATTAGGTACAGCAAATGAAGAAATTGGCAGCAGCAAAGGTTGAAAATGAGGAATGGGGAAATTGTTTTTTAGTCCCTAAACTTTAGGCTATTTACAAGTTTAGTCCTTAAAGCTCAACTATAAATAGGCCTGACCTTTGTCATTTGAAATCATCCCAACATCCATCTCTCCCATTTGTTTCTCTTCTCTCATATTTGGGAATTCTTAGGAATTCCATTTGTTTGTACCATTTTTGGTATTAGTGAAGTTATCATCCGGTGGTGGTGCCCGAGGAGTAGACGACATTTTCGTCGAACCTCGTAAATTTGGTGTGTTCTCTCCATTATTTATTTCGCTTGTTTATTATTGGGTTTTTCCATTGGGTTTCAATATTCAATAGTTGACGGGTTTGTCCGCTGTGCAAATTTCGGTAGTTTCGATCTCGACATTTCAGCTCAGATTTGAAGCTACGTTCGTGTGGGAAATAACCCGGTTTCCCCAACACGGACCTCCGGCCAAGTACTTGGTGGTGCAATCCAGTAAGACGGCGCAGTAAGCTTCCTTCATGGAGTCGGGGATCGGGAGCCTTTGGTCACTGTCGATGCGCTCTATCATCTCCAAAGAGTCGAGGATTTTCTCGGGAATCTCGCCGGTTTGGATTTCACACTGGATGGAACGGAGAAGCATCGCTTTCTCCAAGCAAGGATGAGGGTTAAATGGCGGGAAAGCTTTGATGAGTTTCTTCAACAACACATCGTCGGCTGAATCCCGGGCAAGGAATTCAAGAATGCAAGCGCAGATATCGGGGTCCAGTTGTCTACCCATTGAGATTGAAATTAGAAACCCTAAATTCCGGCAGCACTTTGAAGAGAGACGGGAATCCTTATCCACCTCTTCTTTTACTCGTCTCGCTTCAGATTCAGAGTTCAGTGGGCCGTTTCTCATTTCCAATTTTCCCCCAAAGCATATACACCCACGTCTCTCACACTGTCACTAGGTAGCAAAAGACTGAAAAATTACCCATCATTCATAAGATTTACTCCTTTACCACTATATAATTATAGGGTTTTATTTTGATGCACAAGCTGTGTAAATTTTTTTTACACAATCCTTTTATAAAATTTAAAATCTAAATCACAAACACTAGCAACCTAAACCCTAAACCCTAAGCCCTAAACTCTAAACTCTAAATTCTAACCATAAACCTTAAATTATATACCCTACATACTAAACCCCTAAACCCTAACATAAAACCCTAAACCCTAAACCCTAAAATTAAAGGGCTTGTGTAAACTAAAGTTTACACAGCTTGTGCATCAAAGTATTTTCCATAATTATATTATAATATATAACATTTTGTGTATCTACAACGTGAATGCTTTTTTTTGTTCAAAGATAAAACCACTTCATTAAAAGGGCAAAGGTCGAACGACCACAACAAGAAGTACAAAGTCAAACGTAAAAACATGCAAAAGTATGCAGTTGCAGACATGGGATGCGAAACCTCTACGCCAATCACGCCAGTCATTGAAAACTTCAAAAACGTTCGCAAAAAACACACAAACAAACAGCTTAAGGTCAGCCACAACAAACACAAAGACCGGGATGAATCCTACACCTAGGATCATCACAAAAACAAGGATAGAAAACAAACAGAAAAGATAACTTCTCGTTTTTCCCAGCAATTGACTGTGGACATAATCCCATAATCCTAGTGAGAGCTCCATCCAAAAGCAGGGTTCCTTGATCGTCGTCCGACGAGAGTCTTATCAATTGGGACGAAAAAAACGTCAGGCCAAACCACAAAGAAATAATTACGAGATAAAAAGGCTCCAGCCACCATCAATGCCCTATGATTTTAGTCTATAAATACCAGATATTTCAACTCATCCCAGCAAAACACATTTGCTTGCAAAAGACTCTACTCTCTCGATTTTTTATTTTCTAGTTCCAATCATCCTAAAAGAACATTTGAGATGAGATTTGTATTTTGAGAATGTTGCGTCGTGAAATAATAGTTTAATTGATGCTTAAAAAAATAATGTTTTGTTAATAATTTTAAGGTGACTATAAAAAAATGGTATTGGGTGTGAATATTTGTTTGAAATGTTTCTGAGATGGGATTTGTGTTGAATTTTCAATATTGTAGTAGGTGGAAGTGTGGTATTTTTGGTAGTTAGCCTTGTGGTATTGCCATTTCTTTGTTTTTTTTAATTGAATAATTACATGATTGTCGAAGAAAAATATGTATAAAATATAATAGTTTAAATACTAAATTAAAATAACTTAAAAAAAATCATGTATACTAGTAATACTAAATGTCATTCAATTGCTGTTCGGCTTGATTTTGATATTGGTGGTCACTTATATTTTTCTTTATTTAATTTTGATCATTGATTTTGGAAAAAATCCGTTTTGATCACTTGTATAATTGATTTATTATATTTTGATCATTGAGTTATTAATCCATAACATAACATATTAAAATGATAAATTTTTAATTTAACCGTTAAACTTTAGATAAAATATCAAGGGCAACATGCCAAAAAATACTCCTAAGATTTGACTGAATAGTCATTTTGGCCCATGTTCTTTTTTTTAAGCAATTTATCTCTCAACGTTTTATTTTGAGTCAAAATACTCTATCGTGAATGAAAAATGTTAGTCAACTGATGATAAACAACTTGAAATGACTTGATATAATGGTCGGGCAGAAGAAAAAATATGTTATATTATATACAATTTTATAAAATTATTTTGTTGACTGATGTGTCATCCTGCAAAGTCGGCATGTTTGTCTATATGATATTGTTATTGCGGCGTGCACTGCCATGTAGGTTTGTCACGTCATTTACTGTTAGTTGACTAACGATTTTTATCTGTAAATGGTCATTTTGACCCAAAATAAAACATTAAGGATTAAATTGCTTCAAAAATAGAGGTCAAAAGGAAACATTGTGGCGTGCACTGCCATGTAGGTTTGTCATATCATTTCAAGCCATTTATTTTTAGTTGACTAACGATTTTCATCTGTATATGGGCTATTTTGACTAAAATAAAAAGTCTAAGAGTTAAATTGCTTTTAAAAAAAAGAATAAAACTAAAATAATTATTTACTCAAACGTCACCATCACCATCACCATCACCATCACCATCACCATCACCTTGTCCTTCCTTCCGAGTTGTCAACTTCAGTACCAAATAGGCAAGTATCACAATTTCGTCTTTGAAACTAAAAATAAAATATTAATATTATCGATATATTTATCACAGTTTATCACCATAATATTAATATATTAATATTTTATTTGAAACAATATTTTTAATACGTAAATAAAATCATACTTATACATCTACCACATTTTTATAAAACTTAAGCTTGTTTTTACAAGTATTTTTTTAAGGTTAGTGATTGTTTGATTCTTTTATTAATTTTGATGTTGTGAATGAAACAACTAGATTCAGAGAGTCTTTTTACAATAAGCATTTGAATTATCTGATTTGAATTAGTTAATTAAGAAATTGAATATTTATTAATATCATTATGTTTTTTTTTGAGTTATTTGCTTGAAATAACTCTTTCATTTCTAATGATATTAATGTTGAATTAATTGCACTACATGTTCTTAAACTATGATGCTCATTTTAAATTGGTCTTAAACTTTTAAATGTTTTAATTTCATCCTCAAACTATTATTTTCGTTCTAAATAGATTCCCAAACTTTTAAGCATTCCAGTTTATCCTCAAACTATGACTCCCCTTCTAACTTAGTCCCCACAATTTTAAATGTTCCAATTTCATCATCAAATTATCGTTATATGCTAATTATATCCCACGTTAATACAATTGTTGTAAAAACTATTAATTTTCATGTAAACACTGATGTGTATTTTATAATATTATGATGTGGCATAAACGATCATTTGAGGATGAAATTGAAGTGTTCAAAGGGGCCAATTTAAAATGAGTGTCATAGTTTGAGGGTAAAATAGAAAATTCAAATGTTTGGAGACCAATATAAAACAAGAATTATAATTTAAGGATGAAATTAGAGCATTCAAAGATTTAAGGACCAATTCGGAACGAAGGTCAAAATTTACCAGTTGCATCCGTCTCCTATGAACTTAAATTATTATTATTGTTATTATTATTATAATTATTATTATTAAATACGATGTCAAAAAGATGAGATATTATTGCATGGTCTCGGACCACCACGTCATCCATGGTCCCTTCCACTAAAGATCAGTCACATAATTTGTTTTTTTTCATGTCATTTTTTTTCAAGGATGAATCTTCACATTTTTAAGCCATGTAAATAGGGATTGGGTGGTTACATAGAAGTTGATTATAAATAAAATAATAACATGGAAAAAAAATTATGTGGCTTATTTTTAGTGGATAGGATGATGTAGTTGTTTAGGACCATATAATAATTTCTCCAAAAAAGACAAAGTTGCAGTGTTGATAGTGAAGCTAAAGGCCTATAAAAATGGCGAAATATTCGTTAAAGATTATACATTTCGCAAAATGAAAATGGAGTTCGTGAATGGAGTTAAACTCTACGGCAATCCATTGTTTCCATGTATGTTTCTCTTCATTTCCTTCGTAATAATTTTTTATCTTCAACTAGCCAAAACGAAGAAGAAGCTTAACCTGCCTCCATCGCCGCCATGGTTACCGATCATCGGAAACTTCCACCAACTCGGCAAACTTCCCCACCGATCCCTCCGTAATCTGGCTTCAAAACACGGCCCTCTTTTGCTTCTCCAACTGGGCCACAACCCAACGCTCGTGGTTTCAACGGCGGAGATGGCGGAAAAGGTCATCAAAAGCCATGACGTCGCCTTCTCGAGCCGACCCAAGACGACGGCGGCCAACACCTTGCTTTACGGTTGCACTGACGTCGGGTTCGCTCCGTACGGTGAGTACTGGAGACAAGTTAGGAAACTCAGCGTGGTGGAGCTGTTCAGTCATAAACGAGTGGAGTCGTTTCAGTTCGTGAGAGACGAAGAAGTGGAACTACTCGTAAACAAAATCCGCAAAGCTTCCATCAACGGCCAAACGGTAAACCTAACGAAGATGGTGTTTTCTGTTTCGAATAACATTGTTTCCAGGTGCGCTATCGGCCGGAAAATCGAAGAAGAACACGAAGACGGCGGTAAGTTTTCGGAGTTGGCGAGAAGGGTTATGGCCCTTTTGGCGAGTTTCTCCATTGGCGACGCTTTCCCTTACTTGTGGTGGATGGATTATTTAACTGGTTTCATTCCAAAATTGAAAGCAACTTCTGCAGAATTGGATGAACTTTTGGATCAGATAATTGAAGAACGTAAAGATTCAGACGAGGTTAACCCTAAAAAGGATTTTCTTTCAATAATGTTGGAACTCCAAAAGGATGGGGAGATTGAGATGGAACTCACTCAAGACAACATCAAAGCAATCCTAATGGTGGGTGAATTCATGTTTTTTAATTATAAGATAATATCTGTTCATTATAATAGTTCGAATAATACAAGTTTAATTTCTTGAACTTGAAGGATATGTTTATTGGAGGAACGGATACGACTTCAACAACAACAGAATGGTTAATGGCCGAACTCTTAAAGCACCCAAATATCATGAAAAAGGTCCAAGAAGAAGTAAGAATGGTGGTGGGAAACAAACCTAAAATAGAAGCCGATGATATCAACAAAATGCACTACCTTAAGTGCGTCATCAAAGAAACATTACGGCTCCATCCCGCGGTTGCGCTCCTCGTTCCTCGACAGACGTCGACAACCGTTAAACTTTTCGACTACGACATTCCGTCTGGCATCACGGTGTTCATTAATGCATGGGCAATTCAAAGAGACCCCAGATGGTGGGACAAGCCGGAGGAGTTCATCCCGGAGAGGTTTGAGAACAATGGTGTTGATTTCAAAGGTCATGATTTCCAGTTCATCCCATTTGGTTGCGGACGACGACGTTGCCCCGGACTGCCGTTTGGTGTGGCGTCGGTTGAATATCTGAGCGCCAACCTTTTGTATTGGTTTGATTGGGAGTTGTGTGGTGGTGGAAGTGCTGAGAATTTAGATATGGATGAAGTGTATGGCTTAACTGTTAACAAGAAAATCCCTCTTCATCTCCTTCCCGTATCTCATTTATCTGTTTAGATATGTGTTTTATCCGTTGATACAATGTAAAACGTTTTGTTTAAATAAATTATAATTTGTGGGGTATTTATGGTTAATTTTTTGATCAAAATATTATTTTCCTTCTCGGTGCCTCTACTTATGTCCCAATACTAAAAAACATTACAAAATTAAATTTCAAACTTTAACCTTAAATTTTAAATCCTAAAACTTACACCTTATACCCTAAAAAATACACCATACCCTAAATTCCCTAAGCACTAACCATACGCTCTAACCTAAAATCTTAAACTCTAAACTTCAAACTTAATTTTGAGTGTGGAGAAATAAGTAGCGGCACCAAAAAGAGGTAGAGGAGTTTCATTCTAATGTTTTATGGGTGCTGGTGGACTTGGCTGGAAATGAAAGAGTGTTGGATAACAAATTTGATGATTTGAGCAAATTGCATTTGTGGATGAAAGCAGCTCATGATAATATCTTTTAGGTTTCGGTTGTGTGTTTCAGGTTTTCTTATTAATATTGTTGTTGATGTTATACTATGCTTCTAATATATGTTGCTGTCTTTAAATGTGTTAAAACGCTACTTTGACTTTGTTGTGGTTCCAGCGGTCTTGGTGTTGACAACTTGGCTACTTATTTCTCTGTTCAGAATTTTAAGAATAGAAATCCTTACGTTGAGCTAATTCATGAAATTTTGGTGGTGTATAATCAAACTTTGAAATTAGACCGTTAATAATAAGTATTAAAAAAATAAAATTTTTAGAGTAGGTTTCTAATAATAAATATTATTATAAAAATCTAGGCTCTAATAATAAGTAATGAGGAAAAAAATTAAATTTTAATAGTATGTACCTAATAACAAATGTTGAAAAAAAAATTAGCCCTAATAACAAGTAGGCTTAAACGTCAAATAGATACTCAAATTATGCCCTTTTTTTTCTAGTTAGGTGCCCAAATATTTTTCGGGCCAAATTGGGACCTAAAGTTTCATTTCGGGACCCATTTAGAGTTCGTTGTTAATTTTCATCGTTAAATAAAAATAAATAATATTAAAAATAAATAAAAATAATTAATTTTTAAAAATCTTTAAATTTTCCAGATTTTACAAAGCAGCCCCAAATTCTAAAATCCCTAAACCCCAAAATTTAAATCCCGATTTAGGCCGATTCTGCCACTGATTGCCACGTCGTCGCCCACCATATCGGTCGTCGTACCATCACGATTATTTCCCCCACTATTTCGTCGCCGGAAATCAACCGACGTCGTGTGAATCGACGAAATTGTCGAATAATTCTTTCGAACAATTTGCGATGAACGACGGCAGGAGGGGCGACGAACAGCGTGTGAGTTGTTCAGCGAGGGGAGAGCGTTTCATTCCGTCACCGGCAACGCGACCGCCGTTGGCGGGAGTGGTCGAATTTAGGGGGGTTAAGGGAATTGAGGACTATTTTAGGAATATTTGAAAATTTCATGATATATTTTTACTTTTGTTTTGTTTTATTAATTTTATTTATTTTTAATATAATTTTTGGAATTTTCAGGAGATGACACGTGTCCTTTAACGGAAAAAATTAATGGTGAACCTTAAATGGATCACGGAATAATACTTTAGGTTCTAATTTGGCCCGAAAAATAGTTTGGGCACCTAATTAGAAAAAAGGGCGTAGTTTGGGCACCTATTTACCTATTAAGCCTAACAAGTATTAGAAAAAAATAAGACTCCTAATAACAAATATTGAAAAAATGCATTTTAATAGTAGACGCCTAATAATAAGCATCAGAAAAAATTGGGCCTTCAATAACAAGTATTGCAAAAAATGAGCTCATAATAACAAATACTCATAATTATGAGCAGTGGGCTCTGGGTCGTTGTCCTTATGGCACACCCTCAGGAACAGACTTGCTTATGCTAAAAAATTAGCTTTAGAATTTTCGATTAGAATTTAAAAAATTATCAGTACGGTGTTTGATGATCAGAAGATAAAGAAATAATTAACATATTCAAGATAATTACACATTTATAAAATATCGTCTCAATTCATCCTATTTCATTCAATTCTGGGATGTGATATGGTTCCGAAAGATGAACTGGGCATTTTTAATAAAATTTTAGGATTTAGGATTTAGAATTTAAGGTTTGTGCTTATAATTTAATTTTTTAATGTCGAGGCATAGAGAAGGGTACCGAAAAAGGGCATAAGATTTTTGTTCGTATTTAACTATAAATATGAACTTGCTTTTTATTAATGTTGTAAATTTGTCATGAATAAAAATCATTTTATCCTTTTTTGATGTCCTAAAATTATGTTTGAGATCTAAAATTAATTTTAAATTTTTAGATTCAAACATGTGAACATGACATTCGTTAAATCGAATTTTTTTCCCTCCAAATACAAATCTAAACACACATGGTGCGTGTAAAGCAATTCGCGGACATCCGTCTGGTTTGTAGAAAACCTCTTCAATCTTATCCTACTGTCTATAGAGTATAGTCACCTACAACAGACTAAAGTCTACAAGTATTAAGATAATAGATGGAAATGCATGTATTTGCCGACTAAGCCAATCCCTATAAACAGGGCAGAATTATAAATTTATAAATGGATCAAAATAAAATAAATTTTTTAAAGGGTCAAAATAAAATTAAAAATTTTAAGGGTCAGCCTACTAAAATTTTACAAATTTTAAACGAATTATAGAGATAATTTTTTCTTTTTTTTTTCTAAAAAAGTATATTATTCCTATTGCAAAATAAAAAATAAAAAATAGAGGGACCAAACCGCTCTTAGTTCCGCTACTAGTGTGTGCGTGTAAGGTGCAAGTGAAGAGTGAACCATGTGTCTGCCAATTTCCCTCCTAATCTAATCTACTCCTTTTTTTTTTTTTTTTTTTGAAGCTAAGAGCATTGAAAATTGGAATCCATTTTCAAATTTCAACAGCTTTAATAACTTATCTAATAGATTATAGACGTAGAAATGTGAAATATATAATAGGTTCAAAGAGATAATTTTGTTCGTATAATAATTTCAAATCAACAATATCATTTTTCATTTTTAATTGCATCAATTTAATTTTTAAACTTCTAAATTATTCTAATTTTATCTATTAATTGTCGTTAAATTCTGTATATGTTGTCGTTACATACTTTCGCATCAGTCATTATCACCATTTACCTTGCTACGTTGATGATGGTAAGTCAATTTTAACGATTTGGTATTACGATGAGGAGTTTCATGGTTAATTGATTATTTGTAAATTATATATATTTTTAAAATCAACATTAAATGTATTGCCATGTCATCAAAATTGATATGATATCATCTTATCGACGCATTAGTTTATTAAAGAACATGCACATGTTAACTCAAACGTTGTTAATTATTTAATGACATGGTTTTTGACATTAGAAATGGCGACTATGATAATTGTTTGTTAGTTAACAACAATCAAAAGCCAATATTAATGTATAATTCATAATTTTGAGAGTTAAATTGATAAAATTAAAAATAAGGGTCATCATTGATTTAAGAATATTACATGGATACAAATACTCGGTAAACCAAAATAAAAATATTATTATAATAATATTACGATTACTTTTTTAATCAATTTCCAACTAAATTGACATCAAACAAGCTCATTTGAAATTTGGGAGAATTAAATAAAAATAATTAGCTTGAAAAAATAAGTTTCGACAGAAAATTAGCTTCGTTTAAAATATGAGTTAACTTTAACATGTAAGATTCGAGCTCGACACGATCTGTTTTGTAAGTTTATAATATATTGCATTGTACTATTTTCATATATTTTATATCACATAAAATTAAATGTTATAATATAAACTTTAAAAACATGGTGAGCTCTTTATACATAAAAGAGTAATAAAAAAATAAAAATTGATCGATAAGAAATTATAAAAAATAAATATTAAATTTAGAGTTGAATAAATATTTTTAAAAATAAAATAATAATATCGATAATAAAAAAAAATCCTACTAATCGTTTATAAATATAAATAAGTTTCGACAAAATTTGAAACTCGTATTTCGAGTTGGATTATACTTAGAACAATTACGTATAATTTTAGTATTCAAATATAAGATAATATATGTATATAATTTTAAATTTAAATACTTATATACATAATCATATCAAACTGCATAAAATAAGATTATTTGAATAAAATACATAATTTTTGCCTACTAAAATTACGGATGATTCTATAATAAACGTTATGTACATATATGTATTACTAATTATGTGTACTGTTATATACCTTTAACTATTTTAATTACTTTTGAAATCATGTGACAGAAAGCGTTGTAATTTATTTTAGAATAAAATCTAAAAAATAATTTTTATATTACTTTTTCAGATATAAACTTTAATAAATTATTTAATTTGGTAACCAAATTTTTAATTGTTTCAATATTATCATTAAACTTTTTAATTTTGCTCTAAATTGGTCACTAATCTAAAAAAGATAATACGACATTTAAAATATTTTATATAATAACATATTTAGCCCTTCACGTTTACACATTAAAACAATTTTGTCCAAATATTATCACTATTTTACATTAAGATTTTCTTATTAAAGAGTAGTTGTACTGATCATCCCCTTGTGTCCTGGTGGCAAAGGTAGATGTTTATCATCTTTTGGGACCCGAGTTCGAACACCAGTAATGCATGATGTGTGTGCCGTCTTTAAAAAGACTAAAAAAGTTGAACAAAATGCTACCCTTGCATCACACTAGCATATACAAAAAAGAGTAGTTGCACTGAGTTTATAATAATTACCGTTTGTGTACTTTACTTAAAAAGATTAAAAATTAATATAAAATTATTTTTAAATTTTATTAAAAAAAGAGAATAACGCTATCAGTCCCTATGATTTCAAAAACAATTAAAATAGTTATTGTACACAGCGGGACATGAAAAATTTTAGTATAAATTTATCATTGTTTAGTTTTATTTTGATTTAGGTATATATTAGTAAATAAATAATTATGTAAATTTAGGAGTTGGCTTGCCTCCCATCTCGCACCGAATAAAAAGATGCAAAAGAGATGAAGTTGCAGTGCTGATAATGAAGGTAGAGCCCTATAAATATGCCAAAATATTCATTAAAGATTATGCTTTCGCAAAATGGAGTTCATCAATGGAGTTCCTTTGTTTTCTTCTCTGTTTCTCTTCATCTCCTTCCTTGTAATTATCTATCTTCAACTAGCCAAAACCAAGAAAAAACTTCATTTGCCTCCATCGCCGCCACGCTTACCCATCATCGGAAACATCCATCAATTCGGCAAACTTCCCCACCATACCCTTCGCGACCTGGCAGCGAAACACGGCTCTCTTTTGCTTCTCAAACTGGGTCGTTACCCCACGCTGGTGGTTTCAACGGCGGAGATGGCGAAAGAAGTTTTTCAAAAACACGACGCCGTCTTCTCCAACCGACTCAAGACGAAGGCGATGGACATCTTGCTTTACGGTGGCACCGACATCGCGTTCTCGCCGTATGGTGAGTACTGGAGACGAGTTAGGAAACTCTGCGGGGTCGAGCTGTTCAGTCCTCAACGAGTGGAGTCGTTTCAGTTCGTGAGAGATGAAGAAGTGGAACTTCTCGTAAACAAAATCCGCAAAGCTTCCATTAATAGAGAATCGATTGATCTAACGAAGATGGTGTTTTCGGCTTCGAACAACATTATTTCGAGGAGCATCCTCAGTCGGAAATTCGAAGAAGAACACGACGGCGGCGGCGGCGGCGAGGTGTTGGAGTTGACGAGATTGAGAAGGTTTATGGTTCTTCTAACGAGTTTATCCATTGGCGACGCTTTCCCTGGCTTGAAGTGGATAGATTACTTAACTGGGTTTACTCAAAATGTGAAATCAATATTTGCAGAATTGGATGAGTTTTTGGATCAGATAATTGAAGATCATAGAAATTTGAAAACCCACGAAGAGAAAAAGGATTTTCTTTCAATAATGTTGGAAATCCAAAAGGATGGAGGGATTGAGATGGAACTCACTCAAGAAAACATCAAAGCAATACTATTGGTGAGTATCTTTCTTTCGGATGGAAATCCTCTGCTCTTTTTCGGTGTTCTTACTTAACGGTGTAAACGAGCCGAGTCGAGTTCGAGTAGTGCTAAGCTCTGTTTCGACTCGTTAAAATTTCAAGTCAAGTTCGAGTTTGAGTAATTTTTAACGAGCCTGAAAAATCTAAGCTCGACTCAGCTCGTTTAGAATTCGAGTCGAGTTCGAGCTTGATTCAAGCCCAATCGAGTCAAGCGACTGATCTTTGATCACATTAGACTCGAACAACTCTTCATCTGTCACGTCTCATTTAAAGTCCTATGAAGAAAAAAACTTTGATCACATTAGACTCGAACAACTCTTCATCTGTCACGTCTCATTTAAAGTCCTATGAAGAAAAAAACTTTGATACACAAGTTATGTAAACTCAAGCTTGTTAATTTTAGGGGTTAGGGTTTAGAGGTTTAGGCTGCTGGGTGTTAGTTTAGGGGTTAAAGGTTTAATACTTATGTTTAGGGTTTTAAGTTTAAGAGTTTAGATTTTAAATTATAAAAAATAAAAAAGTAGTATAATATATTTTTGAGTAGCTCGTGAGCTTTTTGAGTCGGGTATCAAGTAGTTCGGCTCGGTTCGTCAATAACTCGAGCTGAGTTCGAATTCGAGTTGAGTTCAAACTTGAGTCGAGTCTAATCGAGTTGAGCTCAAGTAGTTCGTAATCTGTCTCGTCTCATTTACAGGCTTACCCCTACTTATGCCCCTACGCTCAAAATTAAGTTTATAGTTTCTTTATTTATTGATTCAAATGGGATCTTTTCTTGGATTAGATGTTTAATCGTATCGGACATTTCTTCAGGATCTGTTTACCGGAGGATTGGACATCACTTCAACAATCGAATGGTTAATGGCCGAACTCTTAAATCATCCGAATACCATGAGAAAGGTCCAAAAAGAAGTAAGAAACATGGCGGGAAACAAAGCTAAAATAGAGGCCGATGATATCAACAAAATGGACTACCTTAAATGCGTCATCAAAGAAACATTACGGCTCCATCCCACGGCTCCTTTCCTCATTCCTCGACAGACGTCGGCAGCCGTTGAACTTTCCGGGTACCATATTCCTTCCGATGTCGCGGTGTTCGTCAATGCATGGGCAATTCAAAGAGACCCCAAATGGTGGGACAAACCGGACGACTTCATCCCGGAGAGGTTCGAGAACAACGGTGTTGATTTCAAAGGTCAAGATTTCCAGTTCATCCCGTTTGGTTGTGGACGACGGCGTTGCCCCGGGCTGCCGTTTGGTGTGGCGTTGCTGGAGTGCTTAAGCGCCAACCTTTTGTATTGGTATGACTGGGAGGTGGCAGCCGGTGAGAATTTGGATATGAATGAAGGCGATGGAGTAACTGGGAACAAGAAAATCCATCTTCGTGTTCTTCCCGTATCTACTTAGAATAGTTTTCTTCAATCACAATGTATTTTATAATTTCTAAGCTTAATCTGTAATATGAGTAAAGAGAAGCTGAACTTGCTCTGGATTTCCTCTCTGTCCTTATGAACAAATTCCAAGCAAGTGGAATAACAGTAAATTGAACATTCTTACCTCGTCCATGGACAATTATCCATTGAAGCTTCTCTTGTCATGTTCAATGTAGGCGGTGGTAGAGATGGGCACGAGTCAGCGGGTTTTTGTCTCACCTGAACCTGACTCGAAAATATATACCTCAAATCTGGACCTGACCGGCCCGATTTCATACTTGAAAAAATTCGACCCGACCCGAAAATTATATACTCAAACCCGATCCGACCTATTAAAAATAATAAATTTTAGGGACTTAATTATAAAAAAAATTAAGGACCTAATTGTAAAAAAGTAATTTTAATGACCTAATTGTAGAAAATATATAAAGAGTGAGCATTATTATGAATATCTCTAAAAAGTTTAAGGGAAAATTACACTATTAGTCTCGGGTCGAGTCAGATTTTTTCCACCCTAAATCCAAACCCAACCCGACTTTACTTTTTTTATAAAAAAAATCCGACCCTAACCCAAATTTTCTATGAAAAAACCCAACCCGATCAAGGCGAGTCGAGTCAGGTAAAATGCCCATCCCTAGGCGGTGGGGACTTGAAAATTTTAAAATTTTCAACTTAATATATAGAGAAAAAACTTACTAGCCTCAAATCATAATTTTAAAAATTCGACTTAAAAATATTTCGAATAGAGTTTGACTCATAAAGTAGTACTCGAATAATTTAATTTTTATAGTAGTTAGTAGATTAATTTTTAAGTTTAATTTGAGTCCCTCAATTTACCTTATATATTTATATGACATATAAAAAATACGATGATATATATATATATATTATGATTATAGAAAATTATTCAAAAAAAAATCAATTAATACCATAACATTATAAATATTTACAATTAAATTTGAATAGAAACTAAACGGTTCAACTAGACTCAACTAAAAAAATATTCAAAATTTAAATTATAAAACACGACTCATCTAATTAACTCATTTTTACTCGACTCTTAGTTAACAGGGGAACACCTAAGTAGCTTATAGGTAAATTCTAAAAGTAAACAATAACTTTAACGATATTAACGGTTGAATTTTTAAATCTGAAAATAGAGAGTTAAATTTTAAGAAATAAAAGTTGGGGACTAAAATTCAAATATGCAAAGAGTTTAGGAACCTGAAGTATACTTTAACCCAAAAAATAGCAGGAGCCATTGCCATGGAATGGGATGTACAACAACCTACCGGTGGGAGACATAATGATTAATGAGATGGCAAAATCTAAGTGGAAGTTGACATTAAATTTTGACTTTTTTTTTTTGCATTTTCCTTCCTCATTATTTTCGTAATTTTCCCAATGAAAAATCGCCTTCGTTGTTTGTTGCTTTCTTTCTTTCTCTGCCGAACAATTCATGAAATACGAAATATGAAAAATCTGCAAAATTTTATTTCCAGCTTAAATTAAATTAAAAATAAATTTATAATTAGAAATATGGAAAATTTTCAATTGTTTCGCAAGACAGTCAGTTTCCTATTGCCCCGAGCTTCTCTTTGACGAAACAAATACTTTCTCCAATCGCCATTTCATCACCCTTTCTTTCCAGAAATTTCTTTTTTCTTTGAATTTACGACTTCGGTTCTTTTTTATTTCCTTTATTTTTCCAATCGCTTGGATTTTATAATCATTTAAATAGCAAAAAAAAAAATGAAATTTTTACCTGCAATTTGATATTGTTTTCGTGTGTTTTGGTGTCTGAGAAAGCCAAAGGATGGTGCAGGATACAATCTCAGATCAGGAACAAGATGATCCCGAAGCTGAGTTCATCGAAATTGATCCTACGGGTCGATATGGTCGGGTAAGTTCTTTCACTATTTCATTTCATTTTTTTTCAAATGTCTGGTTTTTATCATTTTTATTCTAACAAAGCTTACTAATTTGGAACAAATTCTATATTTGATGTTGATTGGCATTTGAGTTAATCTTGATTCATGTTACCATTAATGGGTTGCCTTTGTTTTTGTCTTTTGATTGGTTATTTTGCAGTACCGGGAGGTTTTAGGAAGAGGAGCTTTCAAAAAAGTGTATCCTTTTTTTCTTTTAGATATGCATATACACATATATGATATATATGTGTGTATGTATGTATGTATGTATGTACGTACGTACGTACGTAGGTATATTTCCTTTGTTGTTTTAGTTTGCTTATAAATGCACTTAGAGGCTTAGTTTATGAGTATGAGGCTTTTGTTGAATCCTTGAGCAAATTGTGGGATCTAGATACAGAGCATTTGATGAACTGGAAGGTATAGAAGTGGCATGGAATCAGGTTAAGTTCACCGATCTTTTGCGAAATTCGGAAGATTTGGAGCGTTTATATTCCGAAGTTCATTTGCTTAAAACATTGAAGCACAAGAATATAATTAAGTTTTATAATTCGTGGGTGGATACCAAAAATGAAAATATCAACTTCATCACTGAGATTTTCACTTCGGGAACACTGCGGCAGTAAGTTTTCGATATCTCCGTGTTTATGTCTGCGTTTCATTATGGCATTATCGAAAGTTTTATTGTTGATCGTGTAGGTACCGGAAGAAGCATAAGCATGTTGATTTGAGGGCATTGAAGAAATGGTCTAGGCAGATCTTGGAGGGCCTTCTTTATCTTCATGGTCATGATCCCCCAGTGATTCACCGGGATCTGAAATGTGATAACGTCTTCGTCAATGGCAACCAAGGTGAGGTGAAGATCGGGGATCTGGGGTTGGCTGCTATCCTTCGCCAGGCTCGTGCTGCACATAGTGTTATTGGTACAGCTCATGCCCTTAATGACTTCCGATTGTACAATGTTGGGAACCGTCATGGATTTAAATACAAAATAATAAAGCAATTGTTAATTCAATATAGGTACGCCTGAGTTTATGGCGCCCGAACTCTATGAAGAGGAATACAATGAGCTAGTTGATATTTACGCTTTCGGCATGTGTTTGCTGGAGTTAGTAACATTTGAGTATCCATACATTGAATGTGCTAATGCAGCTCAAATATTCAAGAAGGTGACATCGGTAAGACATTCATGATCTTTCCCTGTTTAAAAGGTTGCCCTTGCTTATCACTTATGCTGATTGGTTGTAGTCCTTGAATTCATTGTTCGATTTAGAGGTTTAGGCATGATGCAATAACAGGTTCCCGTGAAATGTCGATTTCCTAGACCTTACTTGTGTTTTTCCCCCTACATGGGGTACATTTGTTGAGCTGATGAATGAGTTCGGTATGAATCATCACGTGTTTATAAGTAATTTGGATTCTGTTTCGTCATTTAGAGGTCGTTCTGCTTAGTTGCAGTGATTATATAATTTGTTGGACTTCAGTTTTTAGTGGCCAACTCAGATGCAAGCAATCTGAACTCGGTTCTGAGTGGACAAGTCTCCCATTGGAATTTCAAATATGCATAGTTTACACTAGATAGACATGTTTTTGAGCCTTTTGCCAACCTTGCTATTCTCCCGTTTGATCAAGATTGTCGAGAGGATGATGACTGACGAGCCTTGTTAATTGTGGCTTCTTTGGTAGTTGTATAATTCATTTTTCTGAGTTCTGAATCGAGCAAAGTTTGCTACGTAGAATCGGTATTAGCGCTCGGTGATGTAGTATTTCATTTATGCAAAATGAGACGCAATGCTTCTCAATTCTAATAGTTGTTGTACTTGGGCAGGGAATAAAGCCAGCATCATTAGCAAAAGTGGCTGATCCTGGAGTCAAGTTATTCATTGAAAAATGTATTGCTAAAGCCTCTGAACGGTTGTCTGCTAAGGAGCTTTTACGGGATCCATTTCTCCGACCTGTCGAGGAAAATGACAGTGTAGGTCGACATAATCCCCCCATTTCAGGTAGAATTGAGGAGCTTTTTTTAAGCTTGAAGGCATTCGAGTATTTCGGCCCTCACATTTTCACATCATAAATGTAGATGGCGATGCAAAGGATCTTCTAAACGAGGCGAGTCTAGATGTTAAAGTACAAGCTCAGACGAAAGACATTAACACCATATTTCTGAAACTAAGGATAGCAGATTCAACAGGTCTCTCCCTCTGTCTTTTTTTCTCCAAGGTTTTCTCATTTTGTAGTTGTTTTTCTTATTGAAAATCCGACAATATCATAGGTCATATCCGCAACATCCACTTCCCATTTGATATTGAAGCTGATACAGCGTTTGCTGTTGCTAGTGAAATGGTCGAGGAGTTGGACTTAACTGATCAAGATGTTCCAACAATTGCCGAAATGATTGAGTCGAATATAAGTTCTCATATTCCTGATTGGGTTCCCCGAGAAAGTCCTAGGACTAATTTTGGAGAATTTGCACATTCTGAAATTTCTGAAAGTAAGGGTGATGCATCTCCAATAGCTTACGACCTGACCGCATCTCCAGGTCGTCTTTCACTGGAGAGATTGCCATCAGGTCGAAGATACTGGTCTGACTCACCAAAAGCGGCTGGTGGAATATCTCCATCCAGGTTCGGGTTCTCAAACTTGGCTTCTCAGATACATTTCGCACAGCACGCAGATAACTTGGCTGAAAACTATGAACAATTCCATGATAACTATGAAAGTGGAGGTAACATAAATAGGGGTACTTCACTTGTTCGAGTGGCGGTTGCCCGTCACAATGGCAGAGGTGACGATGGTCCGGGGAAAGACGAGAGAAGACCTACTGACATGCAGTTGAATGTGTTCAAGGAAAACCAGCACGACGATAATGGAATGCATTCCTCAAGAGAGAACTGTAAACTATTAAAGGACGCTGATGTACGAATGAAGGCAATAACCGAAAGGCTCGAATCCCTGTTGGTAAAGCAGCAATTGGAGTTAGATGAGCTAAAGAAGAAGCACAAGCTAAACATATTAGACCTTCTGAAGGAACTTTCTCCAGAAACCCGTGAAATGGTTCTAGGAACATGTAAGATGAAGATTCCCGACTACGATATTCAAAACGCAACGAACCACTAATCGTGCATCCGACATACCCTATAGACATTTCCATGGAATCGCAGTTCGATTATAGTTCAGCTACGTTCGTCTTAGAATCTTTTGTTTTTGTTGGTAAAGCTGGACAGACTATGCTGGTAGCTGATAAATCTGTAGAGCATCGGATAATGGTCGGCGAGGCGAGGCGAAACAAGAGACATGATGCTCGAATCATATTGCAGGACTTAGTTGACAAGTAGGTAGACCGATTCATGAAAGCGTGGGAACTGATTTCGGCTTGAAGAAAATGATTCAAAGGAATTTTTGGTTCTCACAATTTGCATGGTAATATGAAGTCTCTGTTTTTAAAGGCCCTTTTGGTTTGGTTTCTATATATATATATGTGTGTATAGATTTTTAGTTTGATTATATTTTCTTTTGTAATTTTAAAAACGTTTTGACAAATTATTTATGAAAGATTTTTTTCAATGCTTAAATACATATTGAAAGCAACATTCTTATATTTTGATCAAAAAAGAAAGCAACATTCTTATTTGATAAAATAGAAGCATCGAATTACTTTGAAATTTTAGGTGAATGATGATTATAATTGTATGACTAGAAGTAATTCTCAATTATTTAACGTAATATTTATAAGGATTAATATCCTATACAATGGCGGTGGAAACTGAAAGTTTCCACAAGCGCCTTAGTTTTAGGGTATAGGGAATTAGTTTAGGGTATATGGTTTAGGGGTTTAGGTGTAGGGATTTAGAATTTAGGCATGATGGCTTCAATTTATGGCTTAGGTTTAGAATTTAGGGTTTATAGGTTAGGGTTTAGTTTTTAGGGTAATATGGTGAGGATTTAGGTTTTAACCTATAAACCCTAAATTATAACCCTAAACTTTAAATTGAACCAGCTATCCCTAAATTCTAACCCTCTACACCTAAACCCCTAAACCATATACCCTAAAATAACTCTCTATACCCTAAAACTAAGGCGCTTGTGGAAACTTTAAGTTTTCACCGCCTGTGTATAGAATATTTATCTTATTTATAATTGTATGACTCCGATTCTAAAATTTTAACAAAAAAATTAATCATGTTATGTCTCGAAATATTTAATAATTTTTTTAAATATATTACAAATAAAAAGATAATAAGTATATCAAGGCACAGTGAAGTGAGTTGCATCTAAATTTAACCCTAGAATTTTAGTAAAAAATTCATCCGACCTATAAATAAAATATCAGAGGCATAGTTTCGGGATCATTTTTCATTCATAATTTTAAAAATATTAAATGTTTAAACATACTCGACTACTCCTATTTTTTTATAAGATTAATATCTTATACACTGACAGTAGAAACTCAAGCGCTTTAGCTTTAGGGTATAGAGAGTTAGTTTAGGGTATAGAGTTTAAGGGTTTAGGTGTAGGGGATTAGAATTTAGGGATAGTTGTTTCAATTTAAGGTTTAGGGTTATAATTTAGGGTTTATAGGTTAAAACATAAACTAACTCTATATACCCTAAAACTAAAGCGTATGTGGAAACTAACTCTACAAGTAGTATCCGTTCTAAATATACTCTCAACCATTTGACAATGAACTCAACCATTTGACAATGAACGCTCAATCACCCTGCTGCAGCTGCTGGTGCTCGAACCCGTGAACTCTAAGAACAACAATCGTTCCCTTAACCACTGAGTCAAGTTGGTTCGTGCAACATGATTATAATAATTAAAGATCTTAAATACAATTAAAGCGTTATAAATACACAAATATGTGAATTATTAGATCTTAAAATGTATTTGTATCTTAATTTCCACATGAACGTGGACTGGAGCCTGCAGTTTCTGACATTCTTCTTTACCGTTATAACCTCCATTTCAAATTATTATTATTTTATCAATACCATTTCAAATTTCTTTAACAAAGGACCCTCCACTTTTTGCTTTTTCCACTCTCGCCCTCGTGAAGAAATTAAAAAAAAATTGAGTGCCGATAGCTTTTTCAATTTTCATTCCTCGAGATACTTGATTTAACGGATTCACTACCAACCGTTGATATCATCGCCATCAAAACTAACACTTTAGATTAACCCGATCTTTGATAATCCTCCCCTCCTCCATTTTTTAGTAGTAAGTTTCCCAAGTTTTGATTTTTCCAGGAAAATAGTTCCTTTCACTTTTTTTTCTTGCGATTTGCATTTTCAGCTGTTTTTATCAATTGGGGTGTTAAAAAAAGTTGCATCTTGGCGTGTTTGGATAGTGAGAAAAATTGTTTCAAGTGGGTGTTTTCCCAAGCTTTAAATTTTCCAGGAAAATAGTTTCTTTCACTTTTTATCTTGCATTTTCAGCTGTTTTTATCAATTGGGTGTTTAAAAAAGTTGCTTCTCGGGGCATGTTTGGACAGTGAGGAAATTCGCATCAACTACACTTTTTATTGCATTTTGAGCTGTTTTTATCAATTGGGTGTTTGAATTTTCCAGGAAAATAGTTTCCTTGAATTTTTCTTGCATTTTCAGCTGCTTGTCTCAATTGGGTGTTTAAGAAAATTAAATCTCGAGGCGTGTTTGTATAGTGAGAAAATCATAAGATGCCAGTTTCTACAAGGTCTCACTCTCAGATCAACAGAAAGAGAAGATCAAACGAAGAACAACAAGAAGAAGGAGAAGAAATCCAGGTGAATAATGTTAACAACAATGTTCCAATGAGGAATCTTCACCATGGATTGAAGGAGAAACTGAGAGCTTTAACTCTTTTATATGAACAACAAAAGAGAGCTTCTGCAGTTCTTAGAAACAACAGCAACAACAATGTTATGGAAGAAAACACAATGCCAACAACAACATTGGCTCCAATGGTGAATTCAACAGCTTTTGATGATTCAAAGGAGAATCTTTTCATTGGTACTGATCATAAGATTCTTGGGGTTTCATCTTTTGCAACAAAGGGTACAAAGACTGCAGTTGCTAGGAAGCTATCAATGGAGATGGATGAGAAAAATGAGAGTCGAATTCTCGTGTTCGTAAGGCTTAGGCCGATGTCAAAGAAGGAGAAAGAAGTTGGATCAAGGTGTTGTGTGAAGATTGTGAACAAAAAAGATGTTTACTTGACTGAGTTTGGTAATGAGAATGACTATCTCAGACTGAAGAGGCTTAAAGGCAGGCATTTCACCTTTGATGCTTCATTCCCTGATTCCAGTGCCCAATGTGAAGTTTATACCACTACGTAAGCTTTGATTTCATGTCTTAATCCAATATTCGTGTTCGATACTTATATACCGAATATGATTAGTAATAGTGAATGACATTCTTGTTCGAGGAGTTGAAGTAGCATAGGTAGTTTTAGCCCTTAAAATGGTTTCATTTTGTTCTATCTCTGTGTGCTTGGAAGCTAGAAAAAATTTCACTTTTAATGCTTCATTCCCATGTTCCAATTGTCAATATGAAGTTTCTACCACAATGTTAGTTTTGTTGCATAAGACTTTACGTATTGGTCCATTTTGATATTAACTGCGGACTACATGAATATATACGAGTAACGACACATATTTGAATATCGGTATGGAGTATGATACTCAGAATATATGAAAAACCTTTAAAAATTTGAACATTCCCTGTCGGAGACATTCGTCCTCAAATGCAAGTAAATGTGATGTAGTTGTGAATTGAACTTGTTTTTAGTGATCAGTGGTCTTCAGTTGATAACTCGCACTTCGTATGTTGAGGTTCAATCCGGATTTTAGTCTTTGTTGTCACTGGTTTTAGCTTATGCTATTTGGTTTTATGTGTGAGTTTTAAATAAGAACACAAATTTGGTATTGGTACATTCAATTTTATTTTTCAAATTTACCCATGCTCAAGGTTACTTGAAGGGTCATATTCCCGATCCATGTCAGTCACAGGTACATTTTTATAGTTTTTCGAACTCGGGTATGAATGTTAGATATAAGAATGTATCCGAAATGTATATTTTCAAAAAAAAAATCAAGTTTGTTCTTGCATTTGAAAAGATCCTTGGAGGATATAATCCCTATACGAAGCAAGTTGAATTTGCAGGACTGCAGAGCTTGTGGAAGCAGTGTTGCAGGGAAGAAATGGGTCAGTGTTCTGCTATGGTGCCACAGGAGCTGGCAAAACTTATACAATGTTAGGCACCATCGATAACCCGGGTGTCATGGTTTTGGCAATAAAGGATCTTTTTGCAAAGATTAGACAAAGAAGCTTTGATGGAAACCATGTTGTTCATCTTTCTTATCTCGAAGTCTACAATGAAACCGTCAGGGATTTACTCTCCCCTGGAAGACCCCTTGTTTTGAGAGAAGATAAACAGGTTATTCAGACTCTTTCTTTACTTTTCTTTAAATATTTGTGTTCGATATGTATTTGGATACGGATGGGGAGGTATGGTGCATATTCATATCCAACACTTACACTCGAGTTTGATTAACATAGGCCTTCATATTGTGTTTGATACATATTCATACACGGGTATGAGATGCATGATACGATGAAACAGAGACCCGCATTTAATACTCTATATTGCTTCTTTCTTTTGCTTGAAGTACTCATATTTGATACATGTATCAGACACATATTCAAATATGAGAAAATGATTCTAAATACATGCCGGTATCCGACATTTACACCCAAGTTCGAATAGCATGCTCGATAATTACATATTATTTAAGTTCTAAATATAGTTGCCTTTGATTTTATGTTATGCAGGGAATTGCAGCAGCAGGTCTTACACAATACAGGGCTTATTCAACAGATGAAGTAATTTTTCCTATTGAACCCTAATTGTATTATAAGTTGGAGCAATTGCTTGAATGAAAAGGGTGTCATAGTCTGGTTTTGGTTGTGGCAGGTGATGGCATTGCTTCAAAGAGGAAACCAAAACCGAACAACTGAACCGACTCGTGCTAATGAAACATCTTCTCGATCCCATGCAATTCTTCAGGTATAGGACACTTTTAGGACTCTCCAAATACACGGAAAAGCTTGAAAAAAAATCAAATGTACCTATGTCCGAGTCTGAATAACTTGGCTGTCACCGATCCGTGACTGACTACTATCTTTGTTCTTTTAGGTTGTGGTTGAATATAGAGTGAAAGATGCTTCAATGAATGTCATTAATAGAGTTGGAAAGCTCTCACTCATTGATCTTGCTGGTTCGGAACGAGCTCTCGCGACCGATCAAAGAACACTTCGATCACTCGAAGGTGCGAACATTAATCGGTCGCTTCTCGCACTCAGCAGCTGCATCAATGCTCTCGTCGAGCATAAGAAACACATACCTTACCGAAACTCGAAACTCACTCAACTCTTGAAGGACTCGTTAGGTGGAGCTTGTAACACTGTGATGATCGCTAATATCAGCCCCAGCAATGTTTCATTTGGTGAAACACAAAACACCCTTCATTGGGCTGACCGGGCCAAGGAAATCCGAACCAAGGTTCGTAACTCGATTTCATGCTATGCCACATAAACTCGAGAATCTGCTATACTGTTGCTGATAATGGATGTATGTTCATATATTTGATTCCATTATTTACTTAAATTTTTAGTAGTTTTAATTTTTAAAATTTATTGACCTACTAAATCAGTATATTTAACGGATACTATTGGGATTCTAAAGCAAGTATGCTGATTCAAATTCGGATATAACAAGCATTGCATATATGAACACATCCATTTCTGATATTGTCACCCAAATCTGAATAACATAGAATATTTATTGTACTTGCAGACATGCGAGGCCAATGAGGACGTGCTTGAATTACCTGAAACAAGAACCGCCGATCAAACCAAGCTTGTACTTGAACTGCAAAAGGAGAATCGTGAACTGCGAATTCAACTGGTTCGCCAACAGCAAAAGTTGCTAATCTTTCAAGCACAATCAATGGCAGCCAAAGCCGACACTTCATCACCAACGCCTACTTCACTCACATCTCTAATGACGCCTCCATCAAGAGCCCAACTAGCCGAGAAAACAAAGCTCAAACCCTCCGTTATAGCTCGGAATTGCTTCACGCCAGAATCCAGAAAAAGGGTTGAAGAAGAAGCTGTCAAGGAGCTTAAACTGAGAGTGAAAGCTTTGGAATCGGAAATAGCGAGAATGAAGAAAGTTCATGCTTTAGAATTAAAGCAAAAAGATGATATGATTCAGGAGCTTTCGAGAAAGAATGAAAAACCATTAGGAGAACTGAAAAGCCCAAGTCATCGGTTTCGATCGCCGGTGACATCAAAGGCAAAGAAACGGAGTTTCTGTGACATTAGTACGGCCAACAGTCCTTCAATCACTACATTGAATGGGAGGAAAACGAGAAGTCATACCACTTCAAAACCATTTGGAGCTCCTTCCATGCTTCTTCAGGTACGATGACGTCATTTCTTTTATTTTCAGATTATTTTAGTTTGGTTTGTGTTCTTTTTGGTATTGATTCGTTTTGATTTCGGGTTTCTGTTTATAATTTTATTTTATTTTCAATTCAACTGTGTTATAAAAATATAGCTCTATTTTTCATGATAATTATACTAATCGATGCCTAACCACATTTTGCAGCCAGGATTTGCACGTCAAGGACTGGATGTACGGAGAAAATGATCAAAATCCAAAATACATTACAAATTCTTTTAAAGTTTCTTCCCTTTTTCAATTTCGATACCAAAACTCAATTTGCTTATTTTTCTCTGTATCGCGAGGTGAAAGTGCCTCTAATCCAGGTGTATTTTACAAATATAACCCTGCTTACAAAGTTGAAAGAATCCTCCACCAATTATTATGTGTATACAATCGTAAAATTCAATGGACCGATAATACATTACAGGATGAAATGAATTCTAAATCCAACGGATCAAAATAAACAATAACTTTTTTTTATCATAAAAATAAACAATAACTTACTCACGTTGATGGGAACCGTGATAATATGGCTACAAGAATCTAGCATAGCATTAAGTTATAGAATATAGATAGCATTCACAGATATCCACATGGGCCAATGCACCAGCCAGTCACATTCAGATTACAACTAATGGAAGAATCAAGGAATGCTTACCTATGGTGAAAGGAAATAAGCCTAAACAGTTAGCTCTCTAAGGTTGGGTCAGATTCGGGTTGCTTTGGAACTACAGCCCCACCATTCATTCTCGCTCGTGCTTCAGCAAACATCCTCTGCTGCTCCGCTGCCGCTTCTTCTTCAGTCATCTCTGCTCCGTTGCTCCATTTGCCTCCTTTCAAGGAGTCATGCTGCATTTCAAGAATACCATTCGGTGAATCTTGTTTGGAAAGCGTCCTCACTGCTGAATCAAATTCAGCCAAAACATACATACAGAAAAGAATAGCACAAGATTGCCAACTTCTTGATCGATAAGCACAGAAAAAAAGAGAGGGGAGTCAGAGATAGAACAAAGCTGGGCAATCTACGTTATAAAACAAAATTCAGTTTCCAAAGTTCGAGATTGCAGAATGCCAAATGCAAACAAGGAACAAGACAAATAATTACCATGGTCTCGATCTTGTGTTGCTCATATGCAGCATATACCTCCTCAATGTACTCTCCAAACCCAAGAACCTGACAAATTGCATGCATATATGAAGTTTTAGGAACAATTACCTTTTGGCATTCTTAGAACTCACACTCTATGATCAGAAATTCAGAAGAGAATGCAAGCGCTAGTTAAGGCATGGCTTAGTATAAACACAAAAATATCCTTCTTAGACCCTCGATTGCTGGAATTTTTATGGTATAAGCAATTTAAAATCCTATCTGTATTTACTTAAGATCGGAAGCAGGCTAAAGTGCCTACGAGCATAAAGATACTGCTGAACCATACAGCAAAGGTCCTATTCAATACATAAGCTTTTCCAATCCTAATAGTAATAAACCAACAAGAAAACAAAATCACACACATAAAAGGAACCAAATTAAAATGTGAAAGTAGGTTTGTGACACATATACCTCTAAAGCTTTCAGTACATGCTCAGGCGCTATGGTTCGCTTCTCCTCTCTGTTACAAACTTCATTGGACTCTGACGAAATGAGATTAATAAACTCTGCAAAAGGATTAAAGTTTTAATCAGTTCCAACAAACAAGAAACTAATACTACCAATTACATTATGGTTTGGGGCAGTAAAAACCCAAGGATGTAAAATAATTACAAGGGGTATGGTGCATAAATTTGCCAAACATGGTTCTAATTTCTAACAAGAAAAAGCTTCAACCAAAAGCTTCAATGACGCAACAAATATACTGTGAGTATAACCATATGAGACTACACTGCCAAATTGCATCCACAGTATGGTTAGATCAAGTAATTGTGCTTACAAGAGAATGATAATGTAAAGGTGCTAGCTACTGAAAAGGTCTCTAACCGGCTTGACTAGCCACCAAGTAGTGGATAATAAATATTACCCAAGAAAAGAATGTTCCCTTCATTCATCACATGCCTTTAAGAACTAATATTTACTAAATAAATCGGTGCTAATATGCAAAAGCATAGCACTCTAATATCATAAGATCAAAAAACACATAGTGCGCAAGTGATCACTAAAACAGAAGTCAAAGCTGAGAAATTTGGCTGTAGCATGTAGAAACATAGACATGTTAATTTAAATAGATTGAAAAGCAATAAAGACCAGACTTATTATCTAACCTACACAGCACTCAATCAAAAGATCTTGAGTATCTCTTGCAACACGTACATCTGGTGGTAACATCTCCTTTATAATTTTTGTCATAGTTGCTGAAAAAACATATATAATTGGCATCACAAAGCAATAAAACAAAAATCCAAACTAAATCACAGTGCTAAGGTGCAATGCCCTGAGCAGACATTACATAAGAATCAGTATAATTTACATGTGCACAAAGAAGGTTTCAGCTATTTTAGACAATTTTGATACCCTCGTTTTCTTCTTATACCCTTGCCAAGTATTAATTCTCCGAGAACATAGGAATAAATTGTTTTTTATACAATATTTATCATACATATTACATTCTCAAAGACATCACAGTCATCAACCAGTGCAATGGAATCCCTCCAATAGAAGCTCTAGACAAGAAACTCTCTCTTGGAGTTTGAAAACAAAAGCATCTGTATATATAATTATATATAGGGATGGGATCAAGTTACATGGTGTAAAACTCATTTAGTTTTACACTAATCTAGGACCATTGGATAAGGGAAATGGATGGATGAGATTAACAGTAAAAAATGTTAAGATTATCACTTGGGAAAAAAGATAAGGAAATAATCTGAGCCATTAATTATCATCATCTAACGGTCCAAAAACTGTGTGAAAATAATTGAGTTTTACACAGTGCAAGTTGATACTAACCCATATATACACACACATATAATAACCAACAATATTTTTAAACATCTTTATCAGACAAAGAAAAAGATAGCTCCTTGGAAAAACGTCAAAGCTCACAATAGAAAGCTAGTCAACGACAATATAAGGTTTGAACACAAACTTATTCTTCAGACCATGAGAGAGATACATGCTTTCTTAAATCAGTCCCGTGTCTTTACCTTAACGTCATCAAATTCAAGTTTATGCAAACTTTCACCCTTTGGTAGCTTACTCGGAAAAAAAAACCCTAATTAACTTTCAATGGCAACTGATTCTCTTATTTACTAATATTCAAAGCATAAATTGACATAGATAATCCAGAACCCTAAATTAATAAACAAAACGGATGTGTTTAATCATTCTCAGCTAACTCTGGTGGTGAATAAAAGAACCACTAGAGAATTCAAGTCTTGGGATTGAGAAGTTTTAGAACACCAGAAAATCGAAATAAATGGGAAAATGAGAAGAAAAAAAAACATAAAAATACCAAATAATTACAAATAAATAAAATAAAAAATTACGACGAGAAAGCAGATGAAACGGGGAAAAATTACCTTTGGGAAGCGAAGCGTCCTCCTTCGACTTCCCTACAATATCCATCGGCTCCATCTTTTAATTCTAAAAAAACAACAAAAAAAAACAAAATCAAACAGAGGATAAACAGATCTAAAACGTGAGAGCGAGGGGACCGAAGGAGAAAACTGACTCACCGAGTTAACGAGTTAAGACGTCTGGGCGTGGTGTTCCAACGGTAATAAAGCGGTGAACGATTCAAGCGAGTCGTGATCCGAGTCGAGTGGGGATTCAAGGAGGAGGACATGGTTGATTTATGGAGTTTATCAGATAAAGGAAAAGGAGGGGGAATTCGCGATAAAGAGAGCAACCTCTCAATCTCAGTCGATTAGGGCAAAAAAATTCAAAAAATAAAAAACGAACATTCAGTTGCGGGCGCGGGAATTCCACGCGCTAAATTTAGGCGACTCAGAAAAATTCGCGGAAAAAAGTAGATCTGGCGCCTAGGTGCGTATTTGGGAAATCCGTTTTATTGCGCGTGGGTGAACGTAGTTTTAGCTTTCTCTTTATGTTATTTTTTCTTCTTCTTAAACTATATGTTTGCTTATTTGTATTTTGATCCGCGAGTCAAATAAAATTTTGTTAATAAAAGTGTTTGACGAAATCCCAATTAGTTAGTCCTACTGATAAAGATGGTTTCCATTTCGGTAAGAGATTCAAGTTCGGATTTGATTAATTTTGTTTATATAATGTGTATAACGGGTGTGAATAATTTTTCTATAAAACATGTACTTATCAAATGATTAAGAAATGAACAAATATTATTAATTATCATGATATCATATTATGATGTTTTTTTGTTGTAAAAAAGGTATGATTATGTAAATTGATAGATCATACACTGAAATATTATTACATGCCTCGTATATTATAAACATTTTTAATGTCTCCTCCATCTTCCAATGAGCCTGCAAATTTGCATCCGAACCCAGTCGAGGAATGGCCGATCGTTACACTGTTTGTGATAATGATGTTGATGGCAGTGCTGTTATCGAGGGTGTTGTGCTCTAAATTTCGACTCAAACCGAACCCAACACAAAGCAGACGCTTAGAAACGCCGGCGCAGCAGCCGGATCTAAACGCAGTGCTGCAATTTTGCATAATGGAGCAAAATTTGACACATCTTGTGGCTAGGCTTAATGAGTCTCCGTCTCATGCTTTGCCTTTCTTAGTGGGGCGTGCACCTAATTTGATTTCTTTAGTTCTTGAGAAACTACCATGTAGTTAAATATATTGAATGAGGGCATTTACAATAAAATGAGTGGATTCGGACAAAATTTGAATCGCATATTTTAGGCCGAACTTAGGCAATCATGCTTTATAAATAGATACGAAATAAAATAGGCATTATAAAGAAGTCCATCCCCTGACTGCAGCAACGAGCACGATACGTTGCCCTTTAGCCTTAAATCGTCCTTAAAAGTTCAATTAGATTAAACGTTGCTCTGCTAATAAACGTTGTATGAACCAATTAGATTAAACGGATAACTATGAAATTGTAATGTTGTGATGAACAATCACAATCACAAGCTCTAAGTTCGTATCATAAAATAGATACGAAATAAAATAGGCATTATAAAGAAGTTTATCCCCTGACTGCAGCAACGAGCACGATACGTGGCCCTTTAGCCTTAAATCGTCCTTAGAAGTCCATCCTAAAGAAACATCGAGTCTTCTGCTTGGCTGCCTAAGCTCTTGAGTCTAAGAAAAGGTCACTTGCACCAAGGTAGCTGCCTCTAAGAATTCTAAAAAATAATAATAATATCTTTAATGTTTTAAACAAGTACTCTTCTTCTTGATATTGATATTCAATTATGATTTCGTTCAGAGACAAGACGTAAAATTTTATATTAAGAGTACAAATTTTAGTATTTAATAAAATTATATGAAAAATTAAAAATTCAATGAGTGCAGCATTAAATTATCAATATAAAAAATTAAATGTATAAAAGTTTAAAATTTTTAAAGATACAAGTTACTAACAGAGTACGACGTTGCCTTGACGGCGTTAAGGGAAGTTATATATACATGTACTGATGTACACACCCAATAGAGGCTACCCCACCGCACGCAAGGAGGCAAGTAGTGTGACAGTCACAGATCAACGTCAGGGGATGGGCGCACGTGAGTACTTGCTCCCTTATCACTAGACCTGGCAAACTTGACCCGAGACCCGAAACCCGAACCGAATTATCCGAACCGAAACCCGATTTTGACCCGAACATGATGATTCGAAGTTGACCCGAAACCCGAACCGAACCGAACCGAACCGAAATTTTTTGTTGAACCGAAATGAACCCGAACCGAAATGGACCCGAACCGAATGGACCCGAACCGAATGCTACCCGAACCGAAAGCTGAACCGAAAGCTTAACCGAAAGCTGAACCGAATATCGACCCGATTTTGACCCGATTTTAACCCGAATATCTATTTTTAACAATATAATAAATTATAAAATGAAGTGTAGAAATTTGAGATCCTGATGACCAATTTTATAATTTCATCATAAAATATAGCATAAAATTGAAATTGTAGACTAAATTGACAATTTGGAAGTGGAGAAATTTGAGAGTCCAATGACCAATTTTGTAATTATACCATATAAATAAATAGGGGTCAATTTTGGCTAAAAATTAAATCTTTGAAATTAAAATGAACGAAAATATCAATATATTAAATTAATAGACTAAATTACAAAGATTAGTTAATTTCAACTAAAAGTAAATTTTTAGAGACTAAATATCACTACGGGAAGGGGATTTCTATATCCGAAGTCTAAACCGTGGGAATACTTGTGACTAAATTAAATTAAACTAAAACTTAAAGTTGACTAAAATGTAACATTTTAAATGCAACATGACCTAAAAAGTAATTAATCTCTAGCTTAAAAAATTGGTGGCTTATTTCCCTCCAAAATTTTGTCTTTTCTCTCTCTATTTTTTCCAATTGTCTTTTTCTTTTTTTTTTCAATCTAGCTTAAAAAATTGGTGGCTTATTTCCCTCCAAAATTTTGTTTTTTCCCTCTCTATTTTTACCAATTGTCTTTCTATTTTTCTTAATTTAATTGAGTTTCAATTTAGATTAATTTAATTGAAATTTCACATTAAGTTTTAAAATTATTTTAATTATGTCTGTGATTTATGCTTTTAGATTTTAGTTAGTTCAATTAGATCCTAAGTTTAATAAATTAATTCATTTCAGACATTATTATTATTATTATTATTATTATAAACTTTGATTTAATATAATTATACACAAAATTTTTATATGGATACATGAAGCTTTGATTTAAATATTTAATCAAATTCAAATGCATAGATTAACAAGTTGAATCAGAATTAATCTCATACACCAATAACTCTAAACTAAACCATAAATACTAAACCTCAAACCTTTAACCCAACTCAAATCGAATTGACCCAAAAATTTAAATGTTGGCCCGACCCGAAATTGACCCGAAATTGACTCGATTTTAACCCGAACCGAAAGCGACCCGAACGACCCGATTTTGACCCGAACCGAAAGCGATCGATCCGATATTGACCCGAACCGAAAACAACCGATCCGATTTTGACCCGATCCAATACACGAACCGAATCCGACTCATCACAGACCCGAATTAGACCCGAACCCGAACCGAACCGACCCGAACCAAATCTAAACCGATTCTAGATAGACCCGAAATAACCCGAACCGAAACGACCCGAACCGAAGCCGAACCGAATGACCCGATTGCCACCTCTACAGTTATCACCCACGCCTCACGTGCTATACACACTATGCTTATAATTTGTTTTTCTTTTTACAAAACAACACCCCGCGGCGCCGATAAAAACAAAACCTAACCTATACTAATATAAAAGAAAAATCAGAAAAAAAAAATATTTTCTATGAGTTAAAATCAAAATTAGTGATTTAATTTAAAATTTAAGCATATAATCTAGAGTTTTGAATTTGAGGGTTTAAGATTTAAAACTTATATTTTATACTATTTCATATTTTGGAGTTTAAATATAAAAGTTTATGTAAACAAAATTTACTAGTCAAACTAACATGATTTTTTAGTTATAGATTTTATTGATCTAACTAATTTAAGTGGACTGTTTAATTAAATATACAATTTTATGTTGAAATATTTAATTAAGATCTAATCAAAGTTGATATTTCTTTTACCACAGTGGTATATTTTGTATTTATTATTGAAAATATTTTATTTTTAACACAATATTAAAATTATTTATTTATTTATTTTGTTGTTTGTAATTTCAAATTTATGTGATTTTAAGTTTTAACTAATAACCAGTTGATTGAGTGAGATGATGCACTGAATCTAATCAATATTAAAGATTCAAATCCTGACAATGTGAATAAAATAATTAGATTGAAAAATCACCTCATAATAAACTTTTATAGTAATTGACTCAACTCAGCGGGTGATTGGGTTATAGGATATGCCAAGCAAGTCAGGTATGTGACTCCTCTACAGGCTAAATTATGGAGCATTCTTGTTGGTTTGCAGGTTGCTTGGTCTATCGGTGCTGAGCGTCTTCAGCTTCAATCGGACAACAAGCAAGTTGTTAATCTTGCACTTTCCGCTTTCATGTCCCGTACCTCATCGCTTGTTAATGCCATTCACAATTTATGCAATCGAGCTTGGTACGTCGAATTCATTTGGATCCCTCATGAGTGCAACCAAGTGGCTGATGCAATGTCGAAGCCTACAACCTCTACGCCTAACCAGCTTCAGTTGCTTTTGCAACCCCCTACGATCATTCAGTCTTTGCTCAAGCGTGATATTAATGATCCTCCTTATGTTTGTGGGCCCGTGGCGAGCGTATATAATTCCTCTGTTTAGGACTCTTTTCAATTCAAAAAAAAAAATAGTTATAAAAAAATATATGTTTTAAAATATGGGAGAATAGAATCCCGTAAAATCCACAATTATCGTAGCGTGAGTTGTACACGTGATTTGGAAGGCTGAGGGAAATGAGGGATGTGGTGGCCGGTGGGCATGCATTTTAAATCACGTGGTATATGCGGATTTTACGGAGCAACTGACACATGTCCTTTCACCAACATTAAACTAATTACAATTTAAAAAAATCCAATTAAATTAATTAAAGTCCATCAGAATAAATATAAAAAAGTACAGTATTTAGAGTAAAGTAATTATAATCATAAGAAAAAAAATTAAATAAAAAATAAACAAATAATATTGTTAACTGATCCCTAAACGGATTCCTTAGCAAAGGAATGTCCACTTTACAAGGAAAACTTCTGTTACTAAAAACAAAGACTTCTTCGTTAAAATATAATTTGTTCTTAGCGACAACTAATTATTCTTAAAGGGGATGATAATAGATGTTTTTTACGGATTCAGATATTAAATTTATAATTTAACATAACAAATTAATAATTTTTTAAAACCTCAAAACCGTACGTATTAGGGGTGGGCAAAAAACTCGATTATTTGGTTCTGGTCCCGGACCCAGTCGGACCTGGTGGATTTTTACCCGAAATTGGTTCCGGTGGGATCGAGATTGGATTCAAAATTTAAGTCTCGGTTGCAACCGAGACTGGATCCTGCTTTTTTGGACCAAGTACCCAGTGGACAGGGGCGAATCTTGGTATAACAAGTTGAAGGGGCCAATATAAAATTTTCGAAAGTTTTAGAGGTTTAAACTAAAATTTTAAAAAAGCTAGAGACTTAATGACAAATTTTCTAAAATTTTAAAGAAGGCTTAATTAAAAAATATTTAAAGAAATGAAAATTTCAAATTTTTTGAAGGGGCCAAATTATAAAAAAATTACAAATTTGAGGGGACAAATGTGAAATATCCAAAAGTTTGGGGGTGCCCAGGCCCCTCTGGCCACCACCAGCATCCGCCTCTGCCAGTGGGTACCCAAAGGATCGGGACCAGTACCAAGTACTCGATACTGATATGGTAACGAATGACGTTGAAAAGGTTGAAAACAACTGAAGGCGCTCATTTATTTCTCTTTATGTATGAATATTATGAGTATGACTTGTTTTAAGTCTTCAACCTTCAAGCCTACAATATTCTGACTTTGTTATTTAATATTATTATTGATGATTGGAATTTTTTCCCCTGTTGCTCAAATTTTATTAATAATAGACTAATTGATCGAGTATCCAGTATTGATATCGGTTCCCACTAGTACCGGGACCGGTTCCTGAAATCTTGAACCCGGTCTAACTGGGACTGGTTCTAATTTTCAGGAACCGGTGGTTACCGAGACCAGAACCAATCTAGACAAATTGGTCGGGTACCCGGTTTTGCCCACCCCTGATACGTATATATAAATTAGAGATTAATTATTATAATCAATTATTTTTGTCTAACGAGACGAGACATTAAGAGTTCGTTTGGTTATAGTGAATGAAGTTTATTTTTATTTTTTAAAAAAATGAAAAATGTGAAAAAATATGTTTAGTTGTAAACTTAAAAAATAGATTTTAGAAAAAATAAAACAAAAATAAGTAAAAATTTAAAAAGATAAAAAAAAAATTATTTTTTTATCATTTTCATTGAAAAAGATTTAGGAAAGCAGAAAATATGAAAACAATGATTTTTTAATTTTAACTTCATTTTAACTTGGATTCGAATCTTTTAAATGTTATTTTTTAAATTTTAGTTTATTTTTTCATATTTTATTTATTACTACTATTATTATATTTTATTTTAATTATTTAATAAATATATATTTTTTATTTTTTAAGCTAAATACCAAACACATTTTCACTATTTTTATTTTTTAAAACAAATTTTCATCCTTATTAACCAAGCATGTCTTCTATTTTTTAAAAAAAAAATTGAAAATAAAAATTATTTTCTGAAAATTAAAATAGAAAATATTTTCTATTGATATAAAGAAGTAAATGAAAAGAGAATTGATGGATGGAAATGTTGGATTAATGAGAGAATATAATATAAAGAAGAAATGTGTGGAACAAACGTATGAAAGCAAATCAGCCATGTTCTTCTATACTGTTTTTTTTTTTTTGAAGATAACTGCTGGTAATTTATTAAAAGGAAACCCATGGGTACAACGCTTTACATAAAAGCTAATAAAGACATATTAAAGTAAAGTAAAGGGAAACCAAACCGACAACCCATAGTTTCAAACACAAAGACCAGCAAAAGCTCATCTGAGATCTAACCCTCGGAGGGGAGAGCAGGGTAAAAAAGAAACAAGCAGATGAGGGGAAGCGATGGAGAAAAGCTTAAAAGGCTCAAGAAGAACGACATGCAACCGCCGTTACACCGGGGGAACACCGTAAGTCTGTCTCTCTCCACAATCGCCGCAACACGCGCCGGAGCCTCCTCAATCCAGATTCTAGGGCTCGAGAAATTTCGACCCAAAATTGCCAAGGTATGAGCGGCTTCGTTACATCTCCGATTCACATGTTGGATTGAACAAGTTTCAAATGAGCGCCATTTCCTTTTGATGTTCGAGGTAATGGCAAAGGTGTCCGACTTATCCGACGCCGGAGACGCTATTTTGTTGACGACCGAAAGAGCATCTCCTTCTAAGATGACTTTTCGAAAGCCCAAATCAGACGCCAAGGAGAGAGCTTGATCACATGCACAAGCCTCTGCTATTTCTGGGTTGGCAATATGCGAATGGGGGTAAGTTCCCGTAGCCATTACCAAGCCTTCTGAGTTTCTGATAACAATTCCTGATACTGATTGACCTGAGTTTACTGTAAAACTCGCGTCAAAATTAATTTTAACCACATCTCCCGTTGGTGGCAGCCAATGCACAGAAGCGGCCGAAGGGGGTCCTGAAATGGGTTTTACATTTATATATATATAATTGATATAAGTATTAAAATTAAAAAGATTGATTATATAAGTATTAAAATTAAAAAGATTGATTATATAAGTATTAAAATTAAAAAGATTGATTATATAAGTATTAAAATTAAAAAGATTGATTATATACTCTCTCTCTATATATATATATAATTGATATAGACAAGCCAAGCTATTCCTTTGTACCTAATGGCTAATGTTATGCTCGCCACGATTGTCGCTGTTTAAACAATTAGCCATATGCCATTACCATATATGCCTTCTAATGTCAATTATATATTTTTTAAACAATTAAATTTTTGGATATCCTGAAGTTTAACTTAATTATTGAATGGTATAACCAATAATATTTGTTTTATTAGTCGACTATACGGATCGATTACTGCAAAGGTTTATTATTGGATAATTTTCATAATTTAAATTATTTAATTCATAATGCTAAGATTCAAACTTGAGACGTTGCTGGAGAAATTCAATGTCTCATTCCCCTAAATCAAATTGATAGATGATTTTAAGTTAAGGTGTGTTCGCACACCACAATGTAATTGCATAAAAATGAAATGAATTACCCTAGTAATTACACACGTGTAATTAGAACAAAACATAATGTTTTATACGTATTTGTCTAGTAAAGTGTAATTATATAGTAATTCTTTCTTACGCTTGACATTACAACTAGTAATTATACAACTACATAAGTTTAATTTTCTTTTTAAATATTAATTATAAATTTGAAGAGTTTAATTATGGTATAATTATACCAGTTCCCACATTCGAAGATTTTTTTTCACTTTCGTCCTTCTATATGGTATTTTTTATAAAAAAAATAATTTATTTATGAATTTGCTCACCAATTTTAAACATTTATGTTTTGACCCCAAATCATTACTCTATCCCTGAATTCAACTGAATAAGATCACACTATCCTCTGTTAGACAAACGAAACTAATCGAATAAGATCAAATAATTTAATCTTTATAATGAATCTAATTCAATTTCTTTAAATTTTGAATCAAACTCGAACTTTTTACAACTCAACTCAGTTCAAATTATACGGGGGAGAATCTAAAAAGGTTGCACATGGGAGTCATACATGATAAAAAGTGAAAATAAAGTCCCGCGTTTCCCGGCACATAGAAAAAGAGCAGAGACATGAGGCTGAGCACGTGACATTTTCTCCTTTGTCACCAACATCCTCCGATCCCAGTTCCCCCATTCTCCCTTTGTCCTTTTTCATACACACTGTTATCTTCCACCACAGCCATTAACAGGTAATTGGGATCTGAGCCAATAACCAGTAAATGATCCGAATACGAATATTTGATCAAAGTTTCATTTGAAATAAACTAAATTGAATCGAATCGAAAAATAAATTCAAATCAAATATATTATGATTATCGTCATAATCTCTACGTATTATGATCCTCTGCTCACCAAGTTCTCCAAGGTTACCCTTCCGAGTTTCGAAGCCACCGATATGACCATGCTCAGAAAACACTAGTCAAACATATTATCCGAGTAAGACATGATGAAGTCTTCCGAAATAATTTTATTTAAAAATTATATTGATCTCGACAAGACAAACGTCAAGTTTATTAATTCACTCACATGTTGAGTCTATTAATAGACAAAGTTAATCTATTCATTCAGCATGTTTTAAGAGGTCTAGACTATATACCATGTTAGACCTCTTTGTATATATATATATATATATATATATCAATTTTTTTCAAGCTGAATCTCAGATAAAGGATACATTCAAACCATATTTTCATTATCACTATACTCTTCATCCATGTTAATTTAAGTGAACCGCCTGAAAATCCAACCACGAAAATAATTCAACTCATAAACAAAATACATATGTGATATTTTCAAAACTACTTCGTTAAGTTAACACCTCATTGATAATTCAGTATATTTTGAAATATATTTGCTGTTTGGGGACCTAAAATTCGATGGAGACTGGCAATCTGAGTGTTTGGTTTTGCGATGGTAAAATTGATTTTGGATCAACTTGATTTAATAAAATTGATTTTTAAGTAATGTGATTTATGTTTGTGAATTTTTTTCTTAAAATCACAATTGTATAAAAATAATGTAAAAATTATGACAAAACGCAAAAGCTATTTCTACCTTACTTCTCTCAGACTCACGTTTGAAGTCTAAAATTAATTTTAAAATTTTGAATCCAAACATATGAACACGTCGTTTGAGTTTAAAAATCTTGTTGAATCGAAATTTTAGGCCTCCAAACGTCGATCCAAACACACTAGTAATTGAGCCAAGTTGGAGGGATGGGTGAGTCACGTGAGTGAAGTTTGAGTAGGGTGAGTTGGGGAAATGAAATCTAAGGTGGGGGCAGGCCTTGAATGGCCTGACGGGGCAGCTGGCTACGGCTTATCTTCACATGTAATGTGAGCCTAGCTACTCTTAGCCTATCCGTAATTAACTATATTGGGTTTTGATAACGATAGCCACTATATCATTAATTACTATTAAAATTACTTTCTTATTTATCTTTTTATATAATTATTGGTATTCAATTCATTAGTTGGTTAATTCAGATCGAATATCTCATTACACTAATTCTTATTTATTGTACATTTTGTAATCTACTATTTCTCATGTATTAGTTAATTGGATCAAATGTTTTGTAAAATATGATTCAAAATGTGTATTGCTTTAGATTTTAAAATATTTTAATTGAATCCTTTAAATATTAATATGACATAAATCAAGTTTTTCTCTAACATTTAGTTTAACAATTAAATGTTAATTTGAATTTGACATATAATACATTTATAACGCGTAGATCAAATTTGAATTTGCATGTGTGATTGATTCAAATATATTTAAAATTTTATCCTCATTTTTTATAAGTATGATTCATGTCGTATGCAAATATAGCATTTAAACTGGCTGTTAAGCTAGTAAAAAGATCTCATGACAAATAAAAAAGCTAGTAAAAAGATCTAATTGTTACAAAACTGATATTTCAAAGATTTAATTAGATATTTTTGAAGTGAATTATTAATCAAGATAACCATCCTAATTTAATTTGCTTTATTCATAATGTTAGTATTTAAAATTTTATTTTTATTTTAAAGACCTAATAAAAATGTTCTAATTAATTGAGCGGTCAAAAGTACTCGTATTGTCACATTTTATATAAATTCGAATTCTTACATTTAACTTGAAAATAGAATATATCCCCACGTAAGACCTACCGAATTATCTCACTCCATCAGGCATCAACGAGTAGTTCTGCGGTAAGACAACCTAAAATAAGGCTAAAATGTGGCAGCTATTGTGTAGCTACATAAATTCTTACCATTTTGGTATGGATTTGTGCAGGATGGATAAAAAATTGTGTAACTACATAAAATATTATCATTTCTTGTAAGGATTTGTGTAACTACATAAATTCTTACTATTTTAGTGAGAACTTGTGTAGATTTTATATTCGGTAAGAATTTGTGTAACTACGCAAATTCTTAAATTATAACCTAAATTCTTACTATTTATGTAAAAATTTGTATAGATAATAAGAATTTATGTAACTATACCATTTTTATTATTTTAATACAAATTTATATAAATACGCCTTATTTTAGCTCCACCGTAAAGGTGCCTTATTTTAGGATCACCCCTCCATCAACATATAATTCTTAGTATAGATTATTTTCAAACTATATAGTATAATTTAAATCATCGAGTTCCGTGATCCATAGAATGCCACGCCCGAATTACACTAAAAGGGGAAAAATCAAATGAAGTCGTTAACTTAGCCTTAACGTCGTCAACCCAGCCGCAACGTCGTTACTTCAACGCCGTTAGCAAAATCAGTATATATACGATATAAGAAAATAAAATAAAAAAACGCAAAAAAGAAAGCATATGAAAAGATTTTTGGATCAAGCGGACGACGCTAAAGAAAACCAGAGAGAAAGAGCAAGGGAGAGTTTCATCTTCTCCGACGCCAAAAAGCCTCGTGTACGGCCGAATTGATTTGAATAAAATACTCGGTAGCTGCATTATTACACGGTTGTTCTTTCCGAATTTATAATTCAGTGGTTAGATCAGCGGTTTTTGTTGGTTCAGCTGAAATTCTATTTTAAAAACGTTTGTTTTGCTTCAGATCAAAGCAGGTATGTACTTCATCCTTTTTGTTTCGTGGATTGTTATTGTTTTGAATTAGTTCACTAGTTTTGACTTGAATTATGCATAATTGAGCTCTTTTAAGGTGCTGAAATCATCGTTTTTCTTTTTCTTAATTTGTGAAAATTTTCTGGTGACATTCGGTCAGTTAAACGAGTGGAGGAGTAGATCTCTCGGAGCTGTAATCGGTCGAATTTTCTCGGTGTAAAAAGCTACAAGAGTTGAGGAAAATTTTCTGGATTCTGAATTCAATTGTTTAAAAAGCTTTTGATTCGAAAGCGTCAGTGAATGCGACTCCGATCTCAGGTGGAGACGAAAATTTTCCCGTCGAACATCACTTTCTCGATGTGAAACAGATCTGAATTAAAGCAATCCGGATTGAAGAATTGTCACTCTTTCCCCCTTCAAATCCTACAGCTCAATCTCTTCTAATCCATCGAGTTGCTGTAGAATTTTGAATTTCGCTCGTCAAAAATATTCTTTCATAATTATATTTTCTGATCCAAAGTTTTATTGCTAAGAAGAAAAAAATTCTGAAGCCATAGATGGAGCTTCCTCAATCCTGGCCCATGGAAGCTGAAGGTAATTTACTTTACCACGGCTTTTTTCCCCTTTTACACACACACTCAAATCAAAATGGTTTGTTTTCATTTTACGAGATAATAAAATCAGAAGAAATTTACTGGAAAAATTGTGAACTAATTACAAACTTGGTTTTGAAGAACAGGAAGGAAACCAACGCATGACTTTTTGTCACTTTGCAGTCATTCAAGCGTCCAACAAGATCCAAGGCCACATTCTCAAGGTAATTCTCTTCTCTGTTTTCTTTTTTTCACGATCCCTTATCTTGCCAAATTTTCTCCTTAACAATAGTAAAAAAATCTCAATATCCTCTGCTTCCTTAACTATTTTCTCCCTTATCATGCCAAATTTGCATTTTTTTAATACTAATATTAACATCATTAGAGTATTTTACATTTTTTTATTTTTTATATAAGCAATGTTTAAAACTAATTATTAGACTTCATAAAATAATTATTTTTGTCATGCGGCTAAATTTTAAGTTTAAACCGATTAAATATTTATAGGGTAAACTACAACGGATGTCACTCAATTATGGGTAAATTTATATTTGGGTCACCTAATTATTCATATATTTACTAATAAGTTTATATTCTAAAAAATAATTAAATATTTTAATTTATTCAAAATTTGAGAGACAAGAACTTTTTAAAAATAATTAAAACACAGATCAAAATGAAATGAGAAATTAGTTTATTTATATCTGTTTATATAGATTCTTAACTTTTTGACAATGTACACACCTTGCAAACAATGTAATTTGAATTCGGATCTCATCGGATAAATATCATCCGCTTTTTTACTGAGACAAATAATTAATTTCAATAAAATAGTTATATTTAAATATTAACTACAAAATCATATAAGATAAATTAGATAATATTATTATTTTTATGAAATTAAAAAAGTTATACCCTTAATAAAAGATATAGTCAAATTTAAAAATATATTATATTTACACTTTCCAGTTTGTTTTATGTTATTTTTAGTGTGTTTCGGCGGCCATATTTAGAGTTTTATTCCGGATCTGGATGTGGTGGAGTGCACGTGACTGCATTTTTCCGCGAACGAATTGGCCAATCGAACTTTATATGGGCCCATGAGAAATTAAATTAAATAGTGGCCGTCGTAACTCGTAATAATGAATAAAAGGGGAAAAAATCGATATAAAACAAATTTTGTGATAAGATATATTAATGGAGGAATAGTTACAAGTACGAAAGAATTCATTGTTAAAAGATTAGCATTTAGTTATTTTTTTACTGAACTAGAAAAAAAAACTAATTTCATTATATTTGTCTTTCTTGAGTGACACTAAGCACGGACTGATCTTTCTTTTCCGTATGTGTATATATGATTTACTCCTATAAAAAATTTACTCAAATTTTAGTTTATGTGAATATATTTGTACATCCACAAATATGGAACAAAAATTCTTTTTTTTCTTTATATGCTTCAAAAATATTTTTATGTCTTGTATATTATCGATTTTATTTTACTATTTTATTAGAAAAATTATTATATGGTCCCGGCTCACCATATCATTTATGATCCCGTTCACTAAAAATTAGCCACATAATTTTTTTTTTTTCATGTGATGATTCTTTACTTTTTTATGACATGTAAATAGAGAGTGAGTGGTTTACATAGAAGTTGATTATGAATGGATTAGTGACATGGAAAAAGATGATTAGTTAGCTGATTTTTAGTGGATGGGGACCATGGATGACATGGTGAGACGAGTTCATAAAATAATTTCTCGTTTTAACGATAATATATGTGTCATAAAATCATTAGTGCGATAGAAAATGAGCATATGATTTTTATTCCATATACATACGAACATAGTCCGCTTGCCCTCTTTTTGTCACTTTATATGATACATCAATGCCTTTATATGTTTTCTTCTGATCCTAAATTTTCTTTGTTTTGTCGTCCAAATGTGCAGGTGGGTATCTTAAAACTCATGACTTCCTACACATGGAAAGACTAGGGAACGCCTGTGCCAAGGAAGAAACACCACTCGAGGAAGCAATGGCTGAAATGTCTCCGCCGCCGGCACCACCACCTCGTTCTGCAGAACACAGTCTCCCAGGTGGAATTGGAACTTACAGTATAAGCCATGTTTCCTATAAAACAGAGGGGCCATTATTCGCTACTGTAGCTCAGCCTCAAAGGAGCAGTAGCGAGAGAAATGATGAAACCTCCAACTGCAGTTCTTACACCGGAAGTGGTTTCACCTTGTGGGAAGAATCTGCAGCGTCGAAGGGAAAGACAAGGAAGGAGAATACCGGCAAAACACCCGCCGTGAGAGGTAAAAACTTTTCTTACTCTCTTCTAGTACTTCAATTTGGCGATAACTACAACATGACTGAATTACTCACGGATTTTTGGTTAAGTAAATATCCTTGTGCATATGGTATCACCATTATTAGCACAAGAGATTGACATTTATGAGCAAAAAGTAAGCTAAACTACACCTAAATAAATGCAACTGTTAGGTTTGTAATTTGTTTCCCATCTCATTTGCATGCCCATGCAACCGCTCTAGTTTCAAATTGGTGAGTGGGGCAGGGTTTTCGTAGCATACAAGGCTTACCTAATCCAATGATCGATTTATGCATGCATCTGATTCTGAATATGCAAATATACAATGATGACCACATGCACCGTGTTACTAATTTAGGTAAGTTTTTACTAATCACGGGATGTAATGTAGTTATTGTTTATATTATACTTTAATTATATGACTGGGATTTCATTAATAAGAGTAAGTATTAAGTATGACTCATATACTGTTAAAGAATAGATGTTTGAGCTGAGAGAGTGAGCGTACGGAACGAGAGCATCTGTCCCATAAAAAAATTCTAGAGTTAGTCTGCGGGCTTGGACTAAGTAGGTTGGGGGTGCCATATACCTTGCTTTTCACGAGAACAGAAGCACCCATAATAGACCATAAGTAATTTGTATAGTAGTAGAATAACAAGGACTCGAAAAATAAATCATGGTTAACATGTAAAATTTTGAACTTAGAAAATAACTGGTATTAGACAGATTTTATCATATTGATATATCTATATTATCTTTTCAATTTTTCATTTCCTGTTTTTGTTATGTTCTTCGCATTGTATTTATTCGGGCGTCAGTTTAAGTCCATTATTTTCTAGGCAATTATACTGCATGCAAATAAGTTGTTTATTAATTAGTTCTTATTAGAGGATAACTCAAAATTCGCAAATAAGAATGTGAAATTTATGATGAGAAAGTAATTTAGTACGCATAATTATTCCACTAGATTAAAAGCCTTTATGTTCGTATAATTGAATGAAATTTTGGCTGCAACTTTTGACAGAAGCGGCAGGGAAGGAGCGGCAATGGGCCACATCATCGTTGGAGAGAGCATCGCAGTCATCAACAAACAACCACCACAACAGTTTCAGCTCTCTCTCTTCCTCATGGTTGGTCCAATCACAGTTTCGTTTCTTTCATTGCCCTTCTATTTCTGCTTTAAAAATTGAAAGATTTATCTTCGGGATCTCATCAACAGGCCCTCATCAAAGCAGAAAAGCTTCATGGAAATGATAACATCAGCAAAGGGTAGCTCCCAATATGACGATTTTGAGGAAGATGAAGATTTCGTTCTCAAGAAACAGAGTTCTAATACTTCCCATAGTAAAGGCAATCATTCTTTTCGGCATATTTTTTGGATTTAGATATTAAAATATGACATAGTGCTGTATATTATTGCTTAATTGAGTTATTGTTTTTGCTTCTTTTTGCAGGGAAATTGAGAGTAAAAGTAGATGGGAAGAGTGCAGCCGATCAGAAGGCCAACACCCCAAGATCAAAACATTCTGCAACCGAGCAGCGGCGGCGGTGTAAAATTAATGACAGGCAAGTATAACTATAACCTTTTCACATTTAATATTTGTTTTACTTATTAGTTCTAGTGTGATATGAGGGGGAGTTTCATGTGGATTTGTGGATAGTTAGTGAATTATGATTGTTTGAAAGTCTTTCTCAAAGTGAATTTGGACATTGTTTGGCAACCAGAAATTGCTTAGACTCTTCATTGTTCTTGAAGTTGTATCCAATTATAAATATTAATTAGTATTAGTATTAGATACTAAAACCCAGCAATTCTTTTGCAGATTTCAGATGTTAAGAGGTATCATTCCTAGCAGTGATCAAAAGAGAGATAAGGCCTCATTCTTATTAGAGGTAAATAGATTTCTTTTAATAGTTCTGATTTATTCTTTGTCTATCTAAAAAATTTCAAAACATTTTAACAACGGTGTGTTCAATCTACTCACAGGTTATAGAGTACATTCAGTTTTTACAAGAAAAAGTAAACAAATATGAGGGAACATATCAAGGATGGAACCCGAACCATGAACCATCAAAATTGATGCCATGGGTAAATTTGATACTTGATTTTATTAACTAAGAATTACTTTTGAATATCAACAAACTTCTCAATGCCTGATCATCGACCTTATCCGAAACAGAGCAACAAAGAAAGACCCACCAAAGATCATGCCGATCAGTCTCGACATATAAACGGCATGTCCACTCCAGCCTTGGTTTATTCCGTGGCCCCAAACATTCCCGGAACTGCAGTAAACACTATAGAATCTGATATGAGCACAGCTACTACATTGAGACCAATAGACCTTGGTCCTGTGGTGATGAATAAGGCAATGCCCTTTCTTGTGTCGCCACAGCCAAACTTCTTTACCTCAGCCGATGCAGAAACCAACGGTGCTCTTCCTATTAAAAAGCCGAAAGAACAAGAGCTGACAGTTGAAGGTGGCACAATCAGCATCTCAAGTATATATTCTCAAGGGTAAGCTTTCACTGTACGTATGTATGTATGTATGTATGTATGTATGTATGAAAGCAGCGGTTGTAATAATCGACCATGGTGTTTGAGACAGGTTGTTGAATACTCTAACGCAAGCACTGCAGACATCTGGAGTGGATTTGTCACATGCCAGCATATCAGTGCAGATTGACCTCGGGAAGCAATCTACTATTACTTCTACTGCTCCAACATCCACACATAAGGTTTGTTTCCATTGCCTTTGCTGTTCCTTTCTTTTTCTCCTATGTCATGTCAAATATATATTGATTTTTTTCATGTATTTAAAAAACTACATGCTCGAATTTGTACTTGTAATGTATCCGAGCCTCGTAATGAAAAAGTCCGAACAACATAGATTCTGATCCTTCCCAAATTTTACTCTGCTCTAGGGTAGGGAGACTCCTACAAAACAAGGGACGGAACATTCAAGAGTTGGATTTATTGAAGATTCTGATCGACCCATAAAGAAGCTCAAGACCTGAAACAAAAGAGGAAGGTATAGCTTACACATTTTTAACATTGTTATTATTTTAATTAATTAATTAATTAATATTTTTTGGAGTAGCCTACGTTGTTCAACGGCTACGTTACTCGAATTCGAATTTAGGTAGACGTGGATTACAAATATATGTATTCCATATGAAAGATCATATTTTGGTAGCCAACAAAACAAATTACTCCCTGTAATCTTTATCTTCCATTTTGTTTAGCAGCAAAATCTTCAATGTCACAGATTTTACAATATTGTTTTTACACGTATGAAAAACGAAATAAGTTTTTTGGACAGGTTTGTTGGAAGTTAACATTATTTATTGAGAGGTCATTTATTTATTTTTAATTACGTAGAAGCCAACAATAAATTATATATCTTTGAAGGAATTAAATTACAATTTTATTATTATCTCGATTTAAATTTTTTTGTTTTATTGTGAGTCATGACTCCTATTAATCTCCACTGAGTACCGCCCTGGCTACGATGCGATTAACACAATATATCAAAGCTAATGCCATGACAATCATAATTAATCTAAGAATCCATAGCTGGGGGTGAGAAAATGGGGATTGGGTTTTCAGATTCCAAATCCTCTATTCTTAACCCATTGACAAAGCACACACCTTACAGACTTTGTGATTAAACTCAAGTTTCTCGGATGAACATCATTCATTTTTCCACTCAGATAAACATCATCTGTTTTTTTACTCGAATGAACATATACCCTATCTAGTTCAGTGTAAATCTGTTTAGGGTTATGGTCAATATCTCATTGTTTTTTTTATTTGAGAATTCTTATTGTGATGGATGTAATTTCTACTTTTTTTCTAACAAAATCAGAAGCTATGTTTTCGTTAAAAAGAAGAAGAAGAAAAATAATGTACAAACAAAGATAACAATAAAAATCTAACGAGTGTGAAACACTAAAACCCAGAACTCCATTTGAATACAATCTTCATCTTTCATAGAAAACTCAACAAGTATCAATGGTGTCGTTGTATGTATTCAAACTATATGTTATACTCCATTAATATATAAATAGAAATCGAGTAAACCAATCTTATATATTGCTTTACAAACGGTACTAAATACGTTGACAAATTATCACAAAAATATGTATTCATTAGAGACTGTCGATTTTTCTTGATCAAGGGATGTGCCGTGATGAATGTAACGCGAAACATCATATTATTATCACGATAGACAAACAAACATGTTAAAATGTGTGCTACAAAAACAAACGAAAACAAAACGGTTCAAAAATATATGGGAAAAGAAAAAAAATTAAAATAGATATTGTTTATATATATATATATTAAAAGAAAAGAAATAAAGAAAGAAAAGAAAAAAGAGACAACACTTTTGAAGCAAATTTGGAGAACTGTTTTAGAAGTGGGAAAACTAGAATTTTTTTATAAAATGTTAAATACATTATTTTCACATTCAACTTTTGAATATAAAGACCAAAAAAGTCAATGTTCTTAAAAACATCTTTGAATTTCATGATTTACTATTTAATGTTATAATTAGATTTTTTTAATTTTTTACTATAGGTTGATAATACATATGAGTATGATAAAGACTTTGATTAATGATGTTTCTTCTATTATAATTGACATAGATTTTTTAAAACTTTATTGATACCAACTTTTCACATAATGTCTCAGACAAAGCTTCAATTTGAGAATTTAAAGTACAGTATGTCTTAAGCTTTTAAGTATAAAATTATCAATGGGTTAAATTGCAATTTAGGACCGTAAGATATATATTTGAATTCAAATTCAATTTAATTTAACGATATTTGTACTATTTTCTCTAACTGACGTTTCACGACCTAATCTAGCAAGAATATCGGCAATGTAGTTTTAATTCCTTCTTATTAAGGGAGATGTTACAACTTAAGCATTAGCTTGAGTTCATATTTATGTAGTACCAAATATATATATAATTAGATTTAAATAATAATATTTTTTTATATAAAATGTTAATTTTATCCCTTCAAATTTACCTATTTTCACCTAAAATCTCAAATTAATAAGTTTTTGAATACATATGTATATATGGATGGCTATATGCCATACAGAAAAAATTCGTATTATGGAAACTTTTAAAAATATTAACATTTATATAATATTGTGCAAATCTTAGGTCAAGTTACTTGTTAGTTTGTACGGATTAATCATTTGTTTTAATGTGTTCAAACGTAATTGTCTCATATTTCATAAATACTTTAGATATTAATTTAAAAATAACAATACAATACACATAACTATAATCAGGATGGATCATTATAATACACTATTGAATTGTTAATCGAAATATATCCGAACAAAATTCACATATAACAAAATTTAAATCAACATAAAATTTGAAAACTATAAAATATAACAATCAAACTTAAAAATTTAAAATTCCTAAAACTTCAACTCATGCTTATTTAAATTTGAAGAGAGAACTAATGTGGAGTTGGGATTAAAACTAATTTATGAATTATGAGTCAACATTTTAATTTTTAAGCTACAAAGCAATGCCACTTTTACAAGGCAATGACTGTACCACGTCAAGCCTTATACAAGAACAAGTGTGCCATTAAATGACTAATAATGCCTCCATACCTAATCCAGGTTGGTCTTCTTAATTAAAATTAAATGCAGTGTCGATGATAATACATTTTTAATTAAAAATTATATTTCGTTATATGTAGAAAGATATAACAAAATATACTCTAATATAACACTTTTTTTTGGAGATTACCTCTATAAAAAATCATACGAGAAAATACAAAATTGAAAACGCAAAAGATTAAAAAAACAACAACATAATTTTCCTTTGAATATGTCGACATTTATGTTTCATATAGACTCAACAATTAAAGTTAAAATGTTATTACCTTTATTCAATTAGACGTTTAAATAGTAATGAATAAAATTAATCTTGCATATTGTTCTGCTAATAATTTTAAATATATCTATAAAATTTATTATAAAAAATAATCTAACAATATTAAATTGTCGACTTTTTAATAAAAAATAACACAAAATTAAACGAAAATTACAGAGTAAAACTAAAAAATTGTGTCACAAAACAAACTAATGAAATTTTGGATATTTATATAAAATAGAGTGCAAATAGGGTTGCTTATGATCTAGTTATGATACTATTTTTCATATATATATCTACCAATTATAACACGCAACGTGGCACTCTTCAATACCATAGTTTAAAAACAGCGGTGGCCGACAACTTGGTTTTGCGAAGATCTCCACCTTCCACGTGTTCTCTACCAACGGTCTCGATCTCTTTATCGCCTCACACACCCCCTACTCATTTTCTCCCGTAACACATACACGCCTCGTTTTCGAAATAGGGGTAATTTGGTCATATCGGAACACGTTATTTCTAGAAGATAAATATGCAAAAACGATATTTTCAGACAAAGCTCAAAAACAAACTCACTTCTGTGATTTTTATTTTTACATATATTTTTCTTCAAATTGTAATAAATAAATATATACTTTTTCGGAGCAATGCAAGACATACACTCGATCGTAGGCGGTGGTCGTATATTCAACGGCGGAGGAGACAGGATGTTACGGCAGCAGAACCATCACCACCAACCACTGATCAAGTGCCCCCGCTGCGACTCTCTCGACACAAAATTCTGTTACTACAACAACTACAACCTCTCTCAGCCACGTCATTTCTGTAAGAGCTGCCGTCGTTACTGGACAAGAGGTGGCCTTCTCCGGAACGTCCCCGTCGGCGGTGGCTGCCGCAAAGCCAAGCGCTCCAAAACCAAACCTACATACGAAATCACCACAGTCTCCGCCGTCTCTGCACATCCACAGCTACAGCAACAACACCCTGAACAACAATTCAAAGAGAATCCTCATTCTTGCAGCGAGGGTTCGAGTCATACTGCCGCCAATTCTAACGTACTGCCGACGAACAACAACATGAATAGCTCCACCGAGGCTGCGTCGGGAGTAACATCTCATTCGAAGCTTGACGGGAACCCTTATAATTTAGGGTTGACGGATTCCAGCTTGGCCACATCGTCGAACGATGAAACGGTGCCGTTTGGTTTCGGTACTAGTGATTTAAGTGAGCAAGCACAGTGGGGAGGGAATGAAATCAGCAGGGGATTGTTGCTTGATCAGACGGTGCAGGTTGAGTTATCAAATTTGCATAATAATAGATCGGAGGGAGGAGGAGGATTCGGACCTTTTGATTGGGAAGGGAGTGGAGATGAACGGTCGGCGTTGGTTCATCTTTGTAACGAAACTGATGATCAGACGTACTGGAATCAAAGTCAGTGGGCTAATCAGTATGATCCTACGTTCTATCTCTCGTAAATTGTATCCTTCCTTTAATTTTCCTTTAAATAATTTTTAACTACACAAAATTATATATATATATATATAAATGTGTATTTTTATATAAAAAAATTTGTTTCTTAATTTCTATTTGTATGATATTGCAAGCTGCTACAAGATTGATCTATCTGAAGTATATTGCGAGCAATTTTGTTGTGATTACGAAATAATATTTGTTTATAAATTTTAATATTTAGTAGAGCACTTATTATAAAGAAAAATTATTCGAGCTTCTTTATTTAAATATAACAATATTTTTTTTATTAAGACCATTGGTTCAATGTAATCTTATTAATATATGTCGATCTTTAGATACCTAAATATACCAAATAATATATTGCAAAGGTTATTTATATACTAAATCATAAAAAAATATGATATAGATATGCTAATATGTTTAAAATATCTTAAACATGACAAACCAATAAGTTTTTGGTGCAGTGACCAATGCTTAATGATAATGCTCATTTGCATTCTCAAGGAAAAAATACATGTTTGAACTTTGACGTTATTAAAAAAAAAATTATAAATTGTGTAAAATTGATTTTAAAGTAACATGATTTATATTTGAGAATTTTTTTCTTAAAAATCACGATTGTGTAAAAATATAGTGTAAAAATCACGACGAAACGCAAAAGTTACTATCCTGTAACTTTTTCAAAAATCATGTTTGGTGTCCAAAACTAATTTTAAATTTTTACATCTAAATATGTAAGCACGACGTTCGAAACACAAAAATCAAATTAAGCGAGATTTTAGCTCTCTCACCGCAAAAACAAAACATGATGGTGGAGCATGATGCGTTGAGGATTGGCAGGGATTGCGATGTGAAAATTGGGAACTCAAAGTTAGGCACATTATTTATAGTTTCAACTAATAAGATTTATTTATTTTATTTTAATTTTCAAATAACCACCTATTTTATATTAGCATATAGAAAAAATGTGGAGATTTATTTTAAAAAAGTAAAGATAAATGAACTTTATTAGTTGGGACCATAGATAACGTGGTGAGTCGAGTCCATTTAATATTTTTTCCCGAACTTTGGGAGGCACTCATTTTTGACGTGTGCAGCTGAGTACCCAATCATGCTTTTCCAACCCTCCCTTTTGGGTTTCAATAGGTTAGGTTAGATTTTTATTTTTTAAAAAATAAAATTTAGTTTCTAACTCATTAGTTGACCGATCGAGTATTGTAGAGGCTTATTATGAGTCGATCCTTCTAATCTAGGAATAACAAAATTACTCGAATCCGCCTTGACTCAATATGTCCGCCCCGCCCCGAGCATGTTTTTTTCTCTTAAATTTCGAGTTCAGGTCGATTTTGATAAAGATAAAATTGAGTCGGGCGGGTTTAAATTTTGGCATTATAAATAAAATAAATTAGATTAAAAGAGTTATCTATAATAAAATTATAATATTCAATTTGAATTAATTAAATAATAAATTAAATATTATAATATAGCTATATATTCCTATAATTTTACACAAATAGTTGATGTCCACTAAGTTTTGTAGTGCACACTCAATTATTGGTTATGTAAATTATCATTATTATTTGAAAGTATTAGTGCAACCTCAAAAAATGGTGTTGATATATTTTTTTAAATATAAATTACTTGAGAAAAATAGAATTTGTAAATAAAAAAACAAAAAATGCCAATAAATTTTAAAAAATGCAGAAGAATGCCACCTTTTCCCTTAAGCATTTGCATTCATCTTATTCTAGAGACTGTTCAGGGGTATTTTAGTAATATTATAATATGCCTTCAACAAAAGTTTGGTGAAGATTAATTTAAAAAGGCAAATATAATTTTTGGTACTTAATTTTGACATTTGTGTATTATGCAGTACTTGTTTTTGTGTGTGCAACTATCACCTAGTATTAGTGTTCAAGTGCAATGTGGTACCCAATTTTTTGATGGGCAATTGAGTACCTATGTTTTGGAATGCAATTATCTGGTACCCAAATTTTACATTTTGGTACAATTAGATATCTAATTTTTATTTTTTGAGCAATTGGATACCTAGCATTTTTTTTTAAATTACACGTGTTTAATTATGATTGGTACATACTTAGAATTTCAACATCAGTTAAAATGATAATATGTGTTATATATTCAAAAGTTTAACGTTGAAATTCTAAGTATGAATATGTATAATTAAAAGAAATCGATACCGTTATAAAAAAAAATAATAGTTGGATGCTTAATTGCATTAAAAGATGCTAGGTAACTAATTGCACAAAAAATAAAATTTTGATGCTTAATTGCACCAAGAAAATTAGTACCTAATTATATCATTAGGAAAAATTAGGTACCAAATTGCACATAAATGATATGTTAGGTGTCCAAACTTATATTTTTCCTCAAAAAAATTAAGAAAAAGGAAAAGAAAAAAGCCATTGTTAACTGCTGAAACTTCTTCATTTCTTCGCTTACGCTTTCACTCTTTCAGACTCTTTGAGTTCTTCATTTCTCGATTCTTTGAATTTTAGAAGGAAAAAAAATGTTTGAGCCGCAACATTTGGTCGATTTACAAGAAAATGCGGGTTTTGGAACTTGGCTTTCAGGGGATAACAGCAACTCGTCCCCAACTCACCATCGGACTGAGTCATCACTCGCTCGCTCTGTCCCCGGCAATGTGGATAGTGAACTCTACAAGGATCTCGTCGAGATGATCCCTCTCGTTCAGTCCCTCATCGTAATCTTCTCTTCTCTTTTTACTCTACTATTTTTTTTTCAGTTTCTGTTTGAAATTAAAGAAAAATGGAAGGAAACAAAGAAGATTAGCTGATTTAGCCATTTCACTGAAAAGAGATGTGTGTATTTGAGTTTTGATTTATTATTATTTTGTAAACTTGGATTTGATTAGGAGCGTAAACCAAACAGTTCATTTACAAGGCGTGGATCGATTATATATACCAAGACACCTTCAAGGGAATCCCTATCCCGTAAGGTAAGTTCTTAAATCCTTACTTCGTTTGTAATTTAATTTGTTGAATTTATTTATGGTTTGTTTGGAAAAATTACTTCAAAATTTTGGATTTGGATTTGATTTTCCTGTATAAATTGTGAGAATGAAATGCTTATATCATGTATTTGAAAGGTATTAAATTCAGCATTTCAAAATTCATCATAAATCAGCATCTAGCGAATTCAAGAATCTGAAAAACAATATGTATTTTGTTCAATGATTGATTTATGCAACTTTTGAAATTCAAGTTTCCAAAAACATGGTTGAATCAAGATTTGGGGAAATATGTATTTCTTGCCTTATCATTCCTTATAGGCTTATACTGATAGTGATAGTGAACTAGAGCTTGCCGTTTCATCTTAAGTAACATTTATTAGTAAGATTCGAAAATATTGATGTGGTATATCGTTTTAATTTGCTAGTCGGATACGGAACTATATATTCATGTACTAAACATAAATCTTTATATTTTATGATACTATATAAGTGGAAATTATGGATATTAGAATGGGACATCTCCTTTTGGATACCTAGTTATCAAACTGGCAATGTGGTGAACAATTAGGCATAGCAATGGAAATGGTATTTGAAGGGTCCTTGGAGGGTCATGCTATCACTTTGTCTCCAACGTATATCCGAACATTAGGCATAGTGATATATGATCCTCCAAGGACCCTTCAAATACACGAAAAACTTAGAATGGAAATGAACATTCCCGTCTTAGGTACAAACCATAACCGTATTTGATGCTTGTTGCCGAATCCAAATATCATAGGCTTATTAATCATTGGGTTTTTTTTATGACTCTAAACAATTGTTTTCTTCTTCTTTTGGTTATCAATTGTTGGTATTTGTTGAATCAAAGTGGTAGTCTTATTATAGTATGCATAATTGACTCTTTATTAGACATTTGTCTGGAGAGCAAAGATATATAAAATATAAAACATCCAGTGTTTAATAGGTTTCAATTACAATTTCCCATGAATTTTATTATGCAATTATTTTTCCTATCAATTTTTTTCTCATATTCCTGGATTTAATCTAATAACTTTTCTTCTGTGAGAATTTTCTTTTTAATTTCTTTATATAAATATATTATGTTGCACTTTTTGTTCATAAAGGTTAGCTATGTAAAAGGAAGGAATGGAGCTCTATCTATTCCAGTGAAAAGGAAAAAGGATCAAGTAGACAAGAATGGCAGTAATAATGGTGATAGTTTATCAATCTTTTCCTCGAGGGATTTGATGTCGGAAAATGAAAATGATGAGTTAATTGGACTGAGAGAACAAGTGGAGGATCTGCAAAAAAGGTTATTGGAGAAAGAGGAGCGTCTGAAATCAGCAGAGATTTCGAGGAACCATATTAATGATGTTCAAGCAGAACTTGATCAACTGAACCGACATGCTGCAGAAAAGGACTCTTTAATCAAGTCAATTCAGCTGCAGCTCTATGATGCCAAGGTACACTTTTCATGTCTTCCTGCTAGAGATATAATATATATGTAATTATGTATATATCATCTCTTATGTTGCTCCAACTTGTCATTTTTCTTTGTATCCTTGTTTGAAACTTATGTGCAATACATTTCTGTACATGGATATGGGATTATGACCCTCTAAGGACCCTCCAAATACATGGAAAAAATTTAGAAAAATTGAACATACCCTTTGTCAGAAACATACCTATATCCACATTCACATCCAAATCCAATTAACATAGATTTTGTGTGATATTTATTGCATCGAAATTATGTTCTGAATACTTATCTTTTGAAATCTGATAGGAGGCCGTGATATTTTTAGATGAATATAAATTTGGAGCTCATATCAATTGATGTTAACATTTATATTATTCTTAGATGAATTTTGAATGTGAAATTATTTCCGAATTGACAGTAAAAAAAAGCAGTTACAATTGCAAGAATTATCTGTCCAGAAATTTCCAATGATTTTGTAATATTGTTTGTTTAATTGACATAGAAAGGAGGCATTAGCATAGAGATAGGAGAAGAGGTTAGAGATGTTGGGATTCAAATCCCAGATTGCTCGATATCACCCAATAAGATGGTTGTATGAACCAATTGTGTTAAACTTTGTGTTCTTGTTCTGTTGTTTTTTTTTTTTGGTTGAAAGGAGAAGTTACAGAGGTCGGGATTCAAATCCCTGATACTACCTTGTAACATAGTTGGATGAACCTACTGAATTAAACTCGGAGCTCGTGTTATTTCCTTATTGTTATCGATATGTTTGCTTTTGTCTTTAGATTAAGTTAGCAGACAAGCAGGCTGCCTTGGAAAAGACACAGTGGGAAGCAATGACATCCAAGCAAAAGTTGGAGAAGCTGCAAAATGATATAGACTCCATGCAAGGAGAATTTTCATCATTTATGCAGCTGTTAAATAGCTTGACAAAGAATAATCGCACTGCATGTGACGAAGATTATGATGTAGCGCCGTATCCTTTGGAGCATCTCCCTTATATAGTAAGCTCACTATCCTTTGCCTAATCAACTTTTCTAAATTGTAGTTTCCCTGGCTTTTGTTTTCTAAGTTCGCATTTTTCCTCAAAAGTGTTCATATCGAATGAAATCCGGACAGGGTTCCCAAGAATCCTCCAAAACATGGAAAAATCTTACGGCTATACATGTCTCTTTATTCCTTTTGAATTGAAAGAATCTGTATTTTAAGTGCTTTCATTAGCTTTGTTATAACAGCGTGGATTCGTATTTTGTCATGCCGTAGTCGGTAAACATTTGGTTTCGGCGTAAACAGGATGACGTAGATGACAAGGAGATGCCACAAATGGAAGAAGCGAGGCGAGCTTACATCGCCGCTCTCGATGCTGCCAAAGAGAAGCAAGATGAAGAATCCCTTGCCGCCGCAGCTAGCGCACGGTTGTATCTCCAATCCGTTCTTTTCAAATCCGAAGGCGCGTAAGAAAAGCATTACAAGGATTTCATAAGTTGGCAGCACTTTCACACGAACTCATTGTATGCATTGGCATATTAGGTTCATACAGCAGCATTAATTTACCTCTATATGTTATGTATGACTCTTTTTTTCTGTTCTTAATTGTCTAGTAAATGCATGGATGTTTTTGCATTTATAAGTAAAATCTCCAGTGGAAATATACTAAAGACACGAATTGTCACATTTAAGTACAATTTAACAAATAGTTCTTAGAATAGGAGTATACTTGTATAATTATGCAAATATAAAAATATATGTAAAAAAAAGGTTGTGTTTAGTTGTATTAATACATTTTGTCATTTATAATTAGGTTTAGGGTTTAGGGTTAGGGTTTAAGAAATTTAAGGTATGGTCTATTTTTAGGGTATAGGGTGTAGGATTTAAAATTTAGGGTTTGAAATTTAGTTGTGTAGTGTTTTTTTAGTGTTGGGCATAAGTAGAGACATCGAAAGAGGGTAGATTATTTTTATCCTTAGTAGAAGTAAATAAAATTTGGGACATAATAGGAATGTGGAATAAATACAAAATCTGCCATAAACTCTAACCCTAAACCTCATTTAAACCATAACCCCAAATCTCATTTAAACCCTAACCCCAAACCTTTGTAATACGGTGAACAACTTGTAATTCGGGAGAAGAGTAAGGATTAAATTGATAGTATTTTTGAGTTAGGGTCAAATTGATAGAATGTATAAATTTTGAGACTAAAATTATTATTACATCATAGCACATTATAATATTGTCTAATATTTAATGGTCCAATGACCTATTGTAATAATATTTTAATTGAATGATTCGATTGTAACTTTTAAAAGTGTAACTTGTTAATGAGGCCCTTCAACTTTTCAAAAAAAAATGTAACTTGTTTATAACTTGACTAATAATTGAGTGACATGAGATATATTTTATCCTAAACTATATTATCAAAATGGTTGATTTTTAGGTGATATGTCCTAAAAAAACGTTACTAAATCAAACTAAAACCAAATTTCAAGCCTCAAAATTAAATTAAACTCATTTTTTTATAATTTAAATTTAATTCGACTCGATTAAACCATGCTTAACCCTAGCATATTTGCTCATGCAATCACCATTAACGCTTACCTTCCCTTGTAATTATTTTGTTTGCATTTAGCAAAAGAGTAGGTTCCAAATAAACCGAGGTTCCATATTGCATGTGCCTTTAAACATGTTTTAAATGCAGTTAATGATTTCCTATTATTTTCTTGTTAAACAAACAATCACAAATTTCATGGGCCCACTCCAACTCTCTAACTTCGGCCCCACCCTAATAACTCACAAATGGGCCCTACAGACAGCCCATCAAATCCAATTTATTATTGTAGGTAAATTATTAGTTACTTAAATAATCCATGGCCATTGTTTCGTGCTTAACGATCCTAACTTTTACATCTATTTAGATTATTATTTTTATATAAATAAAAGATATTGAATATTTAAATATATTTAATTTAATATCCTCATATATATTGTACTAATATAATGTCGGTCAAATTATACTCAAGCAACTTAAAATTTTAAATACAAGATGGAAAATAGTTGTTTGTTTCAATTCAATTAATTATTTCTAGATTTGTCTCCAATATTAATATATTATAAAATTTTAGTTCTTGAATGAAGGCATTTTTATTTTTATTTTTTAACATTCTAATGCAATTACAATATAATATATATTTATTATTTTTAATCCTTTAATAATACATAAATATCGTGCAAACAAATTACTCGAATTCAGATCACATAAAAATAACAACATTTTTTTTTACTTGGACCACCGGATAGGTTCAAAAAATAAATTTTTTTATTAGAGTTCCTTCCAATACTAATATATTACAAAATTATTGTATATTAGTGAGACTGTTTTTTCGGGTTCGATCGGTCTTAATCCTTTGAATATGAGCTCATCATTTGATAGAGAGGGAAGGTTTATTTTCAATAAAAAACCCACTTTACTTCCACAAATTAATTTTCCGCCCTCCTTCAGCCCCTCCTCGGTCCATCCATGATTGAGAATAAATTGTGTTGCGAGTAATGTTTCCTTGGAACATGGCTCAGATGGTTGGAAGGAAGACATGGTTTGTAACACCCTGAAAAGTACCCTAGTTCGAACAATAGAAAAATGACGATGATAACGTAAATAATTATAATTAAATTGGTAACTAATATATTCACATGTTGAATAATATAAGATGTAAATTAGTGTACTCATAAATACATGTACAATTCGGTGAGATGATGAAAATATATATGTACAAGCTATGTATATATATATAGATAAGATTAAAATGTGATAAATTAATGATTTAAAATATGTATATTATATGATATATGGATGATAAGTAGTGGAATTATTGGTGGAATTATTATTGAAATTATTAGTGGAATTATTATTGGAATTATTAGTGGAATTATTGGTGGAATTATTATTGAAATTATTAGTAGGTTGGTTGGTGGAATTATTAGTGGGAATTAAAAGTATGATAATGAAAGAATAATAATTAAAGATTAAATAATATAATATGACTATAGTGGGATTATAATGTAGAATTAGTGGCTGTCATCTTATATACCCAAAGCCATTATCATTTTCCACCTTCTTTCTTCATCTTCTTCACCGAGAATTAAGAGAAATTAGAGAAGGAAGTTGCTGGAAATTAAATGAAAAATACACGCATGTTGATTCCATAGCTCAAGTAAGTGTTTGTTAGTCATTTGATGTTGTTCTTGAGATTTAGGGTTATTTTGATGATCTTGATTATGATTATTTTCTGAAAATATGATTAAAATCAATTTAAGATGTTGTTAAAATGTTGGGTTTATGAATTTATGGTTGAAATTCTGGAAATAAGCATGAACATGAACATGAGGTTGAATCTGCCCAGAATTTTTAATTATAGACACCTTTCGGAAATCTGGAAAATTGAGCATGTTAGAGTCATTTCTGGAAAAAGTGTTCTTCTACAAAGTTGTAGAGGACAAAATTTTACATGAAATAGAGGTATTATTTGCTCAAAAATGTTAAGTATAGGTCTCGGAATTGTTGTTAGAAGTTGACGGGACTGAAACAGAATGAATTTGGAATCTGCTGGACTAAATTGTGAAATTTGAAATGTTTAGGGGTTTAATTGATGCCAATAAATTCTTAAAAATTTATTAGAAACAGAGGAGGTATTTTATGAATGAAAAATAAATAATTTAGTTTGAATTATATATCAATTGATAGTTTAAATATCATTAGAACACATAAGAGATTAAAATGGACTAGTTTGTAAGAATTGATAATTTGAGGACTTATATGCTCTGTTTTCATGGTTTCTGGAACATAATTATTATGTTAATATGTGAAGGTAAATATGGTTAAAATATCAAGATTTATGGTGTAGTGAAACATAGGTTATAAATACACTAAAGTCACAAATAGGCAGATTAGTTTTCTAAAGATACCCTATGTTCAAGTAATAAACTGTATTGATAGAGAAATGATAAAATTATGTTCCATACATGGTTGTAAAGGTGTGTTTATAAGCTTTCCAGAATGGTAAAGAACTCCTTATTTGGAGTTGTGAGTAAAAAGATATGACCAGTTTAGTAGAGGTTACTCAAACTGCCAGTTTAGGGGGCAGATTCACTTTTCTAAGTGATTATGTTTAAGTAAATGAATTTATATGTTTGAATTAATTACTAATGGGTATTGTATATGATATTTTATGATTCAAGAGCATATTGGTGAAGAGATATTAGAGGAATCAAGGGGTGATCAAACCAAGAAGAAAGTGAGAGGCATCATCATTAAGGAGACAAACTAGCTTGGAGTATTGTGAGTGTAGTTTTGTTTAAAGTGTTGGGATTAGTATCCTAACCTTGTTATTTTTTTTAGATAACATGAAGAAAGCATGAAATGAATTTAATAATGATTGGTAAAATTTAAAATGATAAGGAAGAAGGATTAAAGGCAAAAATATTGATCTAAGTGTATATTGCTTGTTAGATAAGCATGCTTAGCATAAATATGATTAATTGCTATGATGTGTTGATTACTTGAGCTATGTGAAATGTGACTAAATGATAAGCTTTGCTACTGGTTTTTGATGATCATAAAATGAAAATGATCTCATGTACTTGCTGGAATTTTATATTACCATGATGCTTGATTGATTATATGTATATGTCTATTGAAATGGTTAAATGCCTTTGAAATTATGAATGATTGACAAGTGAATGATCTTGTTAATAAAGAAAGATAAGTAAAGTCCTTGGTATGATTAGTGTCTATAGGTAGAAGGGCATGCCTTAGAGTCGTTGAGCTCCCCTGATCTTTGTTACAGGATGGTGGTTAGTCACCTATAAACCTGATAAGGTGGTTAGTCACCTTGATAATTGAATGGTGGTAAGTCACCATTGATGCCTATGCATCCCCTGTTATATGTTGAAATGAGAAATGGATACTTTGAGTATCTAATGTTACATGATACATGAAGACTTGATTACCTATTTCATTAATCATCCAAGGCAAAACATTTATTAGAACAATGATATATGTTTAAATGAACAAGTTGGGTATTAGCCCTTATGATATGAAATGAATATGTGTACTTGGTTGAGATTCGAAATGAACTATGTTGTGATGTGAAACTATGAAATGTTGCTTCCAAGATGACAATGAGATTACATGTTGTTTGTTGTCCATGTTAGCTTGAATTGTAAAAGTTTGCTGCCCTATTGGTTAGTACATGAGACTAGTTAAGTTAACTTGGTTTTTGATGGAACTAGCTAGGTATTTCAATGTGTGCTAAGCCTAGCTAAGTAACCTCAAAGATTGAATAAGATTTTAAAAGATTGAAACTAGTAAAGTTAGGACTGCCTCACTAAGTACATTCTGTGTACTTATCACTCTCTTTGTTTCCTTCTTCCAAAATAACAGGTTCTTTGATATCCGAAAGTCATCCGTTCTGATTCGAGAGCTTCGCAAGCCAAGAACAAGTATGATATAATCTTGCTTAGACTCCTAGTTGGTGGCATAGTCTAAATTAGTTTGTCATGCATTATGAATCATGTAATTCTTAAGTGTGGTTTGTATAAAACTAAGACATTTTATATTACGTAATGACTTAATAAATGTTTATGAAAATATGGATATGATGATATGAATGAAATATGTTTGAAGTTAATCAAGTTTGATATGAATTAAATCTCATATAATTGTAAGTTTGATGAGTTGACATGTATAAATCTGTCTATCATCCGAATAGTAACATCGCTCGCTCGTAACCGGGCAAGGGGTGTTACATAAATTGGTATCAGAGCCTCGGTTTAGTCGATTCTCGGACTAAATCGGGTCTATTGCATCATATAGGTTAAACTATGCCACCTAGGAGTTTTATATCGAACTGCTTGCGATTGCGCTCTCTAACTTCGATCTTTTCTGAAGTCTTATTAGAATGTCCGAATCACTTTTGGCTCGTGATAATGAAAGTCCTCGGGAATCATCTAACGAGGATGGTAGCGTTAGGATGAAAACCAACGCTCCGGGACAATCTAATCCTCTCGAGCAAGCGGACCCTCCGAGAAGATCGGAACCGCGAGAACCGACTCCACCCCCTGAACCTAATCAAACAACTCCGACAATTCCAACTGTTCAAAGTGCTCAGCGGGAATGTCTCCTAAGTATGAAGGAGATGTTCGATCAATTAGTAACGAACATCCGACGAGAACAACCGAATCCGGTGGTTGCTACCCCGAGTCGAGCCCCTATCGACAAGCTCGCACAACATCGAGCAACTACATTCACCGGTGAAAATGAGGAAAAGCCGGAAGAAGCTGAGAATTGGCTAGAAAGAACCACTCAAATCTTAACTCGCCAACTTCAATGTTCGGATGAACATAAACTTGAATGTGCGATTGCACTTCTAGCCGATGAAGCTCTAAGTTGGTGGGAAACCACGACTCTAACTGCCCCTGCCGAGTCAGTTACATGGAAATTCTTCGTTGATGAATTCAAAAAGAAATATATTAACGAACAATACCTTGCTGATCGGAGGAAGAAATTCTTACATCTGAAACAGGCCAATCGGCCGATTGAACAATATGTTGCCGATTTCTGCAAATACTGCAAGTATGGCTCGGAGTACATCAAGACCGAGAAAGATAAATGCAGAATGTTCATCGACGGGCTAAGTGATGAATTGAGTCCGATGTTCACAGCACTTGACATTACGGATTTTCAAATCCTTGTGAATCGGGTCATCGCCACTGAATCTAAGATGCAGAATGCCGAGAAACGAAAGAGTGGATTCCGAACTGATAAGAAGCGGAAGAGTGACGACAAGTCTCAGTGGTCTAAGAAGCCGAAACATCAGAAGGAATCATCCTCCACCTATATACCATTTACTCGGAATAATTTCCAACCCCAACACTCCAACAAGATGGTTACTCCGGTTGTTTCCATCAACAGTACTGGAAATGTCGACAGACCTCCTGTTTGCAAATTCTGTCAGAAGAATCACTTTGGCCAATGCCGAACTCAAGCGAACCTCTGTTATGCTTGTGGCGCTGACGATCATTACATCCGAGACTGTCCAAAACGAAATGATCAATCTTTTGTTCGACCGGCTAACCAAAGTTCTGTACCATCTAGCCGAGGCAAACATCCGAGACAAGTTCAGTCGAACAATCCCGGGAAAGGCAAGGCTGCCCAGTCAAAAGCCACCACTTATCAGGAGTCCCGAGTCCCAGCTCGTGTCTATCACATTCGTGGCAAGGAAGAAGAAGAGTCTCCTGATGTCATTGCGGGTACGGTTGAACTTAACCTTAAACCTGTTTACGCATTGATAGATTCGGGATCAACCCATTCATTTATATGCTCATACTTGTTAGATGAACTTAAATTGAAACCTGAAACTGTACAAACTGGGCTAATTGTTTCGAACCCTATAGGAGGTAGTATGCCAATAAATTTGATCTGTAAAGATTGTCAGATAACAATTCAAAATATACCCTTTCCTTGTAATCTATATGTTTTACCCAAATGTGAATTTAATCTAGTTTTAGGACTAGATTGGTTGGGAAAACATGAAGCCTGGATAGACTGTCAAAACCGTAGGTTATATTTACGGGGTTTAGGAAAAGAATCTATCCTATTGATAGACAAGAAACCGACCTCTATTTTTGCCGCTATGGCATTGCAAGACAAGCTTGATTTCAGTTTACCTGAAATGCCTGTCGTATCTGAATTTTCCGATGTTTTTCCTGAGGAACTCCCTGGCCTTCCTCCAACTCGGGAAGTTGAATTCAAAATCGAAGTTCAACCCGGAACTAATCCGGTGTCCATTACACCTTATCGGATGGCACCTGTTGAACTCAAAGAACTAAAGAAGCAAATTCAAGAACTCGAGGATAAAGGATTTATCCGACCTAGCATATCTCCCTGGGGTGCTCCTGTCCTATTCGTGAAAAAGAAGGATGGTACGATGCGGCTTTGTATCGATTACCGGCAACTTAATAAAGTAACCATCAAGAATAAGTATCCGCTACCGAGAATCGAAGATTTGTTCGATCAACTCAAACACGCAGCCGTGTTCTCTAAGATTGATCTTCGGTCTGGTTACTATCAAATGAGGGTAAGAGAAGAAGATGTACCCAAAACAGCTTTCCGAACTCGATATGGACATTACGAATTCTTAGTAATGCCATTCGGTCTAACAAATGCCCCTGCTGCATTCATGGATCTGATGAATCGAGTATTCAAGCCCTATCTTGACAAGTTCGTTGTCGTATTTATCGACGACATCCTTGTTTACTCCCGGAACAAGGAAGAACATGCTGATCATCTTCGGATTGTACTTCAAACGCTCCGAAATCACCAATTGTTTGCCAAATTCACTAAGTGTGAGTTTTGGTTATCCGAAGTTTCATTCCTCGGACACATCATTTCTGCCGAAGGAATCAAAGTTGACTCTAAGAAAATTCAAGCTATTCTTGATTGGAGACCTCCGAGAAATGTGAGCGAAGTCCGAAGTTTCCTCGGATTAGCTGGCTATTACCGAAGATTTGTGAAAGGATTTTCCACTATTGCCGCACCGTTAACTAAACTCCTTCGAAAGGATGTAATCTTTGAGTGGTCGGAAAAGCAGCAACGAAGCTTCGACCAACTCAAACAAGCTCTAACACATGCCCCAGTCCTTATTCAACCCGAATCGGGTAAAGAATTCATAGTATACAGCGATGCATCACACTCGGGCCTAGGATGTGTTCTGATGCAAGAAGGCAATGTGATTGCATACGCCTCCCGGCAACTGAAGCAACACGAATTGAATTATCCTACTCACGATCTTGAGCTTGCAGCCATTGTGTTCGCGCTCAAAATTTGGCGACACTACTTGTACGGTGAAAGAGGCAAGCTGTTCACTGATCACAAAAGCCTGAAGTATTTACTCACTCAAAAAGATCTGAACCTTAGACAAAGAAGATGGTTAGAGTTGCTCAAAGACTACGATCTGACTATCGATTATCATCCTGGAAAAGCCAATGTTGTTGCCGACGCTCTGAGTCGAAAACCGAACCTCTCTTCTTTAGCTATCAACGCTCATTTCCGGCTATGCAAAGCTCGGAATTATCTGAATGAACTTCAAGTTCAATCTACTCTGATCACCAGGATCAAAAAAAAAAAAACTTCAACAAATTGATCCAGAACTTCAGAAAATCAATTCTAAGCTTGAGTCTAATCCTGACTTCTCTGTTAAGTCGAACGGTTTTCTATACTTCAAAGATCGTATATGTGTCCCTAATAACAAAGAATTACAAGATGAAATCCTACAAGAAGCACACCAAAGTTCTTTGGAGGAATCACAACGTCGAAGAAGCGACGTGGGAACCTGAGGACACGATGAAGAAACAATATCCTCATTTGTTCGATTCAGGTAAAAATTCGAGGACGAATTTTCTTTAAGGGGGGAGGAATTGTAACACCCTGAAAAGTACCCTAGTTCGAACAATAGAAAAATGACGATGATAACGTAAATAATTATAATTAAATTGGTAACTAATATATTCACATGTTGAATAATATAAGATGTAAATTAGTGTACTCATAAATACATGTACAATTCGGTGAGATGATGAAAATATATATGTACAAGCTATGTATATATATATAGATAAGATTAAAATGTGATAAATTAATGATTTAAAATATGTATATTATATGATATATGGATGATAAGTAGTGGAATTATTGGTGGAATTATTATTGAAATTATTAGTGGAATTATTATTGGAATTATTAGTGGAATTATTGGTGGAATTATTATTGAAATTATTAGTGGAATTATTATTAGAATTATTAGTAGGTTGGTTGGTGGAATTATTAGTGGGAATTAAAAGTATGATAATGAAAGAATAATAATTAAAGATTAAATAATATAATATGACTATAGTGGGATTATAATGTAGAATTAGTGGCTGTCATCTTATATACCCAAAGCCATTATCATTTTCCACCTTCTTTCTTCATCTTCTTCACCGAGAATTAAGAGAAATTAGAGAAGGAAGTTGCTGGAAATTAAATGAAAAATACACGCATGTTGATTCCATAGCTCAAGTAAGTGTTTGTTAGTCATTTGATGTTGTTCTTGAGATTTAGGGTTATTTTGATGATCTTGATTATGATTATTTTCTGAAAATATGATTAAAATCAATTTAAGATGTTGTTAAAATGTTGGGTTTATGAATTTATGGTTGAAATTCTGGAAATAAGCATGAACATGAACATGAGGTTGAATCTGCCCAGAATTTTTAATTATAGACACCTTTCGGAAATCTGGAAAATTGAGCATGTTAGAGTCATTTCTGGAAAAAGTGTTCTTCTACAAAGTTGTAGAGGACAAAATTTTACATGAAATAGAGGTATTATTTGCTCAAAAATGTTAAGTATAGGTCTCGGAATTGTTGTTAGAAGTTGACGGGACTGAAACAGAATGAATTTGGAATCTGCTGGACTAAATTGTGAAATTTGAAATGTTTAGGGGTTTAATTGATGCCAATAAATTCTTAAAAATTTATTAGAAACAGAGGAGGTATTTTATGAATGAAAAATAAATAATTTAGTTTGAATTATATATCAATTGATAGTTTAAATATCATTAGAACACATAAGAGATTAAAATGGACTAGTTTGTAAGAATTGATAATTTGAGGACTTATATGCTCTGTTTTCATGGTTTCTGGAACATAATTATTATGTTAATATGTGAAGGTAAATATGGTTAAAATATCAAGATTTATGGTGTAGTGAAACATAGGTTATAAATACACTAAAGTCACAAATAGGCAGATTAGTTTTCTAAAGATACCCTATGTTCAAGTAATAAACTGTATTGATAGAGAAATGATAAAATTATGTTCCATACATGGTTGTAAAGGTGTGTTTATAAGCTTTCCAGAATGGTAAAGAACTCCTTATTTGGAGTTGTGAGTAAAAAGATATGACCAGTTTAGTAGAGGTTACTCAAACTGCCAGTTTAGGGGGCAGATTCACTTTTCTAAGTGATTATGTTTAAGTAAATGAATTTATATGTTTGAATTAATTACTAATGGGTATTGTATATGATATTTTATGATTCAAGAGCATATTGGTGAAGAGATATTAGAGGAATCAAGGGGTGATCAAACCAAGAAGAAAGTGAGAGGCATCATCATTAAGGAGACAAACTAGCTTGGAGTATTGTGAGTGTAGTTTTGTTTAAAGTGTTGGGATTAGTATCCTAACCTTGTTATTTTTTTTAGATAACATGAAGAAAGCATGAAATGAATTTAATAATGATTGGTAAAATTTAAAATGATAAGGAAGAAGGATTAAAGGCAAAAATATTGATCTAAGTGTATATTGCTTGTTAGATAAGCATGCTTAGCATAAATATGATTAATTGCTATGATGTGTTGATTACTTGAGCTATGTGAAATGTGACTAAATGATAAGCTTTGCTACTGGTTTTTGATGATCATAAAATGAAAATGATCTCATGTACTTGCTGGAATTTTATATTACCATGATGCTTGATTGATTATATGTATATGTCTATTGAAATGGTTAAATGCCTTTGAAATTATGAATGATTGACAAGTGAATGATCTTGTTAATAAAGAAAGATAAGTAAAGTCCTTGGTATGATTAGTGTCTATAGGTAGAAGGGCATGCCTTAGAGTCGTTGAGCTCCCCTGATCTTTGTTACAGGATGGTGGTTAGTCACCTATAAACCTGATAAGGTGGTTAGTCACCTTGATAATTGAATGGTGGTAAGTCACCATTGATGCCTATGCATCCCCTGTTATATGTTGAAATGAGAAATGGATACTTTGAGTATCTAATGTTACATGATACATGAAGACTTGATTACCTATTTCATTAATCATCCAAGGCAAAACATTTATTAGAACAATGATATATGTTTAAATGAACAAGTTGGGTATTAGCCCTTATGATATGAAATGAATATGTGTACTTGGTTGAGATTCGAAATGAACTATGTTGTGATGTGAAACTATGAAATGTTGCTTCCAAGATGACAATGAGATTACATGTTGTTTGTTGTCCATGTTAGCTTGAATTGTAAAAGTTTGCTGCCCTATTGGTTAGTACATGAGACTAGTTAAGTTAACTTGGTTTTTGATGGAACTAGCTAGGTATTTCAATGTGTGCTAAGCCTAGCTAAGTAACCTCAAAGATTGAATAAGATTTTAAAAGATTGAAACTAGTAAAGTTAGGACTGCCTCACTAAGTACATTCTGTGTACTTATCACTCTCTTTGTTTCCTTCTTCCAAAATAACAGGTTCTTTGATATCCGAAAGTCATCCGTTCTGATTCGAGATCTTCGCAAGCCAAGAACAAGTATGATATAATCTTGCTTAGACTCCTAGTTGGTGGCATAGTCTAAATTAGTTTGTCATGCATTATGAATCATGTAATTCTTAAGTGTGGTTTGTATAAAACTAAGACATTTTATATTACGTAATGACTTAATAAATGTTTATGAAAATATGGATATGATGATATGAATGAAATATGTTTGAAGTTAATCAAGTTTGATATGAATTAAATCTCATATAATTGTAAGTTTGATGAGTTGACATGTATAAATCTGTCTATCATCCGAATAGTAACATCGCTCGCTCGTAACCGGGCAAGGGGTGTTACATGGTTGGTGATTTTATAGGCTTAAATTAAAATTTTATTTAATTATTTTGAGTTGGCAAAGATGCAAAGACAAAGCAAGAATGTCCAAAAAGGTCATGTTATTCTTTCTTCAAATCATGTTAGGTTAGCCTAACTCCATTTAAGCAACTTGGATTTCATTACATGACACATAACTACTTCAAACTATAATGTCCATTTATCTGATTTTGGATATTTTTTCCCTAAAATCAACCATGCCTAGTTCAAATTATAATTTAGTGATAATTTTTTATTTACATTTCCCAGGTACGTGAGCTTTTGCCGTTTGGTGAGATGGATTGATCTATATGATTGTACACGTTCCTACTTTCGAAGATGATATCTTTATTTCATGAGGATCTTTTAGTAGGTTTCAGTGCTGGATAGTTTGTTTTGTTGTCGGATGATTTCTGTGTACGTACGTTCTGAGTGCACTCATTTTCCCTCAAGTTAGGATTAAGAGGATTTTTAATGAGGTACTCGTTCGTATCGTTTTTTTCCTCTTTATTTATAAAAAAAAATCTAAACAAAAAAAAAAACGATTATAATAACTAAAAACTCTCTCGTGTCATGTTTCCAATCTTAAAGTTGAATTTGACAAAAAAGAATCAAAAACCGATTCAACAGAACTTATCAAATTCAGGGACTAATTGGTATATTAAACCAATTAAAAAAGCACCCGAACTGAAGCGGTTGGCATTCCAATCCTTGATTTTCTTTGGGATATCTTTATTCTATTGTCCTGACAGAATCACATGGCGATGCCATGCAGCGACAGATGTAGACCCACGCACATGCTTTGCCCACATGGATGTGTAGGATACGACCCTACATTTACACCCCGGACTTTGGTATATTTGTATTCGAGATTTATATGATTATCAGACATTAATCTTAAACTATATAGAGGTTAGTATGTACGTGTATCTATTTATTGATCGACTAATTTGAATCGAATACTTTATGCTGTTATAGCAACTTATTGTGTATTTATTGATCGACTAATCTGAATCGAATACTTTATCATGTTATAGCAACCTATTTCTCAGTTCTCACACAAAAAGTAATGTAATATGTATTGTGTATGTATATACACAGAATATATATAAAAAAAATATGCATTTTTTAATTGGCTATGATTGACCAGAATGGGTGTTTGACATGGTGGCATAATAACAAACCTTCCTATCACTTCTGGGTTTGTCTCACATTTTATTTTTCTGTTCTTTTAAAATCCTTCTTGGATCTGAAGATATTCCTTTTTACAGTTTTGCCTACATTGGTTTTCTGTATTAGTTTCTTATAAGTAAATAGATAAACTGTAGTATTGCTATACAAACTGTTGATTTTGTGTGTGTGTATATATATATATATATTTGTGAAATGGGGTATTTGGGTCCCTTCCTTTCTTCCTTCCTTTTTGGTTGTATTATCAGATACTACTCAGCCCCATTCTCTGGTTTGCCTGTGAAGTTTCAGTAAGGTATTAAATATATATATATATATATGTATGTATGTATGTATGTATGTATGCATGTATGTATGTATGTGTGTGTATGTGTGTGTTCATTAGAAGTATATGGTTCTATGTTTCTTAGCAAGTTTTACCTTTTTTTTCCCTCTCTATTGCAGTTTTGTTTGGTTGCTGAGAAAATAAAGTTTGAGCTTTGGGGGATTTTCATGGCAAAAAGACAAATTTGATATTGTGGGAAGTTAAAAGCTTATGGTTTTGAGCTGTGGTTGGATTTTGGAGATGAAATTATAATCTGTGTGTTGAAATTTGGATCATCTTTGAAGGGTGAATTGTAAAAAGAGGCTAAAGGGATTTGAATTTATATTTTGGTTTCTGAGGTCTCAATTTGAGCCCTTGAAGATGAAATGATGATTGCAATTCAGGTGTTTGGGAATAGGCTGATGAATCTTTAGGAATTTTTAAGGTTCTATTAGTCGAGTCAAATATGGCTGCGAAGTTGCTACATTCGTTGGCGGATGAAAACCCCGATTTTCAGAAGCAAATCGGATGCATGACCGGGATTTTCCAGATCTTCGATCGGCATCAGATGATTACCACGAAGCGCCTGAGCCATCGGAAACTTCCTGCTGCAGGTAGTTCTCTTAGGAATGAATGCAATTGTCATCTGTATTTTTATGTTCTGTCTAAATTTAATGTTTGGTTCTCTGGTTTAAATGAATAGTATGTTATGGTTGATGTATATTTATGTATTACCGTATATCGAGGGGCCGGTTCTCCAACAGATTGTATTGATTTCAACTGCTATCTGTCTTTACATTGATGAATGTAGGTGGAATTCAATTTCAACTGTTGAAAATTATGTTTTTGTCTGAAACTCTTATTGGAAAAGTTATATGTAGATGTAGATTATTGTACCATGTATTTTCGTAGTTTCCGGTTTCTTCATAGTTTCTGGTATCTTTGTTTTCCTTGGTATTTTGTTAACTTGCTTCAATGCGAGTGCAGTTTAAAGTAGGTTCTGATCGTGTCACTCGTTTACAGGGCACTCCCGGTTTAACAATGGATTCCTAGAAGGTGACTCGAATAATGTATACCAAAGGCACACTGCAATTGTAAGTTCCTGGCAATTTTCTGTGTTTTGTGGTTCATTTCTTAGTTGTTGTTGAAATCTGTCCTTATGGTCTTTCGATTTCCAGGAAACGAATATGGATAGAACCGTGTATGAGAAACAAAGAATCTCCACGGAGTCTTCGAGAGCCTCGTTTTCGTCATCATGTTCGTCTTCCATGTCATCACTGGATTGTAACAAGATAGCTCAGCAAGAGGCCTCTTCCTTTGATAGAATCCTTTTCCCCGAAACTCCATATAGGGATACCATGATGAACCAACCGAGTACTTCTCCACGTTTAGGGTCACAATGTGTCGATCTTCGAGATGTGGTCAAGGACTCAATGTACCGAGAAGCTAAAGGACTATCGGTTAAAACGATGACCAAAGAGGAAGTATCAAGCAGTTCTGTGAAGCATAGAGATTCGCCTAGGCCGTTTCCCCTTCCGAATTCAATGGATGGGTCTTATGGTGTCGGGATCAGTGGAAAGCAAAATGTGTCTGCCGATCTGAAGGAATCATTTCGAGTTCTTGCAAAACTTCAGGAAGCACCTTGGTACTATAACAATGAAGCTAGACAACTTCAAAGATCATCGTGTGAAGCAAACGGCTCGTGGAATTCAACGTCTAGGGATGCTCCTCGATTTTCTTATGATGGAAGGGAGACTAATCGTTTGTCTTTTGAATCACGGGACACCTTCAAATCTACACCGAAGCTTAAAGAGCAGCCGAGACTTTCTTTGGATAGTAGAGTAAGGTCGATGAAGGGTTCAAAGTACCTTGCTAAAAGTTTCCATAATATTGACCACTTGAACACCAGAGTTACTAATCCACCACAATCTCCAGGAACTCAGACACGCCCTTCAAACATCGTAGCCAAGCTGATGGGCTTGGGACCGCTGCCGGATTCTTCCTCGGCTGGTGTGGTGAAAACCGGAAGTGTTGAGGATAACAATACTTTCTTGCAGCCTCTTAGATCAAACGATCTGAACAGGCCAACCCGAACTTCTAACAGCGCGAGAAGCTCGTTAAAAGATCCTACTTCACCACAGTGGAAAAATCCGGATATGATGAAGCCTATTTCCAGTTCAAGGTTCCCTATTGAGCCAGCACCATGGAGACATGCAGATGGAACTCGAGGTTCTCAGAAACAATCTCTTAAACATGTAAAATTTCCGTCCAAGACTCCGAATTCTTCCCCTTCGGTTTATAGTGAGATTGAGAAAAGATTGAAAGATCTAGAATTCAAACAATCTGGAAAGGATCTCAGAGCTCTTAAACAGATACTTGAAGCAATGCAAGCAAAGGGACTCCTCGTGACCGAGAAAGAAGAACAAACTTCAAACTTGGTGTCTCAAAGATACAGTGAACCGAAATGTACAAGCCCTGGTCCGAATCTGAGAGGTCAACAAAGCCTGCAGAACACTCGCGTCAACACTTCCTCTACTAGGGGTTCAGATTCTATTAGAACATATGAATCTCCTATTGTGATAATGAAACCTGCAAAACTTGTCGAGCAAGGTATTATGCGTGCTTCAACTGTAATTCCTATTGATGACATTTCCCGTCTCCCCAAGATTCGGAGTGCGGCATCTGTAGATAATAAACGAGGTTCAATAACTATTCGATCAGCTAGAGATCATACTGCCCGAAACAGTCAAAGCACTTACACCGTCAGCTCTACTGATAAGAGAGCTAGTAGTAGGAATGTCGGATCCATACAGTCTTCAACGAAACCTCCAAAAGAAAGCACCACAGCTTCAGTAAAGAGCTCAGGAGGATCCGGGAGCCCACGACTGCAGAAAAAGAAGCTCGAGTTGGACAGGCGATCTCGTCCGCCAACTCCACCACCCGATCCAAGCAAACCCCGAAGGCATTCCAGCCGGAATTTGTCAGAATCAAGCTCCCCTGGAGGTAAACGTAGACCGAAATCTCACAACATGCAACAATGTGACGATCAACTGAGTCAGGTTAGTTCCGAATCATGGACTTCGAGTCACCAAGGGGATGAGATCTCTCTGCAATCAGACAGCAATATTACCATGGAGTCCAAGTTAGAAATGGAAGTCACCAGTCATGAACAATCTATCGAGACCAATAGTAGTCAAAGTCCATCCATGGATGCTGCCAAGTATTCGGCTTCTAGCATAATGCAGAAAGTAGGTGATATTAATCTCTAGTCTTTGCCATTGACCGAATTGTTTATTTTGGTTACCTTACCTTACATGTCACGTTTTATTTTTTTTCTTCAGAAATCAACATCAAGACTTGTTGAGGATGTATCAGTAGCTGAACTTGCCATGGCTACTCCGGAACATCCAAGTCCGGTTTCTGTTCTTGACACCTTGGTTTATAGAGATGATGCGCCATCACCAGTAAAGCAGATATTGAACATTCCAGAAGGTAGTACATGTTTTCTTATCCCGGTAACCTTTTTTAAAAAAATTACCGCTCACATTCCGGGTAGCATGCATATTTTTCCAGTATTTTCCATGCAAGATGTTGCGCCTCTAGGTTATATTAGAGAGATTACAGTTGTATCAGGATCTATGAACTGAATCTCACTCAAATATCCATTGTCTCAGGTATCGGGGCAGAAAATTTCGATGACAGACACAAAGATGATCAGTGGAACTCTGCAGATAACTGCTTGTCGAACAATGTGGGGTCTGGTCTTGTATCGGATATTAGTCGCAAGAAACTACAAAAGGTCGAGCATTTGGTCCAAAAACTTAGAAGACTGAACTCCACTCATGATGAAGCCAGTACAGATTACATTGCATCCCTTTGTGAGAATACGAATCCGGATCACAGATACATTTCTGAGATATTATTAGCCTCTGGCCTTCTACTGAGAGACCTAGGTTCTGGCTCGACAACGTTTCAGCTCCATCCATCAGGCCATCCGATCAACCCGGAGCTATTCTTCGTTTTGGAGCAAACCAAAGCAAGCTCTTTGCTATCAAAAGAAGATGGTAATTCCAGAAAGGTTTCGCTTTCAAATCCGGACCATGAGAAATTCCATCGGAAGCTTATATTTGATTTGGTTAATGAGATCCTTGTTGGAAAGTTAGCTCTACTTGGAACCTCTTCAGAGCCTTGGATAAATTCCGGCAAGCTGGCGAGGAAGACCCTCAGTGCACAAAAGCTACTAAAGGAACTCTGTACAGAGATAGAACAGCTTCAAGACAAGAAATCAAACAGCAACACGGAGGAAGAGGAGGATGGCCTGAAAAACATATTGTGGGAAGATGTAATGTGTCGATCCGAGAGCTGGACGGATTTCAACGGTGAGATTTCCGGGATGGTTCTTGATGTCGAACGGATGGTCTTTAAGGATTTAGTGAACGAGATCGTGATTGGCGAAGGGGGTAATTTACAATCCAATCAACAAAAACATAGGAGGCGTCAGTTGTTCTCCAAGTAAACCGTTTGTGTTGCTATTCTTCATTCACTTCCTCTGTTCTGATTTAATTTTTTTGTTTTTTCTTTGCATGAAAGCTTAATAATTCATGGATAACATTAAGAGCTTCAGTTCAGTCCTTTGTTATATCATAAAAATGTTACCTTCTCTCAGATTATGAAACCATACATCATATTCATACATATATGTAAGAACAAGTATATAAGTTCATGTTTTATTCGCCATAACCATCTTTCAGAGGTGATATCCACAACAAATGAAACCAGATTGAAAATAAAATTGATTAGATTTTCCATGTTCTTCTTTTCTCATTGCAGAATAGATGCTTATATGAAAAAGTAGGCCAGGTTTCAGAAAATCATACAAACTTGAACTAATCAATCACATCATCCATAATGCAAATGCATTTGTATCTGGATTTATACATACATGAAAACATGTTGATTAAACGGAATAAAAAAAATCCAGGCAAATAACCTTATTAATGTAGGACACTGCATCCTGTTTAATTTCAAGTCTCAAGAAACTGCCACTGCATTTGCCGGCAAGAGAGCGAAACATAAGAAAACTGTTTCCACAGAAACACGGGCCTGCGCACATGCCAGAAACATTTTTAAAAGTAATATTAGTTTGGTAACACAAGGAACATAAGACACAATCTAAATGAGATTACAACATATTGATGAACAATTCTATGTTGCTCCAACTCTTCAATTTTCTTCAAGTATCCATGCTCGATGCACATCCAAAAATATCGAAGCAATATAGACTAACATGAATAAGCCTTTTCCAGATACATAAAGTCTTAGTATATGGATCATATCGCATCACTCTGCTCTATCTATCCTTATCCCCGGTAAGCATGGAAAAAGTGAGGTCCTTTATTTCATAGGTTCAAATATGGATATAAGTTGATACTGAAAACAAGTTAAGAAATTAGGCTATAAAATCGAGCACGCTTAAATATCTTGAATGACCCCATTCTTCTAATTTGACAGTGATTGAAGAACAAAACAATGTAAGTCGTAAAATCACTAGACTTGTATAATAGGTTGGTATACAATTCAAAGATATACATGGGCGTCTTCCACTAAAGATGACAGAAGTGCTTGATTGCATCATTTTGCATTGCAGTCAAGAGAGAGAGAGAGAAAGAGAGCAACTTTACTTTATAGATCCAAACGTATAGAATGTAAACGAGCATCTTATTGTCATCTCTCACCGACTTTTTAATCCCCAGTTTCAATGGAAAATGGGAAGGTCACAAACTGCTCTGTACAGTTGCAAAGGGGAAACAATGCCAAAGCAGTACCCCCTGAATATGTAAAAGGACTGCTCAATAGAGACTTGAGTCACCCTGGAGTATGTCAAGCAACATATTTAACCGTCTCTGTTCCAATTGTTGAATTCTACAATCGACCCCAAGATTAATGACTAATACCTAACCAGCTTTGACACTAAAAACAACAGGCAGGATAGCCACCTTTGGAACAATTGCAATCTAAGTCTTTCTAAGGAATCCTACGGGAATTTAAAGTTTGTAGCATTTGGTGCACAAGCCAATCTGTATTAAAAGCAAAAGATAAGAACCTTCCCCAAAACACAACATGCATAAAAAATAGGATTGTTGTTTCATTTTGCACTTAGGCATCGAACAATGCCAAGGTTTATCATGCTAAAAGTAACATGCGGTGTTTAATGAGCTGGACAATTCTTTTCCCAAAGATCTTGAGAAAACATTTTGTGGCACATTAGCACATTATTTCCTAGCTTCCTTCCGCTTAATCCCACAACGATCAATTGATGTTACCAAGCCATAATCACAATTTGCCAATAAATCAGGATACAAAAAAAAAACTATCAGAAAAGACCCATGCTAAGAATGAACAAATGCACCGTCAACAACCTCTACTGCATCAAAGCAACATACAAGATCTCGTAGAAGTATACCTTCAAACTTTAACATCCATATATCAACATTTAAAATCTCACAGTGACCCTAATTCCATCCAAAACAAAGCGTTCTTGAACCTAAAAAATTAGGAAAACCTTGAAAATCACATTCATCCTCAATCCTAGAAGTCATCTAGTTCCAATACCTTCACTTCTACACAATCATATAGTAACTCATAATCGATGAACAAAATATATGTATATATAGTAACTCATAATCAAGCTTCAATAAAATTCAACGCAAAATCCTAGTTGCTTTAAACCCCAAACCACACCAATAGTGAGAAACCAATCACCATATCCCAAAACAGAAAAATAACCAACACTCAAATCTTCAAAGATCAAAATGCATTAAAACAACCAAATGCCCACATCTTAGAACATAGCAAGCAGCTAAATTAAGCCTCAAATTTAAATATTAATAGCAATAATTTTCAGGATTCCAATAATCTGGCCTATTTCTGGTAGCTTCCACACATACCTATAATGAGAAACCAATCACATCATCTCAAAACAGAAACTAACCAGTACCCAAATCTTAAAAAAATCATAATTCATTGGAAAAAAATGCCCAAGTAAACCTTATCTTCTTCGACTAAATAAAGCCCCAAAATTTAAGAATTTCGATTAAACCAATCATGGCACCTCAAATCAGAACATTAACCAATGCACAAATCTTTTAAAAAATAAATACCCACGTATTAAAACATCACAAGCAGCTAAATAAAGCTTCAAACTTTTAAGAATTTCGATAATCTGACTGACCTATTACTGGTATCCTCCACCAATGGCATTCTCATCTTCTTCGACTTTGGCGGTCAAGTAAACCTTGGGGAAATCGTTGACATCAAAGGTCTTCTCTTTCATCATTTTCTCCACATCGGCTTTCTTCAAGATGGTGCGGCGGATCGGGGGGCGGTCGCGGCGTTGGTCGCGGGTGTAATATTTGATATCGAAGACGGTTTCGGGGTCAGATGTGGGGACGATGGGCTTCTGCAAAGTGGTAGCCGGGCAGCGAACACGGTACTCGGTGGCTTTGGGCACAGCGTTCTTGTACTCTGGGTGGGCGCATGGTCCGGTTATCTCCCATGGCTTCTTGATGTATTTTCTCAGGCTTTGGAAGATGGAGGAGCTGCTTGCTTTGGATGCCATTGATTGATTGTTTCTCGACGGAGAATTTCTTCAAAATGGGGATCCAAATGGGCTTCTGAAAATAAAGATAAAAAAATGAGTTTGGTGGGATAAAGCAATGTTTAGTCCTTTACTTATACAACTTTTTTCAATTTAATCCTTAAACTTTATTTTGATCTACACTAGTCTTTAAATTTTTCAAATTTTCCATTTTGATAATGTGACCCTTAATTTTGTGCCATGTGACATGACATCCTAAGATTATGTCATGTGACTCTCTAAGAGTGTACATCATTATGATGATCAAAATAGACTAAAGTTCAAGTTCAAAAATCAATGTGTTCCTTAATTTCTAAACTACGATCTCAATCCAAAAACCCCTAAATCATTCCCTTCTTCTTCAACCACACCCTCACCGATCAAACTTTCATCGTTTAAACTTTCACCGACGTGTTCTATTTAGCTTTTAGATTACTAAGGCTTTGAATTCCTAAAATATAAAAAAAAATCTCATCCATTCAACTTTTAAAATATGTTATGTTCTTCAACAGATGATTTACAGTAATACAAGGAAAACATAAATCAGCTATAACTTTTGGGGTGAACCTAGCACCGAGCTTAACATAAGAAGAATAAATTATTGTAGATTCAGGTTCAGATCCGTCTTTTGGATTTCTTGTTTTTTAAAGTCCGGCCAGTGAAGATGTGGCCGAAAAAAAGGAGAGGGTTTATGAATTGAAATTATAATTTGGGTATGAGAGTTTGGATATAATTTTTAATATTTTTATTTAATAACAATAATAAGTGCCAAGTCATATGAAAATAATAATGAAATAATTCAGAGTGACTAAAATTTGAGTAATTTGAAAGTTTAGTGAGTAGAATAAAAATTTAAAAATTTAAGTGAATAAAATAGGAGTAAAAAGATAGTTGAGTGATGATTTGTGTATTTCACCCAAAAGTAAAAAACCCTAATACCCTAACCGTGAGACCCAAATAAACCCTCTGATTACAAAGGCAACAAAGAGTATTCATTTTCAGCGAAGCAAATAGCAATGGCAGTCACTATGATCTCTCTTGATAAGGTGAAAGGATTCTTCTACTCTCAAGTCCACGATGAAGAAAACTGGGCTCAAAACATGGTACCTCGTTTTCCTTCATTTTTCTTTTCTGTTGCCTTTCTGCGTTTCAATGTGCTTTTCATAATGATTTTGCTTTTCTGACATTGGGTTTCTGGGAATTTATTTAGAGAATATATATGTGTGTGTGTTTTCGCGCGCGCTCGGATGTGTGTGTACTTACGAATTGGTGTGGCGAAGAGTTAATAAACTTCTAACGTCGAATTCTTGTTCCAAATGATCACTTTCCATTTTATTATTCTCGAAAGAGATTGAAGTGTGTTTCTTTCACCTCCTTTTGCAGAAACTGCTTCGAGCTGCCGGGTTATTTGCCGGATCGATTCTTCTGATGCGCAATTACGGTGATCTTATGACTGTCTAAAGAATTAAGTATGGGTTAAGAGCTTGTGAGTGATCTTGTATTCAGTTACTTTGTTGGCATGGTGTTGTTTTAGCTGAAATTGTTGGGTTATTTGCCGGATCGATTCTTCGTTGGCATGGGTTATTTGCTGGGTTAGGAACTTACTTGACAGTCGCCTTTCCGATATGCAAATGTTTGCTATTGAATGAAATGCACACATTCAGATGATTGCTAAAAATGTTCTGGGTTACTTATTTGAGATCTCTGATGCATGCATGCCTTTAAATTTGCAATGAAATGCCATGAAACATTGGAATGCAGAAGCCACTTGCTTGACTCGTAACACAAAGTTAAGTGCTTTATGCAAGGTTGCCAGCTTCGTCTCTTGAACACGCACACACACTAGATATTGACGGAACTTCATGAGACGGTTCGGTTTATAACCGGTGCAGCTCTTAGACCATTAAGAGGACGTTTCCTCAATTCAAGAGGACCCATAAGGATGCACCTCTTGTGTGCTGGAAGCGTCTAAGTAGCAGGCCTACTCCGAGATGAGTGCTCTAATTGAACAAAATTTGAGACTTATATTTCGGGTTGAGCCGGTATTTAAATCCTTGGATGTACCTAACTGGCCAATAACTTGCATTTTGCACATGCACATTAACACCTTCAATGTGAAAGGTCCTTTTCTCATTGATGAAAACTGCATGTGTCCATAACCATGCTTTAATATAAGTTCAAATGCATCATCAGCATCATTTGGTGCTTTTACTCTTTCATTAAACCTGGAGCAGATAAGTGGGGCATCAATGGAGTCCCACCCGAAATTAAAAGCAATCGTGAAAGGTAAGAAAACTTCAGAATCTTTATATACTCTTCATTTTTCTTTAAGTGCTGGTGTCCAATGTGTATATGGATATTGGTATGGAGATACAACCCTTGTATGACCCTATATTGCATCAAAAACTATATGAAATATATATACTCGTATCCGACACCCACCCAAACCCGGAAACAAACAATCCTAACACAAGAATGAACCTAGAGAATGAGATAGATCATATGCCTAGGACCGAATTTATCAAAGAAGTATTGGTTGACACTTGCAGGATAGCTAAGCATACTGTTTTTCAAGCCAAAAGAAACACAGGCTCAGGCATTTGTATGCAATCAGAGAACCAACTGCTGGTACTATAACATGTTAATTATATAATCACATTTACATCTATGACAAGCAAGAGTTTTATCAGGAGAAAGAAAAATTCCGAAAATGTGACAAAGAAAGAAAGAATGGTCGAAATTTATGACCTGAAGTGTTCACCATCTGCGTGAATTGCGCGATGATCTTGGTGATCCTTCAAAAAGGTCCAAGAGCAATTTTTCCACATGTTCTACTGTGTGCTTAACGCACTTGTCTTCGATATGAGCAGAGTTTCTCCCAAGGAAAGTTCGATATGCAAGGACTACTTGAAGTGAAGTTGAAATTCGCAAATCTTCGCGAAGTTGAGGATCTGGGATACACCAACTTGTCTGGGTCTTGTATACCTCCTCAAAAGCAATGCTAAAGCCTTTGCATCGTTCTTTGAAGGTCGATTTCGAAAAGGAACTTGAGCCCGGGTTATCGTCCTTGAGGAAAGAAATGACCGAACTCCAAGTGGCTCTCTCGTAGTTCTTTGCATGCTGCTGAAACTTTCCATTATGCTTACGAATCCATTCATCTCCAAAGAAGAGTCTGAGTTCTGAACCCTTAACCTTTTCAACCAAGTAATGGATATTGTTCATCAAGAAAATATGTTGCAAAGCCTCATTCTTGTATAGTTGTGACTTCCTATGAAGATTGGACTCCAAAGAACTTGTGATTGATCGAAGGTGACAAGCCGTGGGACAAGAAGTTGAAATCGACGAGCTTGGCCCTTTATCTGGCTCAAAAACTTCATCAGCAACATCGGCATGTTGGTCCTTAAGAAGCAAATTGAGGGTGTTGCAATATTCAGGGAACATCCTGATGTAGTTCATTACATATTTATTGAGAGGGTGAACTCCACCACCAGGGAAGGGGTATAAGGATCCATTAGAAGAAATAGCAACTCGAAATGCCTCAAATGCTGCTATTGAAGAGTCACCCAATCTCCCCAGAAGCTCATGGAACTGGAGCCGAACAAAAGAACCAGCCTCTTCCGAGAACAGTGTATCGATCTCTTGGAGAAGATCTGCCAAAGTCTCATACATGTCAAGCAAACGAAGCAGCTTTTCAGGTCGATGAGGCCCCATTGCTACGGCTTCTCCGAAGTTCAAGAGGCAACGAATTGTTGCCTTTGAGATCTCAAGAAAACAAAACGAACTAACAGATCCGAAGTCCCCCAAGACTTGATCACATAACCGTTTTTCACTAGCGAGGTAGACTCGAACAATGATCTTCATGGACCAGGTCCATTTATTCATCTTGCTACTCATGCTAGTCCATTCCAATTTCAGCACATCCTCGATTCTGAGTTTCTCCGTTTCAAGAATGGTAAAGTACTGCTCCAATGCTTCTTTCCGTACACCGATAAAAGCTTCACAAAATTCCGGACCATAATTTGAAGTAAACATAACCTTGGCAATGGACTTGATATCAGGAATTACACCTGCATGGACCAAATCTACAATATACTCACCAATTTCATCACTAGAGCAGTTTCGGCTCGATGTTTCCTCGGCTGGTTCATCTTCAACCGAAACAAATGACTCATCGTAAACAACATCCCTTTGAGTAGATCTAGAAGACATGTGTTTGGGGTCAAACTGTTGCCTATGCTGAACAAGTATATGAATAAGCTCTTCCTCGAGCCTAGACATTGCCATCTGCAAAACACTCATTGCACGGTGGAGAAGTTCTTTCTGCTTCCTGTTTTCATGCACAGATAACCCTCGTAAACCGTCAACTAGCGTCTGAATTTCATCAACAGCTTCGAGATACTCGGAAGCTTCCCTAGGCCCAGAGTCCCATATCATCCTCGGATCCGATTCCCAACTCAGAATCTTTCTCTCTGCTTGTTTGAATCGCTCCTCAACATCCACAAATCCCCTTCCTCCCTTGCTGTTTGTATTCGAAGTCATCATCGACAAATGAGCATCAAGATCGATAAGGATTTTCCGCAAATCATCGCTAAGATTCTTAGTTGCTCCTAATGCCTTGACAATATGGTGAGCTGCAGCAACAACATGAAGATCTCCTTCGCATGCCGGGATGGTAGATTGACTTCCGTCCATATCAAAACCAATGATACACAAAAGAAACCGAAAAAACCAATCGAGTGTAATCGACTTAACACCGAGTAACTTCCCAGGCAATCGAGCCAAGCCTTTCAATCGAACCTAAACCATATAGCAGCCACAACCATGATTCGGATTCGATAAACCCCGGTTACGATCAAGAGCAGATCAACACAATCGGATGCTTTGGAATTCAAAGAAATCAATCAAACAGAAACAGTTTACAAGTTGACAACTCCACACTCCAGCCAAATCAAGAGCAGAACAACACAATTGGATGCTTTCGAACTCGAAGAAATCAATCAAACTGTTTATAACTTGACAAATCAAAAGGATGACGGTATGAACTGAATAAACCCCAGATACAATCGAGAGCAGATCTAGACAAACAGATGCTTTTCGAATTCGAAGAAATCAATCAAGCAGTTTACAACTTGATACAAAGATTGAACTGAAATGACAAAGGTAAGCCTTATCTTAAGATCACATGACAAATAAAAGTTTAAAAATTCAGCAAAAAGAAGAAACCCATCAAACCTTAGAACTTGTTTTTCCTTGAAATCATCGAAATCCAGCAGCATAAACCCAGAAAAAAATAATAAAGTCAAACGAACAACAAAGGGGTGATTTCGAAAGAGACTAGAGAGATAAAGAGGTAAATTTCGTGGGAAAATGCAGAAGTGGGATTTATTTTTCTTTCTTTAAATTTGATCATTGAACTGGTTTTTTTATGTGATTTTCCATTTTTGAAGGAGTTGAATACTCTCGGTTTGCTGGAAATTTTTAAAGTCGTGGGTTTGACCTTTAGTAACATTTTGTCAACAGTCAAGGATTGTCTTGCTTTTGACCACTGACCATACGACATCGTTTCAGATATGCCAAGACAGCATTCGTTATCTAACATATGTTAAAATAATAAAATGGATAAATATTCTATACACGCGGTGGAAACGGAAAGTTTCCATAAACGCCTTAGTTTTAGGGTATAAGAAGTTAGTTTAGGGTATAGAGTTTATGGGTTTACAGTGGCGGAACATTGGGGGGTTTAAGGGGGTATGGTCCCCCCCAATTTTTTTTTTTCATTAGGAAGATGATAGAATTTTTTTAGAAAAAAGGTAAAATTACCTTTATAATCCCTTTAAAATTTGAAAAATTTTAGTTTGGCCCCCCTCAAAATTTTTAATTTCACTTCAGCCCCCTTCATAAATTTTCAGTTTTTCAAAATTTCATTTTGGTCCCCCCTTTATAAATTTCTAGTTCCGCCGTGTAAGGAGTTAGAATTTAGGGATAGTTGATTCAATTTAAGGTTTAAGGTTATAATTTAGGGTTAAAATCTAAATCCTCGCCATATTACCCTAAAAACTAAACCCTAACATATAAACCCTAAATTATAACCCTAAAACTTAAATTAAAATAACTATCCCTAAATTCTAAACCCCTACACCTAAATCCCTAAACCCTATATTCTATACTAACTCCATATACCCTAAAATTAAGGCACTTGTGTAAACTTTTAGTTTCCACCGCCAGTGTATAGGATATTAATCCTAATAAAATATGCTCAAATAGAATTTAGTGCTTTGATTTCTCAAATTTAAAATTAAAATTTAATTGTTAATATGGTTATTTTTTTTATTAAATCCAAATACACTACAAGTTTTTCTTGTTACATGACTTTTTTTTAAAAATTTTAAAACATCACATCAATCAATTTAATCGAAGAATTTTTAATAATTTTAATAGTTGAGATTGAATTTTTAAATTTAAAAAGTATGATTAAATTCTTAAAAATAAAATATGAGGACTATATTTTAGCATATTTTAACCTTTGTATTGATGTCATGATTTTACTTTTATTTTATATTATAATCGTGTTTAACAACTAAAATTATGTCAAATCCAACTAGTGATATCATTAGGAAAAAATAATATTCATTCTAACATATCCGGGATCAAACAATTTTATCTGTAAAGTATATGTACCTCAAAAAGGGTAAAAAAATATGAACATATACTACGTCGTATCACCTCAATATTATTACAAAACAACTAAAACTGTGTTATTTTTCGTTTATTTATGTATTTATATTATATTCATATTTTTTAAATAATGACAACATTTTTATTAAAAATAATAGAATATATCACAAATACAATGCATTTAAAAGAAAATTTTGAGCTTTTGTCTTTTTTCTCAGTGCCGCCGCACTCTCTCTTTTGTTCGAACATAGGCCGGCGACGGCAATAGCTTTCGGGCTATTTGTCGACCGCCGGTCACCTTCTTTCATTTATTTGTTTCGTTCTTTTGATTTTCAGTCTTTTTAATTCAATAAATCTGTCTTTATGACACGCTTTTCTCTACCGTTTGGTATGTTTTTCTGTTTTTTAGCATGTTTTTCTGTCTCTTGGCACGTTTTTCCATTATTTGTTTTCTATGAGGGTTGATTTGATGACGTCACGACTGATCAAGATGGCGATTATTTGTAATCATGTTGATCTTCCCTGCTATGGACCTTCGGTTTGAATTTGGATATGCGGTTTGCGCTTGTGATGAGTTTCTCAGGTGCTCGGCTCTGATTTGCGTTTTCTCGGTGGTTTATCAATAGCTTCATCCCCTTTTGTGGTTCGTTTTGCCGATGCAGTCAGATTTCGTATCTATTTTCGATCGAGTTTTTGGATGGGTTTATAACCTTTTCATGTATGGTTTATATCTAATCTAAAGTGACTAGTTTTAGGAGGAAGTCTAAATTATGTATTTAGTTTACAATGATAGTTTGCAAACCCTTATTGTAATTTTGGGTATTTTATCATTAATAAAATTAGTGGCTTATTTTCAAAATAAAAATAAAAATTTGAGAACTAAGTCCACCGTAATACTTATACAAAAATAAATGTAAGTACCACAAGTACAAGAAAATTTTTTTCTTCTTTTGAGATCGACGTACATCATCAAAAATCTAAAATTAAAGCTACTCTTTATATTCATATTTTTTTGTTCGGGTTAACATTGGTTTTAAGTTATATTTTCATTTGTCGTGCAATGGCCTACAAAAAGAGTATAACTTTTGTTTAGTCCCTGCAAAAAATGTAATACAATTATACGATACAACATAACACAGACAAAAAAACAAAAATTGTATTTAGGGAATCAGAAATAAATTATTATTTTTTTAGATTTAAAGTGTAACATTATCATTATAATTCCACAATTTTTTGCAAGGACTAAACAAAAAACTATACTCTTTTTGTCAAAGTGAGTTTGAGTTTCGAGGATTTGTTTAAGTGGTAAGCAACTTGATATTACTTAAGTAAATATTAAGTTTGAGTCTTTATGTATACACAAAATTCTCGAACTCACTCACTAAAACTAGATGTACGATACGGATCAGTCCAGAATAAAAAAAAAGACAAATTTTTAGACAACAACAAATGACTATATAAAAAAAATTTAGACATAAAAGATATTAATTAGAAAAAGATTTCAAAAGAAGATTATAAATAATTTTATTTTGTTTTTCAGTAGTAGATGGCATGTCTCTTACACACGATGTCATTGATTTGCTCGTCTAGTTTGTGTTTGTATATTTGAAACATGTTTTATTTTATTGGAAAAATCGTGTATTTTTTTTATGAATGTTTTGAATTATTTTGTGTAATTATAATATAATATATGTTCATTAATTATTTATAGCCCCTTAACAATGCATACATCGTACAATTATATTGCTAAAATCCAGATCACGTATGGATAGGGATGAGCATTTCACCGAGGCTCGACGGGTTCCGACCCGACCCGATCCGATCGGGTCGGATATTTTTATGAAAAAATTGGGTTCAGTTTGAGTTGGGTCGAATTTTTGTGTGGAGCGAGGTTGGGTCAGGTCGAGTTCGGGTTTTAGGGTGAAAAAATTCGACCCGACCCGAGACTAATAGTGTAATTTTTTCCTAAAATTTTTAGGAATATTTATAATAATATCCTCTCTTTATATATATATAATTAAGTCCTCAAATTAAATTTTTATTTACAATTTAGTCCTTAAATTTATTATTTTTATAATAATATCTCTTAAAATTATTATTTTTACAATTAAGTCCCTAAAATTAAAATTTTTTCTATAGGTCGGGTCGGGTTTAGAATATTTATTTTGGGTCGGGTCGGGTTTTTTTAAAGAATGAGATCGGGTCGGATTCGATTTTAGGATTATTAGTTTTGGGTCGGGTTTGAGTGGGCCAAAAATTCGACCCGACCCGTGTCCATCCCTAAGTATGGATAATACATTTTCCTTTTTACTATGACCACTTGATGAGTTTAATTTTTCTTGAATTTTTATTTTCTAAACTATAAACTATGTCAGAAACTGTTATGAGCAAATCTTCCTAACTATAAACTATGTCAGAAACCTGTTATGAGCAAATCTTCCTAAATAAAATTGTTGAAAAAAAACTATGTCCGAAACAAAATTAAAGAATGGACAGAAAAAATATTTTTTTTGGTAATTTATAATATATTTAAAAAATAATTACAAAATGAAAAAGTAAGAAAGCTTTTTATGCAGATCAAACGGTGGAATCCTGAGCTTTGTTAAAGCGTGGGAGCCATCGTATAAATTGTGACGTGTCAAAATTATACTCGCAGGACCACCAAAATTCTTTCTTTTCCTTGCGCACCAAAACATTGCCCTCCTTCATTCAACCTTCTCCCTTTCAGCTTCGACTCCAAACCTCGTTTACGTTCCCTCCTAACCTTACCTTCGGATCCGAACCTCAACTTTGCTCCTCTGTTCGTTGAAAATTTCGCACACTATTTCGATCACTTTATCGCTCTCTCCCCATCTTCTCTTCGAGCTTAAACAAAAAACGCCCATTTCTCGAACCCTAATAAATTTTCTCAAAATTTTGACACTTTCTAAGGGTCGATTTTTCGAGCTCCATTTCAACAGCTTCACCACTCAATTGTAAGTTGATTTATCTTCTCTCTCTCCAGAAACCCTAATGTAATTTTTCCACTCTTCAAGTTCTTTTCCCCTTATAAGAGATGCTGAATCGATGGTAAGGATTTGATAGTTTTGGGGGCTGGGTAGCTATGTTGTTTGTATTTCGTTTTAGTGATGAGGATTGCTTGCAGCCGTTTCGATCTTTTGTAGGCTAGGTTAGAAATGCACAGTTCATCCATAAATTGACAATATATCACAGATGAACTGTGCCATTTGATTGCTATTACCAAATGAGGAAAAGAAAGGTGGAACAATTTTCATGAGCAGATAGTTGCGTTAACTTTTGTTTCTATGAAGAGATGATGTTGGATTATATCCATGCAGGAAACGTCACAACCAGGGTGAATGTTTAAATGCACAGAAGAGGTTTGTTTCCAATTATACTTGGATTTAAAGAAGGATTCTTATGGTTGTGTGGCATATAATGGAATTGAAAGCTTGTTAAGACTTTAACTTAATTCTAATTTTTTTAGGCAGTAATTTTTCTCTCAAACCTTTAGCTGCTGAGTATTTTTGGCTTGGATTATCTCTATGCCTGGCAACGAGGTTGGAGACAGGATCCATAATTTCCTTGGTCAAGAGGGTTTGTCCCAAGGTCAGCATCATTCTCAGTTCCTTGACACTGCCTGGCCTGGCTTAAGTAACAATATATGGGTTGGAGGCCAGAGGCAAGTTGGTGGACCTCTTGTTTCCAGTTTGAAGAATATCAGTGCCAATCAATTAGGTAATATGAAGACATCTTGATTGTTAAGTTTCTGCTATCTTCTGTTACTACAATTTCGATTTTAGTGCATGGTTGTAGCATGCTTCCTAACCACTGTTCAATTGACTTATTATACTCTTTTGACATTAGCTGAGTCTGACAGAGGACATAGTGGCCAGTCTTCTAACCAGCAGCATGGAATGAACTTCACTCAGTCAGGTTTGAGGCCTGAGATAGCTAGAAGTCAATTACAAAACCAATCACCAAATGCAAATGGCTATTTTCTTGGGCATCAGGCTCTTCAGGCAAGGCAGAATGAAACAAACTTTTTCGGAGTGGATGCAGCATCTAGATCCTTATCACCTCTTGATTCACAGATAGGAAATGGTCCTGATCTTCATAATAAAAATTCCCCGAGGTTGGAATCTACGGAATCTCCCGTAAATTATGATTTTTTTGGAGGGCAACAGCAAATTAGCGCACAGCATTCTGGCATGATCCAGACTTTGTCTAGGCAGCAATCAGGGATGAATGACATGCAGCTATTACAACAACAGCAACAGCAACAGCAACAGCAACATGCTATTCTTAATCAAATGCAGGACTTACGAAGACAACAACTCCTGAAGCCACAGTTTCAGTTACCAGATACAAGGCAGTTGAGCTCTGCAAGTCAGGTTTCCTCTACTCTAAAACATGGATTGGGTAGCCTTTCTCCAGCTCCAATCAATGGCCTTCCTCTCCATGATGCTTCAAATTATTCCTGGCAGCCTGAGCACATGACACCAAATGCAAATTGGCTGCAGCATGGTGCATCTCCGGCCATGCATGTATCCTCCGGAGGATTTACGTTTTCCCCTGAGCAAGGGCAGGCGTCTTTGATGGGTTTGGTTCCTCAACAGGTTGATCAATCATTTTATGGGATCTCAACTGGTGGTGCAAGAGGAAACCCATATCACCATTCTCCTGTCCAAATGGACAAGCCTTCAATGCAGCAGGGGCCAGCCAGCAGTAATTCTTTTCCAGGTAATCAGCATGCCATATTTACAGATCAAGTTGGCTTGCAAGATGGATCTTTGGTTTCTAGACAGGGTAATCAGGGTAAAAATGTGTTTGGGGCTGAAGCAGGACAAGGCTTAAATACTGGATTCTGTTCAGAAAACTTGCAGGAAATGACTATCCAGCCAAAAAACGTGACGATGCAGGAGTCTTTCGGAAGGCAAGAACTTCCTGGTCCATCAGAAATATCCCTGGGCAAGTCAGCGATTCAGGCTGCCCCCTCACAGAGTGTGGCTACGCTTGATGAAACTGAAGAAAAGATTTTGTTTGGTTCAGATGATAGTTTGTGGGATGTCTTTGGAAAGAGCACCAGCATGGGCTCATTGTTGGATGGCACGGACTCATTTGGGACATTGCCTTCTTTGCAAAGTGGCAGTTGGAGTGCACTTATGCAGTCTGCTGTAGCAGAAACATCTAGTAATGATTTAGGGGTACAGGAAGAGTGGGGTGGTTTAGGTGTGCAAAATAGTGAACCTTCAAGTGGGAATATGCCATCACAAATTGTCAATGATGGCAGCAAACATCAATTAGCTTGGGCTGATAGCAAATTGCAGACTCCCTCGACATCGAACTCTAAACCTTTTGCAATGTCTAGTGATGCCAATATCAATCTTGACTTTTTTAGCATTCCCGGGGTTCAGCAATCAGGTGTCCCATTTGCAAATGAACAGACTGAGAAAATGCATAATTACTCATCTGACAAATTTGTTCAACAGTTAACAGAAGAAAGAAGCAAAAGGTTAGGTGGCAGTCCTCTACAAAAGCCTGTAGCTGAAAGTGTGCAATTCTTTGGAAATGTTGCTCACTCTCCTAATATGCATGTAAATGCAAAGAGCATTTCAGGTCACCAACAAGGCATAGCTGTACATAATATGCGTGTTCAGCCACATAATAAGCCAAATGGTTGGAAAAACATCATTGACTCTGCATCACATAGCGGTGATGCTATATCAAAAAGTCGGGGCATAGATTGTGCATTGCAACCTTCTCAGAATAATGATCATAGAGGTGCCGTGTATGAGAAGAAAGGTTATGGTTCTGCTATTGATCATTCCGTTCCTAATGCAAATGTTGAGAGGGGAAATTTCAATTCCGGCTTGAGAAGCCCACAGGCAAATAGGGAAGGTTCTGACTTGGATAATGTTTCTGCAGTAACAGATTCAAGAACCACAAGGGTCACTGAAAGCAGCCAGCAACTTCCAAACAATCATAATCTTAATCTCAGGAAAAGTACTGATTCTAAATTAAATTCTGTCCAAAGCAATGTTCAAGCAAAATATCAGCAAAATCAGGATAAGAATCCTCAAGCTTTTGATTCATCTGGAAATGATTGCTTGGACAAGAGAGCGTATGACTATGAAGCGAATATGTTGGGAAATCACAATGTCAAAGAAACTTGCAATGACAGTTTTCACCCAAACCCATTCCACCATTCTTCTACTGGTGGTGTGAGAGACAGTGTCTGGATGGATGTAAATGATTCACGTGGAGGAAAACAGAAGTCGTCTCTTCGTATTAGTCATAAGCCTTCTGGACTCCGTAAATTTCAGTATCATCCTATGGGGGATCTGGATATGGAGGCTGAACCTTCATATGGAACTAAAAGTATTGCACATTCACAGGCAACATCCCAACATGTTTCGGGAGGATTGAAAGGTCATGACCAAGGATACTTTGGGCAGTCAAAATTTTCTGGTCATACTGCTAGAGAGTCTAGAGAAACTGAGAAGGTAATTTTCTGCGTGAAATTGCCAACTATTTTTGTGTCCTCTGTACAACTGCTGAGTTTTACTTTATTTATTTTAGAATAATATAAGCCTTTGGAAGACTAAATAATTTTTTATTAATTTTCTCCTACTTAGGGGTGTTTTCCTAGCATTCAAGCAGATAAGGCACCTTCAAAAAGCTCAAATCAGGGTTCTGCTTCTGACAGATCTTTTGTTGGTTCTGTGCCAAACAAGACAACTCCAATGAGGTAGTCAAATCTGTACTTATTTTTTTAGCTTGAGTTGAACTTCATGCTTTTTTTTCAAATTTTTATTGTTGTGATAATTTAGCTACAAATAATATTCTCTTTGGTTGTTAAAACTATGATAGTAAAAACTTATTCATCACCATATATTTGCAATCAGATTTTTATTTGGCAATGCTGGCTCTTCAGCTTTTGTTGTTATTATTATTATTCTTGTGCTGTTTTTTTATTTACTTTCTATTGTGCTCTCGATATTCCAAATTTTCAGTCAAAACATGCTGGAGCTTCTTCCTAAGTTTGATCAGTCAAGAGAACATGGTACTGCATCACACTTAAGCTCTTCCGAACACAATCTATCATCTGAAATGCCAGATGCAGAAACTTCTGATGGATCTGTAGGCCAGTTTCAGCATGATAGGCCTTCTGCTTCCCAAGGTTTTGGTTTACAATTAGGTCTTCCATCACAAAGGTTTACCATTCCTAATCGTGCAATCTCATCTCAGAGTTCTCCTCAAGTAGTTAATTCTTTAAATTCAGTTCATGTCTCTTCTGAGGTAGGAAGGAAGGGTCATGCATGGTTGGATCCAAAAACTTCTGTTCAGTCCTCAACACATGGTGCATCTTCTGGGGACATTAGGAATAATGTTTCAAGTGTTTCTGGTCAAATCAGCAATAAATTGTCACCATATAATATCCAGGGCAACTTTTCTGCCAGTTTTACCTCTGATTACCAGTTAAAAAGTCATCTTCAAAGCCAGCATGTTACTAGTGTGGGTAGTCAGGCAACACCAAGTGCATCTATGAATGCACCTTTAGGTAGGTTGGCATCTCTGCCCAAGCAGACCGATGACTCTTCTGAGAGAGCTCAAACTAGTCAATTGCGAAGGAAACCGGCACCTCGCATGCCTAAATCTGCTGCAGATAGCAATCTTGCTTCCTCGGAGACTTCTCAGCCAAGTAGCAGTGACCAAATCCACGCAAAGGATCCAGGTCAGCAGTATCCAGTTTTGGAGGCTCTGCCAGCTTCCCAACCGTCTGCTACATCTGAATCTCCAAAGCCAGGGGCTTTTACCAAAATGCCCGACGAGTGGACCAGTGTTTCAACTCCGCAACATCTATTAGGAGCACAGTCGTCTTGGGCCTCTCAAAATTTATTTAATCATCAATCGAATATTAACTCTGGAACAACTCTTCCTGGAACAAAGAAGCTAGATCAAATTGCTGAGGCAGGAGGTTGTGGTCAATCTGAGTTGGCCGCGGGCTCTGCTAAACCACAGAGCTCTGTTGGAGAGGAGCAACGAGCAAAAGATCAGCAGTTATTGGCAGAGAATGGTGCTGGCCCAAATCCAGCAAATATGCCCCGAGACATGGATGCTCTTGGCCACTCTTTGAGGCCAAATAATACTTTACATCAGAATAATTCATTGTTGCATCAGGTGCAATCCATGAAAGATATAGAGACTGAACCAAGTAGTAGGAGCGTCAAAAGATTTAAAGGCCCAAGTCTAGACACTGCTTTGGATACTCATCAGGTAAGTTCTGAAGGTGCAGAGCAGTTATCTTATGGATCCGATACTATGATGAATGATGCTTCGGTTAATCGTCTGTCAGCTCCTTCTAATGATATCGTGGCATTCACTCAGAATGATTCCCGGCATTTCTCTAGTGCTAATAATTCAGCTGCTAATCTCAAGGGCGGACACTCTCAAATAAGTCCCCAGATGGCTCCATCCTGGTTTGATCGATATGGAACGTTCAAGAATGAGCAAATGAGCTCCCTAAATGATGCTCGAAAATTTGCCATGACAAAGGCTGCAGAAAAAACATTCATTGTTGGTAGGCCTTCTGACAGTTCACATGCTCTTCATTCAAGTGAGCAGGTTATTGCTGCTGCTGATGTTAGTCAGCTGGATAGTGCCTGTAAAAACTCGAAGCCAATATCAAGTGAGCTTATCTCCTCTCACTCACTGCCTCCTGACATCACAAATCGGGATTTGGTTGTTGTGAAAGCAAGAAAGCGGAAAAGTATGGCATTTGAGTTTCTACCATGGCATAGAGAAGTGACACAAGTTTCTCGAAGATCTCAGAACATCAGGTGATTGGAATAAATAACCCATTTGCTGCAATTACCATGCAAAAATTAGTTGCTGTCTTCCCACACTATGTTTCTGTTTTTCTTATTTTGGAATTATATTGAAGTTTTCTGTTGATCACAGTGCGACAGAGATGGAATGGGCGCATGCAGCAAATCTATTGATTGAGAAGGTATGTTCAGTGTTTTAACTGTTTTACTTTGCTGTAATCTTATTCTTTCGTAGAACTGTGACAGTTCTAAGCTTAAGGACATTGATCTAATCACAGGTTGAAGATGAACCTGAAATTATTGAAGATTGGCCGCCAGTGGTTAGATCAAAAAGAAGGCTCATCTTGACAAGGCAGCTTATGCAGCAACTGCTTTGTGCTCCTCCAAGAATATTTCTTTCTGCAGATGCTAGCAAGAACTATGAGACTGTGGCCTACTTTGTTGCCAGATCAGTCTTAGGAGATGCATGCAGCACAACATGTATACCAGAAAGTGATACTGCTGTTTGTCCTGAAAGTGAAAGCGCGTAAGAACATGTTAATATTGTTGATATCATTGAATCCTGTTTTTATTGATCTCGTCCGCTGATCATTGTTTCCATTAACTGATACTATCTGACAAATTTTTTCCCCTTTAATTTGCTTTTAGCCTCTCGGAAAAGCTAAAGGAGAGAAAACAATCCACCTTAAAGGCAGCAGAAGATTTTATCAGCAGAGCAAAAAAGCTTGAAAACGATTTACAGAGGTAACTCACATCTAGTTCTCGCCAATTCCTTTTATGCATGTTATTTCTTTTGTTGGTCTTTTGCAACATTGTTATTAATAGGTGAACACTTGAATTATGAAGTTCAGTGTTTTGTGGTAAGAATTTCCCCTCACAGACCACCCATTAAATTTGTTTTTTTTTTGTCGTCACGAGTGTGCCAAGGTGTCATGTCAATTTATTGGTAAGGCAAGCTCTTAAACAAGCAAAATTATGCAGAAGGGCTTCCTTGTCAGTTCTGTTGGTTTCCCAACATAGGCTCAAAATCCTTTGGATCTAGAGGTGCATTATGCCTGTTGAAAGTATGCTGCCTCATATGTTTCCCTGTTATTTTTCTTAGTACTTTGACTGCTGTGATAGCTTCTAGCTAGTTCAATGGATAAGATGGCTAATTAGCATATAATTGTACCTTTATTTATTTAGAACCATCGGAGATGGTTTTAAGCTCGGGATATTTTTTTGCTATGATTTGCATCATGTTTTAAAGAGTTTACTTAGGCCTCTAACTATTTGTGTTCTTTTTTTCATTTTCTATCAATCCTTTGGTTTCCCATTGCTGCTCCCATTAGTTATTTTGGCCTAGGCTCTTTTTATGACTGCTAGTTTTCTTATCTCCAAAAGTTTCCGCTTTGTTATGCAGTCTGGATAAGAGAGCCTCATTCTTGGAACTAAGATTGGAATGCCAGGATCTAGAGAAGGTTTCCGTCATCAATCGTTTCGCCAAGTTCCATGGTCGGGGGCAAGCTGACGGGGCTGAAACCTCATCGTCCTCCGATGCGATTGCTAATTCTCACAAACTCTTCTCCCAGAGATACGTAATTGCTCTACCGATGCCTCGGAATCTCCCTGACAGAGTACAATGTCTTTCCCTTTGATCGTTACTTGAATGATTTTTTTTCCATCCTTTTTTGGCCAATTATCTTCCCGTCCCTCATGCATCTCTGCTCCAAATTTGAAAGCAACGGAGGCTCTTAGATCTTTCTGTTGGAGGCCATTCGTGTCGATTTCCGGAGAAATATATATAAATATAAATAAAAGTTTTACCTTTGAATACATGTCTGGGAATGGTGAGAGAAAGTTTAGGGTAAGCCCCATGATTTTTGGGTAAATGGGGAAGAACAGTGAAATATTTTTGAAACAGGTAAAAATTTAAGTGTATTTATTAATCCTTTTGGATGCCTTTCATTCACAAGGGTTTCTGCATTCTTCTCTCATAGGCTGGAAAGGGTATTTATTTATGAATGAAAGAAATTATTATTTCGTTTGCTCAAAAAATAAGGATGACAATGGAGTAGTAGGACTGAAACAAAGCTTGCTTTCGTGCACGGTGACGGCGGTTGTTTTTATTGTTCGGTGAAAGATATTCGGTTTATCGTTTGAATGAAGCAAACCGTGTTCGAACTATCGATATCCGAATTCACATCACTTTTGAATTTGTTGCTAAAGTAGAAGAACCAATTCATGTTAAACTAAAGTCGAAGAATCAATTCATGTTAAACAATTGATGATATTAACTATTTGGACCAACTAGGGGTAATAACGAGCTCGGCTCGGAAACAATGTAATCGGGCTCGGGCTCGAGGCTCGCCGAGCTTAGAATTTTAGGCTCGAGCTCGGCTTGAAAACAATACTATTGGGCTCGAAGCTCGTCAGGCTCGGTTCGGCTCGAAATGAAAAAAAAATTGCTATAGTTTTTTTTTATAAAAGATTCGTTAAAAATTCTTTTTCATAACCAACACTGAAACGAAATTTAATGACCGAAAAGGAAAAAAAAGTGCCAAAAATTAGATAAATTCAAATAATCAATAAATATTCTTATAATACAAACACATAATTAAAGAAAATATAATATCAAACAACAACCAACTAAAAAATACAAACACATAATTTATTTTAGTGCATATGTAGATTCCGAACTTGTTCACGAGCTTTTCAAGCCCGAGACGAGCTTTGACCGAACCGAGCCCAAGTAGCTCGCGAGCCGGTCAGGCTCATTATCACCCTTAGGACCAACTGATGTCAAAATAGAAGAATCAAATCACGTTGAACTAAAACATATGATTAGATCCACTAATTGGTCTAGTGACTGAATACAAAACTCGAGCATAGTGAAAGGACCAAAGCTAAAATTTGACCCTTTTCCATCGCGATGAGTGAGGGGTCTTGGCTTTTGGGAGGTTTGAATTACCACAAACACGTTTTAAACACTTCTTTGAATTTTCAATTAACGAACAAATTCTCAATCCGACAAGCAAAGGAGTCTTAGAATTTTGTTACATGAAAAACACAAATACCAAAAAAACATCATTTTAAGCTAATAAAGTCCCTATAACATGTGTAATTTGTAAATTAGTCCTTATACTTTAATTTGATCGGTTTTAATTCTTAAATTAGTCCCTACAACGAAATAAGAGAATATGAGTATACAGAAATTAACAAGGCACAATTTGAAGAACAATGACTAAATATGCAGCTTACGCATAGTACATGGACCACTACGATAATTTCACCAACTATCCACAACATAATGAAAAAATCTTACTTCTTTGGTTAAAACACGTATCATTATCAAAGTTCTAATAGATTCCATGAGCATCAGCATTTTCAAATTCATTCTCTGTATAAAAACCAATCAGATCTACCATTAACGTACTTGAAATTAACAAAATTATACAGTATTTTGTGTTAGCTTAGCTAAACCATTCGCCATGGCTTATTCAGTAGCGGAATTGCTGCTAAACCGTGAAGAAGATGAGCTTGGTGTTCCAAACTGCGAACAATATAAGTTTCTGGGTTCGCCGATGGACCGGGCGGAAATCTACGAAGAAGCTGAATTTAAGATTCCTGCGTCATGGGAAATGGTGGGAAACTGTGGAGAAGACGATTCTTTTAGGGCTCCGGAAACGGATCCGGTGGAAAACTATGGCGAAAATGATTCTTTTAAGGCTACGGAACCGGTGGAAAACTGCATCGACGAAGGTGAGAGAATTCCGGTTGGGTTTCGGTTTGAGCCGACGGATGAAGAGTTAGCGGCGCAATACTTGATCAGCAAGGTGTCCGGCGATCCGTTACCGGCTTCGGATTTTAGAGAAGTTGACGCTACGGAATTTTACGGCCAGCATCCCAAGTGTTTAGGTTGGTATTCATCAACACATTGATTATTTTAACTTTTTTAAGTTCAAATTTGAAAATCAGATCAATCAATGAACAATGCCATGGCTTAGTTGTACTCATTGACATCTTGATTAATCAAAATTTGAAATCTAAAAGTCAAAATACTGAAAAATGTATTTTTCAATTTGATTTTTAATTTTAAAATTTGATTTTTCAAGATTATTTAAGAAAATTTTAAAAAACCGTCCCTTAAAAAGCGACTAAAATACGGTTGTAACAAAAATTGTAAAGAATTATGTACATTGTACAGAAATTCTTACAAAAGTAGTAAGGATTTGTGTACAATTACTTACAAAAATCGTATAATGTAAGGATTTATGTATAATGTACACAAATACATACCAATTTTGTAAAGATTTATGTATGTACACAAATCCTTTCCACTTTTATAAAAAGTTTAGTACATATACACAAATTGTTACGATTTTTTGTAAAAATTTATATATATGCATTTTTTTAATCGCTTTTTAAGCTGTCGTTCCCTAAAACTTCCCTATTATTTATGTTACTGCTGATTTTTTCTGATCCATCTTTAGCTTTTGTAGCTTTTGTTTGGTAAAGGTGGATGCAAAAGCTAATGTTGGTGGAAAATTGAAAGGGAAATACTACACATCGGCTAAAAGTAAAACCATGTATGTATGATTTTGATTGTTTTTATTTACAATTTTTAACTATCAAATTTATATTATAGATTTTAAAATTTTAAAAATAGTGTTAATTTTTTTAAATTAATTAGAGATGTATTACGTTCTCATACAGTTTAAAAAAATTTAAAATTTTCTTTTAATTAATATATGCGTGTGCATTTTTGGCAGTTGATTTCTGTAATGGAGAAAGAGAATGGCATTTCTTTATTCACACGAAAGAGAACGTTCAGAACGGGGCAATTCGGAGCGTAGGGAATAATTTAGGGTTTTGGAGATTAGACGAGGAAGATCCCATATCGGACGCGAAGGGAAATGTGTTGGCCATGAAATCTCATTTCATTTATTTCTTTAAAGGTGCAAAGAAATCACATTGGAAATTAGATGAAATTCGATTACCTCTTGAATTTTACCATCTTCACAATTGTAAGGTACAGAGCAGTACACATCATAGTGGCTTTTTTCACACCCAGGGGACCTTGATTAGATGGAAAATTATAATTTTAATCCCTCTCAAAAAGTATTAATTTAATTTAAGGCATTTTAATATAATTTTGTTCTGTTTTGGTCCCTCGAGGTGTCGTGTTTAGTAAGATTGTCGTGTTTGTTGTTTTGATGTGAGTTTATTTGCAGGAAAAATGGGCCATGGCGAAACTTACAAGAGGCAGAGTTTTGGGTTAATTTTTAATGACTTATCCCTAATGAATTCTTGATTGTATTACTCTCTCTCTATGATTTAGAATTTTAGAGAGAGTGAATGTAATTATACGATTCAAAGAAAGTGAATGAAATTCATCATAGGAGACACATATTCAAATCGTTTTGTCCAAAAAGTGTATGCGTATTGTTAAAGCGTGTCGATATTAGGTTCACAAGATTGTATCACTCATTTTGGTATTCTTTTGTATGACATTTTTTTGTTAACATATACAATTCTTTTCCTTGGCCAAAAATAATCCAAAAACTAGCAATTACTATACTATAAGTATCTAATTAATAAAGAAATTTAAAAAACATATAATTTATTTTAATAAAAATTTGCATGAGAAAAAGAATGTTATAAATCTCTCTCGGAATATATATTATAAATATAAGGGAAAACTACCTAAATAGTACCCTATTTATTCTAGCGTTTATTTTGATACACGCCGTTAAAAAATCAACAACATGCTAACTAGGCATTGTTTTGCTAAAAAAAGGTGGGGTGGGGTGTCAAAATAGAAACACAGATAAAAATGTGTACCAAATATATAGTTGATGCACACACAACATGCATTACTGGTGCTCGAACCTAGGTCCCAAGAAATGATGAACATCTACCTTTACCACTAGGACAAAAGGGAATGAGCCATATAACATAGTTATGACACTATAAAAGATAATATAATTTTTTGTTATTAAATTTGATTCTAAAAATCAAGAGATATCAGGCGCATTTGGCCGGTTAGCCAAGCTGCTCATCTTTGTTCCTTCATTTCCCTTAGGTCATGGGTTCTAGACCCACCAGAAACACCATTTCCTTCCCCTAGAATCTCCCCTTCCCCCTCCTCTCTAGGTAAGATTAGGATTATAATTAGGTTTTGTCAAAAAAAATTAAGAAATATCATAATATTTACTCTCTAAATTTGATAATTTCTTTCAATTTAATCCCTATACGTTTTAGATAATGACATGAGACAGTCTCAAAGAGTACGTCATTAAAAAAAATTCAAGTTCAGGGACCTAATTAGGAAGTATTTCTAAGAACAAGGACTTGATGATGATCTACCTCAAAGATTCATACTAAAATTAAAGTGACTTAAAACGCAAATTACCCAAAGTAAAATACCCAGCTATATATAAACAGGAAACGTCAAAAGTCCCACTCAAACCCCAACAAAAACAACGCGGAGTTTCGTCTGTAAAACAAAAAAGAAACGCACCATATGAAGACTGTTCAAAGCCCGCGACCTTGTTGACTCATCTCTTTAGTCTCCTTCCTTTTCCCCCTTCTTCAATTTCTGTAATTTTTGGTGGGGGAAAAAGGGGAAATTTTTAGAAAGATTGAAAGATGGGTTGTTGTCAAAGTAGAGGTGCTGATTCCAAAGCTAATAGGATTGCTCGATGGCGATCAACCGGCATTGTTGCTTTACGTGACGCCAAATTGAAGGCAAGATATTTATCTTTCTTGGGTTCTTCATTTTTTTTTGTTTACATGTTCATAATTCATGTGTTTGTGGAAGTATATCGGCGTTTTAGATGATGGTGAATTCTGGGTTTATCTTAATTTTTTTGATTCGATGTTGTTTCATAGTTTTTAAGACTGATTTTATTGGTTCTATGATAGATCAGTTCCTTTATACAGTTAGTTTTAAATATTTTTTTATTGTTTTAATTGTATAAATTCTGGTTTAATTTTGTTTGCTAATAGTTTTTAAGAATTGCAAATTAAAAAGGCTTTATTCTTGGAGAATTGAGGGCATGGGTTTGCATTTAGTCAATTTGGTATTGTGTTTTAGCCATTAGTTTTTTTTTTTGTATCAATTACAATTACTGTTTTGCTTTTTACCATTTTTCTTAATAACACATTTTTATGAGCAAAAATAGAAATTAAAGTAGCCAAAGCTAGGGCTGAGGAGAAAACCAAACATTGATCCCTAGCATTTGGTATGGTTTCTATTTTCTGCTCAGGTGGTAATAATTGATTATGTTTGGTTTGGTTCGGTTTACGGTTTTTTAGTTAAAAAACTGCAATGATTCCGGCTGAGCTGAAATGAACCTTAAAAATACTACATAAATGACTTTTTTAAAGAATTTAGAACACATGAATCAAACCAACCTGAAATGATTGACTTCGGTTTAAATGGCAAACAAAGAAAGCCTTAGTCTACATGTTCATCGTCACGTGGGGTTCAGTTACAATTAATTTGATGCGGGGTTTGTGTTAATTTATTTTTCAAATTTTATTCCGTATTGATTGAGAGCACATGGTAGTTCAAATGAATTCTAATACAGCATTTGTTCAATTGTGTGTCTGCTGATGAATGTGACTTGAACAGACATTTCCCGATGAAGTTCTTGATCTGGATAGATCTGTGCGAACTCTTGATTTAACGCACAATAAGTTAGGTATGGCCCTTCCCAAGTTAAGAACTTTCATTTAAAAGATAAAGACTCTTAAACGGCTTAGTGAATCCTTAGTTTTCACCGTTATTAATCAATCATGTCATTCCGCGCAGTTGAAATTCCTATGGATATCAGCAAACTAGTCAACATGCAGCGTCTGGTAAGAATTGTGCAAGTGTTGTTTGCAATATTCATAGATGTTGGTAATGCTGTTTTGATGTTGAAGTAAAAGTGACAAAGTGATGTAATGGCTTACTTCATTCTTTCTTTTTACGCCACTCTCACATTTTGGTTCCTGTTTGCACATTCATTACTTTTTGGGGCATTAAATGAGCTCTTATATTTAAGAAATACATTCGATTAAAATATTTTATCGAGAGCTGAATGTCCTTGATAGCATTTTGATTTATTGTGATGGATGAAGAGGTTTTAATTCTTTTCCTGAAATCAAGATGGTGAAAGCTTATCTACCTTTTAAAGTATCTCTTTTTTCCCCTTACAGATTTTAGCCACTAATCTTATCGACCGACTACCAATTAATCTTGGGAAGCTTCAGGCTCTAAAAGTTATGATACTTGATGGGAATCAAATTACTTCCTTGCCCGATGAATGTAATACCCTTTTCTAAATACGTAAGAAAAGTCCAATATATACCCATTTCTTTGCCTCCATCGTTTGCAGATTTGCTTCACAGCAATGTCTGCAATCTTCATTGGGGGTAAGTGTACTGTCTCAATGTCTTCTAACTCCATTCTTCTGTCCAGTGGGCCAGCTGGTAAGACTTGAGAAGTTATCGATCTCTGGAAATATGTTAATGTCCTTGCCCGAGACTATTGGCAGCTTGCGCAATGTAAGCGACTCTACTTGTTGAATAATTAACTCGGGGAACTGTTCTTGTACTTGGCTTCACAAATATTTGCATCTTTGCTTAGTTTAAGCACCAGTAATAACCTCAAGATCAGCCAAGTTAATCATATTTTGATTTTTGTGTTATTATATTGTTCTATGTTAATGAAGAAAAAGAATGCTAAAAGGGATTAGACATTTGTTAAAGCACCAAGTAAACCAACTATAAATGATTGCGGTATATCATATGTTTAGAATGCTTCAGATAGTTTATGGATCTAATTTACGTGATTTAATGCAGTTGTCATTGCTTAATGTGTCTAACAACAAGTTAAAGTATCTTCCTGAATCAGTTGGGAGCTGCTTTTCTTTGGAAGAACTGCAAGCAAATGGTATGTTTATGCATGTATATTTAACAGTTCTCACTTCTCTACTAAAACTGCTTGTCTGCTTTCAAAAGATAAGCTGTTAAATGAGTTTTTTCGAATAGTGGTTCAGGATGATGTCTGTCTTGTTTGAGGATGGTCGTCTTTGGTTTAGTAGCATTTGGAAATCTTCTGGTGTGTTCATCAGGAAATGCTTCATACTGTAGTTGATATATTTTTATGAGCTACATAAGATCTGGCCTTGGTCCTCCAGAGTGGGGATGCATACAGCATAGCGACGCTAAAATAAAATGCTAGTGTGAGGTTTTCTGGTTGTCATTTAGTTGATAGGAGATGAAAGGGTTTGTGGCCGAGTCTCCATTCTGTATTTCACTTATATTTGTAATTAATGACTACAATAGTTGTGGTGGTACGCTTTCAGGCATTTCCATCGTATTTCTATAACTTATGTGTTCATAACTTTGTGTAAATTTGCAGATAATCTTATCGAAGAACTTCCTGCATCTGTTTGTAATCTTGTTCACTTGAAGTCACTTTGCTTAAACAATAACAAAGTCAGCCAGGTAGTTAATACACTGTTCATACCATTTCTAACTTCCCCTGCTGCACAACACTAGGTAGAATATAAATATATACACATATATATTTCTTTTTCTATCCGTTGCATGAGTTGTGCCGGTTACCTACATTACTCAGACTCGGGTGGAATGTCGAATTCAAGTATGTGTTCGATAGAAGTATGATCTGAAGTATTCAGATGATCCTTGGAGATCATATCCCTGTACCCATGTATTGTACACATGGGTTTTGTATTTGGAGAGTCATCTCCTTACTTGTGCATGGAAATGTATAGGACACAACTGCCGAACATGTGTTGTAGTTTGCTTGCGATTTATACACGGATATCTCATGGTTGACAGATTCCTCCTAATTTATTGAAAGACTGCAAAGCTCTTCAGAATATCTCGCTGCACGACAATCCTATTTCAATGGATCAGTTTCAGCAAGTAAGCATCTCCATGATTCAGTGCTAGATATGGTTCGAGTTCCCTAGGGGGAAAAATACTAAACCTTCATATGTTTTAACTAACCAAAAAAATACGTCTTCAGATGGAAGGGTTCCAAGAATTTGAAGCAAGAAGGAAGAAGAAGTTTGACAAGCAAATTGATTCGAATGTGATGATCGGTTCGAAAGGTCTCGACGAGGGTGTCGATCTATAACTCTGCTGCATTCACAGTTCCGGTAAGACCGAGTCTTACAACATTAATGTTATGGTACATGCCTTCAACAACATCATATATCAAACACTCTGGATTGGGACAGATTATGTTGATATTTTGCTAGTTTTTTTCTTTAAAAATAAAATGTATATTTACAGAACTGGGTTGGATTTCTCTGTAAATAACTGATATCAGCTTTACTTTTATTTATAGTTTTATCATACACCTGTAACTAAAGTAAATTAGGTCACTTGGGGGTGTAACTAGCTCCGGACTATCGACCGGCCTATTTTCTTCTATAATCGGTATGTAACTTGGGGATCAAGGTATTGTGTTTTTAGATGCTAAAACTCGAATCCCGATGTATAAAATGCCGCCTTATGGAGTAATCGAAGCTGATCACGTGAATCAACTGAACTAAGAGCTTTAAGAAGCTGTTGGAGTGAGGCTTGAAGGCAATATCTTAGAGAAATCAAATGGTCAAGACATGCATTTTAGGCAATTTCAACATTATTTTTCCCCCGGAAATCACGCTAGTAGTGGTATCTAAAAAAGAAGTATGGTATCGTGAAGCAACTAATTGCTATATTCGCAAGCTAGGATTTAAATCTCTAACATTACTTAAAATATTTAGTGTTTCGTTCTGTTAAACCAACTAATTAGTGTCTCGTTCTGTTAAACCAACTAAGTAATTATTGTAGTACACTACAAATGGCCGGCAAAGAGGGCACAAATTAAGGGATTTGTTTCAAGTATGATGCCATTATCATCACCTCCCTAAAAAAACAACCATATGCAATTCCTGCAAACAAAAGCCGGCTTTTTTTCATATAGATACCCACTTATAAAACTTAATTCATTCACTTCATATTTAACATATGATATTTATTATAATTGGAATTTAAATCTCAATATCTACAATAATATTCATATTATAATTATTGAAAAATTTTAATATTTTTAACTTGAAATTTTACTAAATTAGCTAATGTAATAAATCTGAGTTTACAATCGATCTTTATAATATATTTATATAAAATCAGACTTTTGATGATGATGATGAATAAAAGGCCGGCAAGACCGTCTCTAACAGTTTGGTCTTGTTGGAGAATTCCTGACAATGAAAACAAAACATGAGCTAATATCCAAACATTTTTGTTTTTTTAAGTTCACAGTCGCGATACTCATAATTACTAAAGTAGTATTTAAAATAAAATATGTTATCAAAAAAAAATTTAGAACCACAATACTCACAATAATTAAAATAATATTTGTTATGTCCGCAACCGCGATAAATACAACACAACCACAACCTCAATTTAAATTTTTGATTTAGAGTTCAATTTTTAAATTCGCTCTAAAATCACTAAAATTCCAAGATTAAAATAATATATTTTATGAGTATAATGGGCTTGATTGACAATACCAATATTTTAGGTGCCGACAACAACGTAGTTAAAGAGTTTCGTAAGATTGAGATGTTTCAACGAAATTACCTGCTCAACCCAAAACTAACTTTCTTGCTAAATAAGCTGCTCACCATCCACTTCTACTCTTACGGTACAAGCTTAGCTATATCTTGCAATTTATAATATAAATATAACATAACACTAAGATATTAATACATTAATATGAAATATAAATTATTATTGTATCGAATATCGATAACTATAAAATAACCTACTTACAATACTTATTCAAAAAAAATATTATAAATTACGCAAATTATAAGGTATAGTAGGCAGCTAAATATTGGATTGACCGATATAAACAATTGAATTAAAAATCGATAATCTATTTACTTCAAATACTATCCAAGAATGAGACTATAATTACTTTAACCAGTGGTCGAGAATCTAATATTCACCTTGAATATGAACAAAACGTAAAGAATTATGTGTGTTTAGTTTTGCGGTGGTAGAATTGATTTTGAATCATCGTGATTTTATAGAATTGATTTTGTGTATAATTGATTTTAAAGTAACGTGATTTATATTTGGAAGTTTTTTTTCTTCAAAATTACGATTGTGTAAAAATATAGTGTAAAATCACGACGAAACGCAAAAACTACTTCTACTTTGTTTTTTTTTCAAAATCGCGTTTAAGTCTAAAATTACATTTAAATTTTTAAATCCAAATATATTGATACGATAACTAAAGCACATTTTCCGTTCAATCGTGATTTTTAAACCCAAACACAAAACCAAACATGCAACTAATGGCTTACCCTTTAAAATATAAAAGAAGTGGGGACTGGCTATTCCTTAGTAGCAGGACAAAGGAAAGAATAGTTAGGGTAGTTGGGTGTTTATATTTTCAACAATAGAGATGCTGAACTGGACAAATCAGGGCCGTCGGATATTTTGTGGTGATGGCGTAGGATTCTCAATTGAGTACACGTGTGCTGCCTATCTTTCCATCACCTCCTTTTTCATCTTTGCTTCATTGCATGAACTTCTCCTCACATGATCCAAAATTTCGGATTTTTTCCATTTTAAATTTCAGACACTGTAATTTGCTTCTGTTCATCGCCATTTGTTAAACAAGGCAAGCTCAAAGTTCCCCCATTTCTTCAAAGTTTTGATCCTTTCTCCATTTTTCAACAACCCAAGAAACCATACTTAAGCTATTGTTCATACTTGAACCGAGTTAGAGTTTTCCAGATCTTGTTTCCCCCCAGATTTCCATTGAATTCTCGCCAAAATCCATTGTTTTTGAGCGTGTTTTGATCTGGGTTTTTGCTGTTTTTTTTGTCTTTAATCAGAGAATTGAAGCATTGTTTAACAATTGTTCAACCAGGTTTTGTAAAGTTTCATTTTTTTTTCTTCTGATCTGAGTTTTTGTTCTTGAATGGAAGAAGGACAAGAATTGAAGCATGTCTGCAAGTTTTGTCCGAAAAGCTTCCCTTGTGGTAGATCTCTAGGTGGTCATATGAGGTCTCATATGAATAATTCAGCTGAAACAGACGAGAAATTCAACAAGAAAAAGCTTGAACCCGACATCAATGGCGGCTGTATTCTCAGACAGAAACCTAAGAAGACGTGGACGAGATTATCATTATTCAATGACAGAATCTGCAAAGCCAAAGAAGATTCATGGAGTTCTGGTTTTAGATCCAAAACCAAAAGAAGAAGAACAAGGTACAAGGTTGTCCCTTCAAATCCATCTTCCATGTCTGAGATCGAGCAAGAACAACAAGAAGAGGTTGCTTTGAGCTTGATCATGCTTTCTAGAGACGCCATGAATTCTATCATCACTGAATCTTGTGATAATAGTTTGAAGAACTTGGAGTCTGAGGGTTTCAAAAGAGAATTCCACTGCACTACTTGTAAGAAAATCTTTCACTCTCACCAAGCTCTGGGAGGACATAGAGCCAGCCGTAAGAGAATCAATGGCGGTTGTACTGAAACTGATGCGACAAAGCTTGTCGATGAAGCTTCCATGGCGGCTGACATAGTTGCAGAAGACAAAGTGCATGAATGTCCCGTTTGTCTTAAAGTTTTCACATCGGAGCAGGCGTTGGGTGGTCACAAGAGATCTCATTTACTCAGTAATGATGCAAAACAAAACCAGACAATTGTGATTCAAAAGCCAAAAGTTAACGAGTTTCTTGATCTTAATCTGCCGGCTCCTGTTGAAGATGAAACCAGTGTTCGCATGGGGTTAAGGAATTTGGTGTTTTTTAAGGAGATCTCGAGTTCGAGTGTTGCGAATAGAAAGAGTAAGGTTTGGGGCTAGCTGTTTTTCATTTGGGGTACGGCATGACTTGACTATGATGATGAGCTTTGTGTTCTTTGAAACATTCAAGTTCGAGTCTTGTGATGAAAAAAAAAACATGAAATTCTGTGTATGGAAACCACAATTGTACAAGTTTAAAGCATACATGGACTGATATCAGCATCTTAAATTTGTAGCTAATTCATCAAACATTAGTATGTGTTCAACAATAAGTAGTTGGTTCGGTAGCCTTCAATTTGTTTCTGGTAGAACTAGCTGTATTCGTCCAGGTAAGTTAGCAAACCGTAGAAAAGCAACATATTTTGAATTTAAGCTTGTTGAGAAATATGGATTTTTATTTATTCAAATGCCACCATTCCCTGATAATTTTGGGAAATGACACCTGCTCCAATTAGATACGAAAATACCATCATCGGTTGAGTTAGTGCACTTTTGTCCTATGTGGCATGCCTGTCTTTTTCTTTTTGTGAAAAAAAAAGACGGTTTAACAGTTTTTTTTCTTAAAATGTATAAGGACAAAACTTCTTATATGTTTCTAGGGGTGAAAATCGTCTGCCTCCTACATCTATCCTAATAAGTCGTTTATCGAATCGTTGCAACTAATGTTCGATCTTGAAAAAAGAGAAGGGAGTGGGAATGAAATAAAGGGTACACTATGCTAATAGTCCTTCGATTATAAGGGATCTTTTGTTGAACACCTAACTATAAAATGTTACAAATGAGAAGCTTCTTTGGAACTGAATGCTTTGGTTTGGCCCTTTAAATGCCGAGAAAATAAGAAGCTTCTTGGGAACTGAATGGTTTGGTTTGGCCCTTTAAATGGCAGCTCCCATTGGCAATGCTGCAGTTCCATCAGTTCAGCTGTCTCCTGAACTCCTTATCCTAAACCATCGAATCATGCAGGTAAGTGAATCTGTATTCACGTTTGGTGCTTTAATCTTGTCCTTTTCGTTTATATTATGTGCCATTGCAGACAATGCATGAAGCTGAAAGGATGTACCATATCGGTAAAGCGGCCGACGAGGAAGAAGCCAAGCAAAGGCAACTGAATGCCATTTTGAATAAGCTAACTCCTCCAGACTTTGAGGAGCTCTTTGAGCAAGTAAAATCCGTATACATTGACAATGCTGCAGTTAACTTTCTGGTGTCACCTCACAGATCTTTAACAAAGCTTTGATGGAGCCTACTCTTTGTGAAACGTATGCAAATATCTGCTCTCTTCTGGTGGATGTGTTGCCTTGTTTTATCCAAGGCAATGAAAAGATAACTTTCAAGAGATTGCTGTTGAACATGTGCCAGATGGAATTTGAGAGAGAGCAAGAAGAAGCAAACCAAATAGAGGAGAAGAGAATCGAGGCACGAAGACGAAAGTTAGGTAACATTAGATTTATTGGGGAGCTGTACAAGAAGAGAATGTTACCGGAGAGAATAATCCATGAATGCATCAAGAAACTACTTGGTGACTATGAGAATCCTGATGAGGAAGGTGTGGAGGGATTGTGCGTGTTAATGAGCACGGTTCGAGACAGGATGGACTGTCCTAGGGCGAAGGTGTATATGAATGCTTATTTTGAGAGGATTGGAAAGTTGTCCAACAATATGAAAATATCATCCAGGGTCAGGTTCATGCTAATGGATGTTATTGATCTGAGAAGGAATGGTTGGCAGCAGAGGAGGAAAGTTGAAGGGCCTGAAAGGTTTGAAGATGTGCACAGAGATGCTGCTCGTGTGCGACAAGCACGGTCCAGTTGTGGTCCTGCTGCCATCAATCCTTCTGCAAGACCAAGGATCCGTTTGTGGTGCCCTCCAGTTCCTTGGCTAGTGCTTGGGGTGTCTCTTTCGGCTTTCGCTTGCTTTCCTTTTTTCTGGTTTTCTTGAGTTGATGTGGACTCGTATTTTCTGACTCGGTACTGTTTTGTTTTCTCGATTCCATGGTAACTTCATGTCCAGAGTCTGAGCTAATGCCCTAATGAAATGGCTTGTGTATGTCATTTTCATTCATTCTAGCTTGACTTTAAATTAATTTCAGTACTAAACTGGCCTGATCTGACACATACTTCTCAATGACCGAGCAGAATTCATGTGCAAGTAACTTGCAAGCATGCATATCTTCTTTACACCCTAATTGGAACTCTATCCATCTAAAACAAACAATTCTTATTGCATGATTCCTTAAAGGAAAATCGGAAGATCATCCGCAAGCCGGAGCAACAAAGTCAGGGAATACGACGAAGGTGATTGACAATGGAGTGATGGATATTGGAGACTTGCTGTTAACATGAACAGGGTCTAGCCTTGGGATGTTTCCAGTATCTGTAAGTTCTAAAGGAATGCCATTAAGTACCATAGTTTGGGATTGCAGGTACCCGTTTTTCGGAGTTAAATGATACTCTTCTCTGTATAAATCTTGGTCTGAAGAAGCTCCATTTCTGACTCCTGGATCTGCCTTATTAAGACTATGCGAGAAACTCGTCCTGCTGATGTTTTGTTGTTCTGTAGCCAACTTTATGTTGTTGATGCTGCTTTGAACATCGATTATGAATTTCGTCTTATCGCTCAAGTTGATCACGAGTAAAGTCACACCACCCTGCAGGATGCCAATATCATGATAAAAGAATCTGTACTACGTATTCGACACGAGAATGTTCATCTTTTAAAGAATTCCATATAATATACAATAAACACGGATATCACAATGTGCTTCGAAGACGAATGTACAACCGAGACAACATACATTAACAATATGCAGGAATGAAGGAAATAAGAATCTGACTTACTCTTTCCTTAGAACAATGAGCATAAGATCGCAGAAAGGGTGAAGCATCACTATCAACAGCTAAAGCCTCTTTTCCCATTAAACGATGCCATAGAAGTGCACTGTTGAGTACCATTTAAACAAAAGCAAGGTATAAGGTCTCTGCACACGAAATGAAGAGTCGAAACAATACAAGGCCGAAACTAAAACCAAGCAAAGGACTCGAAACATCTCTCTCTTGCCTATAATAATCAGGGTTTGGAACATATGTTGTGGCATTGAGCAGACCGTAGTTGCCACCAATTAGTGTTTGCCGACAATATACTTTAGTATGATACTTGGAAGCCATTCCAAGCTGGTCTAAATACCTAAAATCATGATAATAATATATTAGTGGTAAATGTAATCTTTTATGAAATGATTAAGGGTTTGGATTTGATAAATGTTCATACAGTGTGATTACCAGAAGCTGTTGACAAATGTGTCGGATACATGAGGACCACCGCTGTTATAAGCCCCACCGGATTCTCCGACCCACGCAGAAGCCCAAGGACCGTGCTTCTGGATGACGTTCGCGAGATTTATGAAAGTATTTGCCACCTTGTTCAAGTAATTGGGATCCAATATCTTACTCACAAGTTTTGGATCAACACCTGAATTAAAACAAGGCTTAACAAACATTTGATGGAGGCTTAGGAAGCATGGACATGGACACACCATACGTGTATGATATTAGAAAGAGATACTTAAAAATTTAAGACACAAGTACATAGGACACTTGACCACTCCTCCGGTAGAAGTGCTTGTTTTAGATAGTGTAGGACCATACAAGCCATCGATTTCCAATTTAATCGGTTCAACCGACTGATCCGATCCCTTTTTTAAACACCGTGCATAAATACATACCGCAAAACAGTTAGAAACTACCCCAACTTACCAGCACCCAAATTATATATGTGATGGCTCATGGCATCAAGTACAGTCGAGCCGGAGACTTGAAGAAGCTTGGTGAACCATTGTTGGTTAAAGAAGCCTCCAGGTGCAACCAATGATGGTTCAAATTGGGAGTCTTTGTATAACTCTTTTATCATTTTCTTTAGCCGGATTAAGTCTTTCCCATATTGGTCAGCATAAACATGAGCACCAACACCATTTCCACTCAATTCGTTACCTAAAACAACAAACAAAGGCTTCACTAGAGATGAGAAATATTTAATATATTCGGTTCGGTAATGCTGAATATTTAACTGATGAACTCAAATCCGATGGAATTCGATAATGCTGAATATCTAACTGAAATTTTTTCTAAAACCAAATCGAACTGTTATCACTACTAATGTAAAGTGCTAGATTTGTCTAAGATTGTGTACCGAATTCCCATGAATCTATCTGGTATCCCTTTGAAATGGAGTACTTGATAAAATCTTGTGCATTGCCAGAGTCCCAATCCCCTCCCCAAAGGGTCCTCTTTATTTTGTGTCTCCCATGGAGTGCATTCAAGCCAAATGTCAACATTACACTGCAAATGTAAGACTCAAGTGATACTCATATTAGCTGCATAAGCTTAATCCATGTTGCTTCGACTCTCCATTTTTGCACATAAGTATTTTAAAAAAAAAGTCGAAGCAACATAGTTTGCCATTGGTTATACAAAACGAGGTCGCTTACTGAAACTTTATAGTAGTTGAGCTTGTTTAAGTAGCTCAATTTTGCACTTAGTAGAATACTTTTTTCAGTACAAAAACAAGCAAAACTGAAAATGTCACAGGTCAATAACAAGTTGTGTAGGATTTGGAAACTTGTTTCGGCCTGAAGTACCCTATGGTAACAGAACTTACTGCATTTTTATATACTTTTGTTGAAACATTTTTAGTTCTTAAACTTATGTTCTTGAGAGGATTTTATAATATGTGAAATGCTAGTCTTACCTGGTTGCATTGAAGAAACGGTTCAGTTCATCCCATCTTTTCATCTGCAAACATCCCTTTGAAAATCCAAACAGCCCATGTTTCACCTTTCTGAATGGATTGCAAGGAGACTTCATATTTCCAACATTATACAACACTTGATCTTGCAAAGACCCTCCGATTCGTATTCTCAAACGGTCAAAAGCTAGACAATGTCAAGAACGTATAGAAGGTTAAGGTTTCAAACTCAACAACATACTCATAACATCTTCTTCTGAAAGTATTTTTGGTCCGACATCTATGTACCAACACATTTTCGAACATGAATATGAGGTGCGTGGTCGGATAGTATAAACACAAACCTTGGACTGCTTTGGCAAGCAAAGGATGAGACAAGTTCTGTTAACAAAACAGAAAAGCAGATTGAGCTGTTACTAAATTGCTTCAATATTTCCATAAGCTTAACAGGTATATTCACATCTGACACATATCCAAACATGAGTATGAGGCTATGATTCTCCAAATATATGAAAAAAACTTGAAAATTTGAGAATCCCCGTGTCAAGAACACCCAAATCCAAGTATCACAGCTTAACAAAACAAATAAAAAGAAAACTATTCTTATTAAGAATCCTCACCAAATTTATTACAGATGCATAGTGCCATGGACACTGGCCATAATCACACTTATCGGGAGGCCACCAATCGAGTGTAGCACAGATGAAGTTATCATCAGTTTGAGCAATACTTGTAGTCCCATCAACAACAATTGTTCCATAACTAATATCTTCAGCTAAAATTGCAGTGATTGAAGTCGCAAATAAGACCAGAATCAGGCCAAATTCCATTGCATCAAGTTAACTGTGAACAAAGATATAAGATTGTATCAGAAACCAAACCTCTCGAGTGGCATTTCACATTAAATGAGTGAAATTATATGTGTATTCTAACAAAAAGCAATGAAGTTTGGATGTACTAAGTTTCAGACAACATTTCCAGAATATCACTAAATTGAAATAAATCAAACCTTAAGATCTTGCTCAACAGTTTGAAGCTTTGTTATCCGGAATCGGAAGGATACCTGTTCGACACAATTATGCTCAACTTTTCTAAAGATTTTGCATCATGTCCATGGTTACTAAATCAAAGCCAATCAAAATAAGGGTATAGTGGGATTCAGACTCAAAAAGGAGAACACACAGCATCTAAGAACTGCCATACAATGAGAAAATTCAGCATTTTCTAAGTAAATTTCAGAAGAAGAAACCTCCTTAGTCCTTTCTGAAGAAGAAGAAGAAGAAAAAGAAAAATATTAATCATGGAAATGGCATGTTAATAGCTTCAGTGAGACACCAACAATGTTTGAGGAGGAATTGAGCTAAATATATGTATGTGTGTATATCATATGGATTATTATCAGGTACAATTACAATAAGCCAATCAAAGTTTCAAATTTTGACAAAATTAAAAACAACCCATTGAAGAAAAAAACGAACCTGGAATTGCCAAAAACAAAATTATGATAAAACTTGACTCTTACAGGTTATACAGAAGGAAAAAAAAACAAATCAAAAGAGATTCAAGATAAGAAACTAACCTCCAAAAAAGCTAGAAACCAGCCATTTGGAAAAAACCCAAAACAGGGAAATGCAAGGAAGCTTCTTTAGAAACAAGCACACTGTCAAATCATTATCTTAGGCTCCTTGTCACTTTCCCATGACAAGAAAAAAGATGTTCGATGAAATGCCTGAGAGACTCAGAATTGTGGGGTTTGGCTATAAACTCTCGTTTACAAAAACTTCACATTCACCATTAATGTAAAGTAGGCTTTTAGTTTTAACCGGAAAGCTTAGTAGCACCACAAAGACAATGACTTAACAGCTTTTGGCACGGAGCAAGTGCGGGGACAAGGCAACAACAGTGAAGTGTCTGTTTCCGATAAAAAATTAAAAGGACAAATCTTGTTTGTTTCACTTTTTTAATGATTTCCAAGTTTTCCTATTGTTGCAGCGGTTGTCGTTGGCTTTAAGTTGAAGTAATGCAGCTTAAAAAAAGTTGCAGTTTTAATGATATTGACAGTGAAAATACCACATAGGTGAAAATTGTGAAACAAGTTAAATAAATATTAAATTACACCAACTCATCAAAGATGTTAAAGCAAGCTGGTTTTTTTAACAAACAGTTATAGTGAGGGCATTGCATATGTGTATGTATATATATATGTATATATATATATAGTATTATTCTTCGTCCGGAGATGGAGCAATGGCAGATTCGGGTGCGGGTGCAGGAGCATTTGAACTACCACCAAGGAACCCGAACTTTTTGATAAGTTCATTAGCGATGAGTTGATTGGCACTATCCGAAGGATGATACTCGTCCCAAAACACGTATTTACTTCGATCTGAACACAATGTTGATGCCGGTAAGCATGTGAGAGCCGGTCTAATTCTTCCCAACGAACAACAAGGCGAATCGGCATTACTAAACCCTGCAAAACATTGAAGTCCGAAACTCAATCATGACGAATGCTCTATAGGAGGCGTATGAAAATATGCATGTTTACCTTTGACATGAAAGTTAAAGTTAGTCTTTTTTTTCAGACATGGACTCACCGTATTTGTCCGGATTCTGAATCACGTCGTCCACGACGTCGTAAGCATCTCCGAACTTGAAGTTAGCATTCGGAAGTCTACTTTGCATGTTGCTTAATAATTGGCTTGCAGCTTTGTTGAAACTAAGAGCCAACTTGTTTGTTCTTTCCTGGCATTGTCCTGATGTACTTAACACCCTTTGCAGTGGTATGCAACCCATCGGTCCAAGTCCGAACACCATTAACTTCCGTGCCCCTAAGTTATGCAACATCTTCGAAAGAACAAAAACCGAAATACCGAGATTCAATCAGCATTATAGTCGAAAATGAATGGAAGAAACACAATGTGTGATAACTAATCAACTTACCAGGAGTTGTTTTTGAAGTGTTTCCATTAAGTATTGAACAAAAGTTTGATCATTGTATTTCCAGGAATCACTATAAACTGGCATCAAGTAATTGTTAATGAAGTCATTGCTCCCTAAAGCGACAACGAAGTTCGCGTCGTTAATGAACTTATCGGCCGATTGCTTTCCGAGTTTGCTCGTAATCAATTCCTTGGTCCCCTGGAATAGCTCAATTTGCTTCCAAAGAGAGAGCCTCTGAATCTGAAACAAGTTCATATATATCGGATTTAAGAGCCGGTGCAACATCGGTTTTTCGGGGTTTATTCGTAGGAACAAAAATGCAAGAAAAACTTACAAAGTAACCTCCTGTTTCATTCAAAATCCCACCACCTCCAGAGGCATAATTTACACCATTGTCCAATATCACATCCTCAGTCAATGATGGATCCAAGAATGCTGGTGGCCTAGGCAGACCAGTGTTGTCACCTGTTACATGTAAGTGGTCAAAACTCAAAACCGTGATCGAAAACACGACCGTAACTCGTACTTGTTAAACAATTTACCTATTATGTCCGCGACGGTCCGGCCATTGGTGAACCTTCCATTAGGCAAACCATTCCCGAAATCGATACCGTAAAAGGGCAAGTTAGCCGTAGCCAGGCTCTTGGAAAGGTACTTGTTGTTACCAACATCAGACAAGGAATCCCCGAAAATGAACTGAACAACCTTGCAATGAACACCTTCAATGGCGGTTCCGACAAGGATCAAGCACAGTAAAGTTAATGTGACATTGAGATTCATGTTTTGACACAGACAGGGGATTTGCAGTGTTTAGAAATTTTATGCAATAATATGTGCAGTTCCCTGTTAAATGGAACATGCCTGATATACAAACTTTGTTTAGCCAATTTCAGACCTAACTGCAACTACCCTTTCTTTCTTGTTGCAACAAATGTATCTGAATATATGTTTTTTTCTCTCTTATTATTAGTATTATTATCAAAACCAGACACCATTGGAGACTGTCAGTGGATTGGTTAAACATTTTGACTTTGCTAAAATAATGCCTCCAGTCCCTGTACTCTTTGGATTTTTTAAATTAAAAATCCAATTTAATAAATCTATTAATGAATTGTTAGTTTACGACATTTTAACATAGTGCTATCGACTGGAATTTGATCTTTAAGTCAGACAAGTGAAGGAACTAAATTCTTCAAATTAAAAGAAAAGAGACTAAATTTAAAAAATATAAAGAGTACATGAACTAAAGAGAAAATTAGACCGATTCTTTTGTTAGTTGGATAATTAGTGGGTGAGCTGATTTTCTCTAGTCTTTTTCTTGTTAAAAGGGGTTCAGCCGTTAAGGTGAGTTTACCTAATATGAACGGGAGAAGTGGAGCCCTCTATTTCAAATGTTGGGCAAACTAATGAATCACATATTCGAATATGATTTTTAAAATATATGAAAAATATAAAAATTAATTATTTTTATGTTAGATACATATATCAAACAATTATAAATTCAAGTAACACGCTTTTATATATATATATATATATATATATTATGTTTCATTCATGAAAGATTTGTTGACCTTTTGCAAATAAAAATTTTCGAAGTAAAATATTTTTTTCGTGTTTGGATGGTTTTATATAAAATATGAAGAAATGAGGTTTAGGTGATAGTATTTGAGAGTAAACTTGTTCAATGTCCAGATCAAATCAAGGGTTAATTCTAAAAGAAAAATTCAAACTCGAGTATGAACAAACTACCATCCCACTATTTAAAAATACTACTATTTATATACTTTATATAATTAAAATATTAAGTTATTCGTAAATCCCTAAAAATAATACAAATGTATTAATATAAGCTAACAATCGTAAAGTTATAAAATTATGTGGTAATAAAATTATATTTAACTTATAAAAAATATAATTCAATTTCATCTCATTTTACAATTAAAAAAACTATTCAACTCATTTTATACTAGGGATGACAATGGATCAAACTTTATAAAGTCCAAGCTCAATTCAATTAATAATTTGACCTAAAAAAATTCAAGTTTGATTACATAAATTCAAGTTCAATCCAATAAAATATCTAAAATTTAAATCCAAATCGAAAAGTTTGAATCTAATTATTTTTTTCCTTTTTTTAAAAGTAATAACTCAAACAAATATTTTTAAATACCATAGTGGTTTGAAGAGCTTCTTTGAGGGCCGAAGTGATTCGAAGAGCTTCTTTGAAGACTGATGTGATTCGAGAAGCTTTTTTGAAGACCAGAGTGATTCAAAGAGCTTTTTTGAGGACCGAAGTAATTCGATGAGCTTTTTTGAAGACCGAAGTGATTTGAAGAGCTTCTTTGAAGATCGAAGTGATTCGAAGAGCTTCTTTGAGGATTAGAGTAATTCGAAGAGCTTCTTTGAGGACCATAGTTATTTTGAAAGGTCCTTGATAACCAAAGTGTTTTTGAGAGAATTTTCGAAAACCGGATGTCCTTTGCACTAAGTCATTCCGCCCCAAAATAGTTTGCTGATTCATATTCAGATTATGCATCTTTTCCTGATTTATCTTGCGTGCACTGCCATATAGGTTTGTCACGTCATTTTAAGTCATTTATCGTCAGTTGACTGACAGTTTTTATCGGCAAATGGGTCATTTTGACCCAAAATAAAACGTTGAGGGTTAAAATACTAAAAAAATAAGAGCTAAAGTTACTATTTAGTCAAACATTTGGGGTATTTTTGGCTTTATGCCATAAACTTAAGGTTACTTGTTTATTGCACAATAAAAATAAGGATAAATTACCTGGATATAGGGTGTTCATGTGCAGTTAACCGTACCGGCACATCTTATCGATACGGTTACCGAAAGTCTCGGTTCGACATTTTGATGAATCGTTACCATCCGATTTAAACCGGTTACCGCCTAAACGGTTAGTCGATTTATTCGGTACGGTTACTCAGTTAACCACGAACCGTTTTATATATTTATTACTACTAAATTTAATAGTTTAAAAAATCAACCAAAATAAAATCTTCAATATTTATATTTGAAAAGCCTTCACAGTTTAAAACAGTTAAAAATTTAAAAAATTATATTAATTATACAAATATTAGTAATAATCAACAATTTATATTAATTACACAAATATTTATATAATCAATAATGTGATATCATTATAATTTAATATTATTATATATTTTTTTAAAAAATCGTTAAAAACATCTTCGTCGTTTGAGTCAACTAAAATCAAGACAAGAACACCGAAAGAGAAAAAAACTATTCCAAATTTATTTCATTTTACGATCACAATAACATGAACACGAGCTCAACATAGTTGATTAAAAGCAAATGTAAATAAAACAAAGACACGAAAACATGAACCATAAAAGGAGCTGCAAGATCAAATCAATGCCCTAAAATACAAACTATATGCAACCACACTGAAAATCCAACAAAAACAAAAGGATGCAACGCATATCCCACCCACTATATCTTAATACTAGAATAGACGCATGTTCGAATAGACATACACTACAAGTTTAATTATTACTAATAATTTAATATCATTATAAAATATAGTTTAAGTATGATAATTACTAATTACACATATATTAGTAATAATCAATAATTTAATATTAATATAAAATAAAATTTAAAATTTTTTATGAATTTTTTCGGTTAACTGTTTAGCAAAAAATTGTAATTGTTCTCGTCCCGTTTAGCCGTTGATTTTACCGGTACAATTATCGTACCATTTTGGCTAATTTTTATAGGTACGGTTACTTACCGTTTAGTCCAGTTTTTCGGTACGGTACATCGGTTCGAGTTTTTATGAATACCCTTACTTAGATAATCTCTAAACTATTACTTTATATTTTGAATGGTTGTTGACTAGGCATTATTAGGGTGTGGCACATGGCACAATTTTAAGAAGTCTCTTCCAACTTCAAACCTCGCTGGTCTTCAACAAGTCTACTTAAGCCACTACGGTCTTTAAAAAAACTCTTCAAATCACTTTGATCTGGGACTCTCCAAGGAATATCAATTTACGGGGTGATTGCACATGTTACTCCACTCTCTTTCGACTGAATCAGACTCTAAGCTGGCTATTGACGCCCGTGGAGGTTGTGGCCTTGGTTTCGCCAAATTGACGAGGCCTGTCGAATGTTCAAGTCTGCGTGTTTTTCTCATGTCCTACGGGAAGTAAATAACGTACACACATCATTTTTGAACTCGAGTCACTTGGATAAAATACCTCATCTTTTATTATGTATTGAGACCACTCCACGAGTTCATTTAATATTATTTCTTTATTGAACATAAAAATAAATATTTAATAACATATATATTCTCGTTTAACAAGATAATATTTCTTTTTTGAATTTTTTTAACTATATTATATTTTTTTGAAAAATAAATATTTTTTCTTTATTGAACATATAGACTTTATCGCTAGTATGAATATATAAGATTATTTTAAATAGAAATTCATACGCGGTATACTTGAATAATTAACTTCCTTAAAAGTATATTTAAAATTTGTTTAGATAAGATTGAGTTGATTAACGTGAATAATCAACCAATGATTTATTTTTTAATCACACAAAATTCTTTTGGAATTAATAATTATTTAATAATATGTGTATATCATGTTTAATAAGATAATCCTATATACATGTAATGATTAAAATGAATACAAAAACTTTTATGTTAAATTAAAAAATGATTTGCTCTGCATCATTGCACGCTCTCCTCTGCATCTTTGCACGCCTCTTGTTTGTTCTTTTTCTTTATCATCTGCTTTGTGCTCGCTTATCCTCTCTTTGCTCCCTGAATATGTCTAATATTAAAAGGACAATGGCTGATCTTTCGTTAGGATCTGGGGAAGATGATGGCTTGGATCTGGATCTAGGAAATCAGAATACTTCGATAACTTTTGACTTTTGCTTTGTAGGGGCTTTCTTCACCACGAGTGTCATTCACTTTCTCTCTATCAAATCGACTTTGGCCAATGTTTGGCACCCTATTAGAGGCATCTCCATATCAGATCTAGGTGGATGCAGATTCCTGTTCTGTCTTTATAATAATGTTGATGCTGATAGAATTGACTCGGGTGGGCCGTGGAACTTCAACTCACATCTCCTGGTTCTACATCGCCTACAGCAGGGTGATGATCCCAATGCTGTCCTTCTTACCCATATGTGTTTTTGGGTTCTTGTTCATAATGTTCCACATGGATTTTATGTCTGAAAGGGTGGCTTGCTCCATTGGCAACTTCATTGGTACGTTTGTTGAATATGACTTTACTGATACTGCTTTGAGTTATAAAAGCATTATGTGTATTCGTGTTCGCTTAAATATTCATCAACCTTTGAAGCGCAAGAAAAAGCTTTTGATATCGCCTGGCAAAGATCACTACGTCTGCTTTGAGTACGAAAAGTTGACCCTATTTTGTTTTCTTTGTGGGAGGCTCGGGCATGGTGAAAGCTTCTGCCCCATGCGTGTTGATATCAAAGTTGATCCCGGACAATTCGGCTGGGACATGTCTCTTCGGGCTCCGCGACGGCGTAATGCCATTTCGACTAGCATCTGGCTACGAGAACCGGTGGAATTTTCTCCGTTTGGCAATAGCGCTAATTTGGGCGGGAATAATGTGATAGAGCTGATGGTGGAATTATTGCTGATTTTCCGTAGAATAAATCATTGGGATCTCAGGATCAGTTTTTTAATTCTATGATGCCAAAGTCAACTACGGTACCTTTGGGTTTTGGGTCTACAAGTGGGTCTGCAATTGGACCTACCCCCTTGATGGATGTTACTATGACTAGTTCTATGGAGGATAATTCGATAAGCCACGAAGTGGCTAAGCGTCCTCGTGTTAATAACCCTTGCAATGTTTCGGTTGATAGTGATTCGTTAGAAGGTAGCTCTCTTCAATCGGCCGGCCTAGATAATAAGGCCCACCACTCACAATGAAAACACTTAGTTGGAATGTCCGTGGCCTGGGGAAGCTACGGGCTATCAGACTCCTCAGTAATAAATTGAGGGAGGTTCGACCCCATGTTATGTTCTTATTGGAGACTAAAATCTCTTCTAATAAAATGCAACGTGTTAGACGAAGGTGTGGTTTTGTTAATGGGTTTGATGTTTCAGCAGAAGGTTCTAGAGGAGGCCTCTCCCTTGGATGGACTCCAAATTTGAATGCTACTATTCGTCCTTTCTCTAATACTTATATTGATGTGGATTTTCTTGACACTGACTCTAATACTACTTGGAGGTTCACGGGGTTTTATGGAAGCCCTATCGACACTAATCGGAACTTATCTTAGCAGCTTCTTCGAGAGCTTAACACTGACCCTCTAACTCCTTGGCTCGTCATGGGCGACTTTAATGAAATTTTATTTGCGGATGAAAAACGTGGAGGCAGGATACGTTCTGATAGGAATATGCAGGATTTTCAGGATGTTCTATCTGATTGCGATCTGGCAGATTTGGGGTATGAGGGTAACTGGTTTACTTAGGAAAGAGGAAGGGTTCCGAGCACTAATATCCGCGAACGTCTGGACAGAGGTGTTGCAAATCCTGCTTGGCATGATTTATTCCCTCATTTCTCACTTCAACATTTGACGCACTCTATTTCGGATCATTGTCCGATCTTTCTTAATACCTCTCCATTGCAGGGTGATGTCCAGTTAAGACGGCCTTTCTTTAAATTTGATGCTAGCTGGATTTATGAGGATAGGTTTGAAGACCTCATTCGAAGCAATTGGGCCACATCCACTACTGATGTCCCAAGAAAGCTAGAAATTCTTGCTGAGAGCATTACTTATTGGGCCAGGGATTTGAGAAAAAGCCGCATGGCAAAGAAAGCTACCCTTAATAAAAAGCTTGCTGATCTTGCTCTTTAGGACCCGGATGATGCTAATTTAGCCCAGATGCTAGATGTTAAACTTGCTTTGAATTTGGAAGCGGATAAGGATGAGATTTATTGGGAACAGAAGGCGCGTGTTAACTAGCTTAGGCAAGGGGACCGAAACACTGCCTTTTTTCACAATTGGGCAAAATTCTGGAAAAAAACGGAACGCAATTCGTAAGCTTGAGGATAGGGATGGCAATAGAACTATGGATAGTACGCACATGGTTCCCATTGCGAATTCCTACTTTCACAATTTATTCACCTGCATACCTACAGATAGCACGGATATTATTATGGAGGCTGTCCACCCTTCGATTACTGATGAAATGAATACCACCCTTCTTTCCGATGTCACTAAGGAGGAAGTTTATCTTGCTGTCAAAGGTATGGCTCCTCTCAAAGCCTCGGGGTTGGATGGTTACCCAGCCTTATTTTACCAAAAGTTCTGGCCTATAGTGGGGAATGAAGTGTCCGATTACTGCATTTCGGTCTTAAAGGGGGATATCGGGCTTGAAGATATTAATATGACTTCGATTATTCTCATCCCTAAAGTGGATGATCCTTTGAATATGGCCCAATACCGGCCAATAAGTCTTTGCAATGTTCTTTACAAGATCATTGCTAAAGTCCTTGCAAATAGGTTGAGACGTGTTCTGGATTTCTGTATTGATCAGTCGCAGAGTGCTTTCGTCCCCGGCAGACTCATTACAGACAATATTCTGATTGCCTATGAACTTCTCCACTCGATGAAGTCAAAGCGTGCAGGTGTTAATGGGAATTTTGCTTTGAAACTTGATATGGCTAAGGCCTACGATCGCATGGATTGGGCCTTTCTCCGGCGTATGCTTCTTCGGGTTGGCATACACAGCAGCTTTGTGGATAAAGTTATGTTGTGCGTTACTTCGGTCTCTTATTCGGTTAACTTCAATGGGGTCAATGGTGATAGTTTTTTGCCAACTCGGGGGCTTAGACAGGGTGATCCTCTGAGCCCTTATCTCTTCCTTCTATGTGCGGAAGGACTGTCATCGATTCTAAATGCTGGTCATACCGATGGACGTCTACATGGCTCTAAGGCTGGTAGGTATGGCATCCCTATTATACACCTATTTTTTGCTGACGATAGTATTGTTTTTGGAAGAAGCACGGTTGAGGAGGCCAATAAAATAAAGCAGATCTTAACTATATATGAAGAAGCTTCGGGGCAGCAGGTTAACTTCTCAAAATCCTTGATCTACTTTAGTTCTAATGTTCCTAATGCGATCAGGAATGATATTAGTAGCATATTTGGGGTTCGTGTCTCCACTAATCCGGAGAAATATCTCGGTCTTCCTACGATGGTTGGGAGAAACAAGAAGGCAGCCTTTGCTGGCCTTCGGGACAAACTTCAGAAACTTACGGATAATTGGAACAATCGACATCTTTCGATGGGCGGTAAAGAAGTCTTTGTGAAATCTGTTCTCCAAGCAACTCCGATTTACGCCATGCAATGCTTCCTTTTCCCCAAGTCTATATGCAATGATTTGGAATCTATCATGAACAGGTTTTGGTGGAGGAATAGTGGATCGAAGAAAGGCATACATTGGTCGTGTTGGAGTAGTCTTTGTCTCCCGAAGAAAGAGGGTGGTATGGGGTTTAGAGACTTGGCGAAGTTTAACTTAGCCCTCTTAGAAAAACAAGGGTGGAATCTCATCACTAATCCTAGTAGTCTCCTGGCTCGCGTTTTAAAAGGTCGGTATTTCCCCCACACTAATTTCCTCAATGCCACGATAGGGTCACAATCATCATACACATGGAAGAGTATTCACAGTGCTAGGGGCCTCCTTGAATTGGGGATTGGAAAAAGAATTTTAAATGATGAGTCTACTTGTATATGGACCGATGCTTGGATAGCGGGAAGAGGTAATGGGAGAACAAATCAGGTTACAATTCATCCTGACTATCAGTTTCTGTCTGATCTTATTGATAATGAACCTAGGAGATGGAAAATCGATGTTATTCAAAATATTTTTCCTGCTACGGTTGCTAATCGGATCCTATGTATGCCTTTGCCAATTACCCCCGCTGCTGACACTATTTTTTGGAGAGGTGATAAATCTGGGCTTTACACTGTGCGCAGTGGCTATAGGTGGCTAATCAACACCTCAGGTACTCAATCAGGTGATCCTAATCAATATGAAGAAAGCCAGCAGTCTAATTTTTTTAAGTCTAGTTGGTCTGTTAACCTTCCTGCTAAAATCAGAATCCATTTCTGGAGAGTGGTCTCGAACTTTTTGCCAACAGCTACAAACCTAAGAGTGAGAAGAATTCATGTTGATGCTAATTGTCGTTTATGTTGTTGAGTGTGTAAAAGTTCTATTATTTACACCCTTTTTAACCCATATTTCTGCTGCATTCAAGCATCATTGCATTGCATTTAGGTTAGTTTTCAGTAAAACATCACAAATGGATTAAAAGCACGGATTCTACTAAAAGATGGCTATTTTTGCAGGTATCTGCCATAGTTGACAAAGAAGGCAGGCGCAGGGCAGAGAAGCAGGGAAGCTGAACTAGACAAGCAGACGACGAGGACGAAGCTACCATGGACCTTTCGTGACAGCATGATGACAGCAAGGTGACAGCAACCTTATGAAGAGGAAAAGTAAAGTGGACCTCGATAGATAGAGAAACATCTGCTCGTCTGTCGTGTGAAAGCCAAATATTTTTCCAAGCCCCGGATCAAAAGATATGTCAAGCCAAAGTTCAAGGAGAGAAAATACCAAGAAACAAGGAGGACGGCTGAAAAGTAGGATCCTTGAAGATTAAGTCTTTATTAGAATCATACTTTTAATTAAAGTTGTAATCCTTGTTACCTTAGATAACTTGAGCCCAAAGCTTATATAAGGGCATGTATTTTAACCTAGGAGGGAATCCACACATCATACCCCATAACCGACAACCAAAAACCCTCCGCCGTTTACCCGCCGTCGACATGTTCTAAAACCCCCTAGGGCCACGGGTTGATTTGTAAAGTAGTTGCAAGGGTTGTTTTTGTTTTAGGAATTTTCAGTTCAATAAAATAAACTTCAAGTTCTCTTATTTTGGTTATTAATATCTTGCAAGAGCATCGGGAGAGCATTGTGAGGTTATCCATTTACTTAGCATCGGGAGAGTTAAGTATACGAAAGAAGTAAGAGCGAGTTCTCTAGTTTATATTTGAACTATCTTGTGCCTAGGGATAGGGCAAGGTTAAGTGGCTAAAGAAGAATTCATACACATCGGTGTTCATCCTTCGATTCACGCCGGGAGGTATCATCAAGACGTGATCATCGACAGACTTGGACCTAGGGATAGGCCAAGGCAGATCTGGGATTCTTGCCAAACTTGAAAGTACTGAGTTGAGAAGTTGCTGCCGCGACAATCAACGGACTGCTGCCGCGACAGGTGCTGCCCGCGACAGGCGCGACGACAGAACTGGATTTCCTAAACTCGACAATACCTGCACTACTGAGCAATTCAATACCACCCCATTCTTTCTATCTTGATTTCTCTACCTCTTTTATTTAAGTATTCTTTATTATTTTCGTGACAAATATCTTAATCTATTCTTTTCCCCTTGTGCAGATAGCAAGGGAAAGGGTTAGCCCAGTCCCTGTGGAGACGATATCCGATACTTCGTATCACTTTATTACTTGCGACGTGTACACTTGCACTCAATTGCGATAGACACTTTTACACGCAACAAGTTTTTGGCGCCGTTGCCGGGGGATTGGCAACATAACTGCATCTTTCTTTTATTGCACTTTTCGTTTTTACTTTTATTTTCGTTTTCGTTTTTATTTTAATTTTTTTTCTTTACTCTTGCTTTTCACAAGGTTTTCTTGTTTATGCGCAGATCTAAAAGAGGTGAAGATCCTGAGTATCTATTAGATCCAGAAGTTGAACGTTCCTTCAATCTCAAGAAACAACTTCGCCGACTTTTAGACAGAAACGAATACCTCAAAGAACAGCTAGAGAAAATGGGCCATAACCAACCTGCCGGCGGTCGCATACCACCCCTTGGCGATAACCACCCGCCCGCAGCAGCTGGACGACGGTCATGTCGTGACTACATGCTGAACGATCATGTAGAGCTGGAGACCACGCTGCCGGATATTGATGTTGATAACTTCGAACTTAAACCTGTCATGTTTAGTATGATCAACAATGCCGGGCAGTTTAGTGGTTCTGCGACAGATGATGCTAGGGAGCATCTCAAAACGTTCCAGGAGATCTGTGGTTCGTTTAGACTACCAGGAGTTAGTCCGGAGATACTGAGGCTTCGGTTATTCCCCCATTCATTGAGGGACAGAGCTAAAACTTGGTGGAATAAACTTACAACGGGTTCCATCATGACTTGGGCAGATCTAACTCGTGAATTTTTATCTCGTTTTAATCCTTCACATTTATCTGAGCGATTACATAATGAAATTGCTACTTTTCAACAGGAAGATGACGAGCCGATGCACGAGGCCTGGGACAGATTTACTACTCTTCTTCGGAACTGCCCAATGCATGGATTCCCAGTCTGGAATCAGGTAACTAAGTTCTATAATGCTGCTAACTTACAAACTCGTATTCAAATTGATTCTGCAGCAAATGGACTATTATTGGATAAAGACCCGGACGAGGCATTGCAAGTATTGAAAAATCTGGCTAAGAATGAGGAGCAGTTTCCGACTACAAGAAGAGGGGGTAAACGGGTACTTGCTGTCAAGGATTATGAGGCCGACAGCACATTGAAAACACAAGTGGCATATCTCACTAAAGCAATGAAAAAGCTCTTGAACGAAGATTCACAGCATGTATTTGCTGCCGAAGAGGTTTGTGACATTTGTGAAGGAAATCATAGTCGGGATGAGTGCCCAATACAGTTAGAAGAGGGAAAATATGTTGGAAATTACAAGCCGAACTATAATTCCAACAATTACAATCCCAATTGGAGGAAAGATCCCAAATTTTCCTGGAGTAACCCTAACAATGCCCTGAATCTGCAAGCATATAATCAGAATCAAGGGGGACCTAGGTTGCTGATGCGACAGCAACTGCCGCAGAACCTGCCGCAGCACCTGCCGCCGCAGCAGCAACAGCAGCCACCACCTGCCACGAGTAGTATATTGGAGCAGACTCTGGCCACCTTCATGTCTCAGACTGGTACGTACATGGAGAACATAAATCAGTTTGTCAAGAAGACGGAAACCTTTATGGATAAAACCGAGATGAGGATGACAAACCATGAAGCTACCTTGAAATCTCTAAAGACACAAATGGGTCAAGTTTCACAACATATTAAGCCGAGGCAGAATGAAGGATTCCCTAGCAACACTTAAAATGCTAGACCGCCCCCACATGAGCAATGTAAGGCAATTACTACTAGGAGTGGGAAGAAACTACCAAGGCCGGAAAAAGAAGCTGAAACAGAAAAGGAACCTGCCTTGGATACACCTGCCGAGGAAGCTACCCCGACATGTGATAAACAGACTGCTGCCGATGAGCCTATCACGACAGCAGAAGCGACAGAGGAGAAAAAAAATGATTACCGTCCTCAGATTCGCATGCAATGGGAAGGGCGTATTGCTGATTATCGTCCTCCACCACCTTTTCCTCAACGGATACAGCAAGCTTAGCATGAATCTCAACTTAAAAAGATTTATGATATTTTTAAACAGGTTCATATTAATATTCCGTTGTTAGATGATGTTAGGGAGATGCCCGATTATGCTAAATTTCTCAAGGATGTTATGTCAAAAAAATCTAAACTTGGGAAATTTGAAACGGTAAGGATGCAAGAAGGGTGCATGAGTATTCTTCATAGGCAGCCGCCCCAGAAAAAGAAGGATCCGGGGAGCTTCATCATACCTTGTGTAATCGGCGACAAATTCGTGGGTAAGGCACTTTGTGATCTCGGAGCTAGTGTTAATCTAATGCCCAAATCTGTTTTTCAGAAATTAGGTATTGGCAAGGCGCGGCCCACGACAGTTACTCTGCAGCTAGCCGACCGCTCTTACGTTCACCCCAAGGGAAAAATTGAAGATATTTTGGTAAGAGTGGATAAGCTTATTTTTCCTGTTGACTTTCTTATTTTAGATTGCGAGGCAGATGAAAACGCACCAGTCATCCTTGGGCGACCCTTCTTAGCCACGGGAAGATCATTGATTGATGTGGAGAAAGGAGAACTCACCATGCGCGTGAACGATCAAGAAATTAAGTTGAATGTTCTCCAAGCAATGAAACATGCTGATGTGGACGAGGAATGCAAGGCCATCATTGAGGTGACCTTTGATCACCCCTGCATCAGGTCGGGCTGCCGTGATATAAAATTTGGTCACTGCTGCGACAGCCACTTACAGGCCTGTCATGACAATGACGACGACAACACCGACGATAGTGACTCCTCTGAATCCGATACATCTGATACTGAAGGTCAGGAGGAGGTAAACTGGTTAGACCATCGTCCAGGTAAGTTATTCGAACCGTTGAATTATACTTCGGATAACCATTTAATCCAAAAGCCATCTACTGTTTCACCACCTGCCTTAGAACTTAAGCCCCTGCCAGGGCAGCTTAAATATGCTTATCTTGGTTGCAATGATACACTGCCCGTAATCATCTCTGCTAAGCTGCCGCAGGAACAAGAACGACAGCTAATCGGCATGCTAAGGCAGCACAAGAAGGCGATTGGATGGACGATAGCAGACATACAGGGCATTAGTCCGGCGATATGCATGCACAAAATCCTCCTAGAGGAAGATCATAAGCCGACTATTGATGCCCAAAGGCGGTTAAACCTTGCTATGAAGGAGGTAGTGCGTAAAGAGATAATTAAATGGTTAGATGCCGGTATTATTTACGCCATCTCCAACAGCAAATGGGTAAGCCCGGTGCAATGTGTTCCCAAGAAAGGAGGCATGACCGTGATAACCAACGAAAACAACGAGTTAATCCCAACCAGGACTGTGACCGGTTGGAGGGTTTGTATGGACTATCGGAAACTTAATAAAGCTACCCGAAAGGACCACTTTCCTTTACCCTTTATTGATCAAATGCTTGATAGATTAGCGGGTAAACCTTACTATTGTTTTCTTGATGGTTATTCAGGTTATAACCAAATTGCTATTGCACCGGAGGATCAAGAAAAGACGACCTTCACATGCCCCTACGGAACATACGCATTTAGGAGGATGCCGTTCGGCCTCTGTAACGCACCTGCCACCTTTCAAAGGTGCATGATGGCTATATTCTCCGACATGGTTGAGGACTTCCTAGAAATTTTCATGGATGATTTTTCCGTCTTTGGAGACGATTTTGAGAGCTGCATCGGCAACCTTCAAAAGGTACTTGAAAGATGTGAAAAAGCTAATCTTGTTCTCAATTGGGAAAAATGCCATTTTATGGTAGACGAAGGGATAGTCCTTGGCCATAAGATTAGCTGCCGTGGGATAGAAGTCGACAGGGCGAAAATAGAAGTCATAGAGAAGCTGCCGCCGCCGACCACAGTCAAGGGCATTAGAAGTTTTCTAGGGCATGCGGGTTTTTATCGGAGATTCATCGCAAATTTCTCTAAAATCACGAAGCCCCTATGCCATCTCTTAGAACAGAACCGACCCTTTGACTTTAATAAAGAATGTACTGAAGCATTCAAGGTTCTGAAGGAAAAGCTAGTGACAGCCCCCATAGTACAGCCACCAGACTGGACACAGCCGTTTGAGATCATGTGTGACGCTAGTGACTATGCTGTCGGGGCAGCACTTGGGCAGCGTAGAGATAAGCTGTTTCACGTCATCTACTATGCCAGCAAGACGTCGAATGACGCCCAAGTGAACTACACCACCACAGAAAAGGAGCTGTTAGCTGTGGTGTTCTCCATCGACAAGTTTCGTTCTTACATACTTGGAACGAAAGTAATAATACACACCGACCATTCTGCCCTCAAGTATTTGTTCGCAAAGAAGGATGCAAAGCCTAGGTTGATACGGTGGATCTTGCTATTACAAGAGTTCGACCTTGAGATCAAAGACAAAAAGGGGACAGAAAATCAGGTGGCAGACCACTTGTCGAGGTTGGAGACGGGACAGAGTCTACCGTTAGATGAGACACACATATTGGAGACCTTCCCAGATGAGCAGCTCTTTGCTGCCGCAATCACTGTCGCGACAGCCATGGCGACAGGTAAGTCTTCTAACCTTCCTTGGTATGCTGATTTCGTTAATTTTATAGTTAGCGGAATATTACCTACTGATCTTCATTATCAAGCCAGAAAGAGGTTCCAAAATGATGTTAAGCATTATTATTGGGACGAACCTCTTCTTTTCAAAATGTGCGCAGATCAGGTTATAAGAAGGTGTGTTCCACAAGAAGAACAAGAAGACATTCTTCATCACTGCCATGCTTCACAATATGGAGGACACTTAGGAGGAAATAAGACTGCTGCCAAGGTGCTGCAGTCAGGGTTCTACTGGCCGACATTATATAAAGATGCACAGGAATTTTACAAAAACTGTGACAGGTGCCAGCGGACAGGTAACATCTCGAGGAGAAACGAGATGCCACTGCAGAATATTTTAGAAGTCGAGATCTTCGACGTTTGGGGGATTGATTTTATGGGACCATTCCCATCTTCATGTGGGAATTTGTACATCCTCCTAGCAATGGATTATGTCTCCAAGTGGGTAGAAGCAATCGCAACTCAAAAGAATGATGCCAAAACGGTCCAAAAGTTTTTGCACAAAAACATTTTTTCTAGATTTGGCATCCCTAGGGCGATTATCAGTGATGAAGGGAGACATTTTGATAATAGGGTAATTGCTGCCGCCTTGAAGAAATATGGTGTCAAGCACAGGATCTCGACAGCATACCACCCATAGACCAATGGACAGGCTGAGATCTCCAATAGGGAAGTGAAGAACATTCTTGAGAAGATGGTTAAACCAACTAGGAAAGATTGGTCTTTACTTCTGAATGATGCATTATGGGCATACAGGACATCTTTCAAGACTCCATTGGGCATGTCTCCATACCGACTGATTTATGGAAAAACCTGCCACTTACCTGTCGAGATCGAGCACAAAGCATATTGGGCAATTAAGGCAGTGAATATAGACTTGGACAAGGCCGGCCAGAAAAGGTTATTAGATCTGAACGATATTGAAGAATTACGAACAATGGCCTACGACAATGCAAGAATCTACAAGGAAAAGACTAAGAAGTGGCATGACAAGAAATTGCTGCCACGACAGTTCTGCCTAGGGCAGCTGGTATTGTTGTTCAATTCTAGACTTAAACTATTCCCAGGAAAGCTAAAGTCTAGATGGTCTGGCTCGTTCCAAGTAGTTCAAGTTTTTCCTCATGGTGCCATCACGATACAATCATTAAAAGACGGGCACTAATTCAAAGTCAATGGACAGCGCCTCAAGCATTATCAGGGGACTGAAGCCCCAGGAATACAGGAAGTGGTTACTTTGGAGATGCCCCACAAGGCATCCCTAATTTAACCTAATTTTTATTTGTTTTATTTATTTTATTATTAGTATTATTTATTAGGTAATTAGGTTACTTTATTTGAATAATGTTTTGTTTTTCTAATTTCAGTTTTTAGGAAATAAAGGAGTCAAGAAGAAGAGGAGAAGTGACCCAAGCCCACCGCCCATCCATCAGCCCAATAAAGCCCATTTATGGAAACCTGTCGTTTCGGCTGCCGCCGCGGACGGATATGACAGGCTGTCAACAGACTGACATGTTAGACGCGTCAGACACGCTAAATCCCAACAGTCGCTCCGTTTTTTCACGCCTGCCGTTACAGCATTAACCGGGCAGCACCTCGACCGCTATAAAACCCCGTTTTCATTTTCATTTTTCTCACTTCTGCTTATTCTTCCTTGCTTTCTCCCCTAGTTTTTATTTGCTTTCTTTATTTTCACAACCCTTGCAACTAATATGTCGTCTAGACAGACCCACCGCAGTGCTGCCTCCACCTCATCACCAGCAGTACTTGGGACAGTGGCAGCAGTTCTGATGTCCAGCTCGTGGAGCAACCTGCCCCTGAACCTGCCCAGCCTCCTCCACAGCCCAGACGCCGCCGTCAGATCCGTGTCAGCAGCAGCAGCGAGGACAGCGACTGAAAATTTAAATTTTTATTTTCCTCTTATTGCTGCCTGCTTTTATCTTTTGTGATGTACCCTTTCTTTTTCATAATTTTGTTTTTTCTGTCATTTTGCATTGAGGGCAATGCAACCCTTGAGTTTGGGGGTGGCAACCCTCCATTATTAATTGTTGTGTCTTTTATTTATTTTAAGTTCTCTTAAAAAAAACAGAAAAGATTAAACTGTTGGCTTTAAACTATGAAGTTAACTTACCTGTCATGACAGCTCTGTCGTGGCAACATCTTTAGGACAGTTTAAGGAAAAGTTTAGAGCCTTTCTATAGTTCTGAAAACTTAAACACCTTTGTGACTGTTATATTGCTTAGATTTCTTTTAGCCAAACTAGAATAGGATGCTTAGAACTTGAATAGCCCCTAGAGGTGCCTAACACTGGCTCTAGGAAAGAAGTTTAGCAAAAGAAACTCAAAAACCTAGAGGTGCCCGAAACCGGCTCTAGGAAGCTAACTAGAGGTGCCCAAAACTGGCTCTAGAAAAATTTAGCTTGAAAATAGAAGAAAAAGAAGCATGAAAATGTGTCTTCAAGAAAATAAACTTTGGCATAAAATTCGAGTTAAAAAGTTGAATATTCTAGTGAAACTAAGAGAGTCTTAGCATATAACTGTTCACAAGCATGCACACACTGCACGAGGACTATAGGGAGATTCCAGACAGATCCTAATCTTTCCGACAGGTTGCTGCCGCCATAGAGAATGAGCGACGGGTAAGGGACAGTTCACTGTTTGAAGGCCAATACAAAAATATTCATTTTTCTCTTAGGTCTTAATTACTTGAGGACAAGCAAAAACTTGAGTTTGGGGTGTGTTGAGTGTGTAAAAGTTCTATTATTTACACCCTTTTTAACCCATATTTCTGCTGCATTCAAGCATCATTGCATTGCATTTAGGTTAGTTTTCAGTAAAACATCACAAATGGATTAAAAGCACGGATTCTACTAAAAGATGGCTATTTTTGCAGGTATCTGCCATAGTTGACAAAGAAGGCAGGCGCAGGGCAGAGAAGCAGGGAAGCTGAACTGGACAAGCAAACGACGAGGACGAAGCTGCCATGGACCTGTCGTGACAGCATGGTGACAGCAAGGTGACAACAACCTTATGAAGAGGAAAAGTAAAGTGGACCTCGATAGATAGAGAAACATCTGCTCGTCTGTCGTGTGAAAGCCAAATATTTTTCCAAGCCCCGGATCAAAAGATATGTCAAGCCAAAGTTCAAGGAGAGAAAATCCCAAGAAACAAGGAGGACGGCTGAAAAGTAGGATCCTTGAAGATTAAGTCTTTATTAGAATCATACTTTTAATTAAAGTTGTAATCCTTGTTACCTTAGATAACTTGAGCCCAAAGCTTATATAAGGGCATGTATTTTAACCTAGGAGGGAATCCACACATCATACCCCATAACCGACAACCAAAAACCCTCCGCCGTTTACCCGCCGTCGACCTGCCGTCGACATGTTCTAAAACCCCCTAGGGCCACGGGTTGATTTGTAAAGTAGTTGCAAGGGTTGTTTTTGTTTTAGGAATTTTCAGTTCAATAAAATAAACTTCAAGTTCTCTTATTTTGGTTATTAATATCTTGCAAGAACATCGGGAGAGCATTGTGAGGTTATCCATTTACTTAGCATCGGGAGAGTTAAGTATACGAAAGAAGTAAGAGCGAGTTCTCTAGTTTATAGTTGAACTATCTTGTGCCTAGGGATAGGGCAAGGTTAAGTGGCTAAAGAAGAATTCATACACATCGGTGTTCATCCTTCGATTCACGCCGGGAGGTATCATCAAGACGTGATCATCGACAGACTTGGACCTAGGGATAGGCCAAGGCAGATCTGGGATTCTTGCCAAACTTGAAAGTACTGAGTTGAGAAGTTGCTGGCGCGACAATCAACGGACTGCTGCCGCGACAGGTGCTGCCCGCGACAGGTGCGACGACAGAACTGGATTTCCTAAACTCGACAATACCTGCACTACTGAGCAATTCAATACCAGCCCATTCTTTCTATCTTGATTTCTCTACCTCTTTTATTTAAGTATTCTTTATTATTTTCGTGACAAATATCTTAATCTATTCTTTTCCCCTTGTGCAGATAGCAAGGGAAAGGGTTAGCCCAGTCCCTATGGAGACGATATCCGATACTTCGTATCACTTTATTACTTGCGACGTGTACACATACACTCAATTGCGATAGACACTTTTACACGCAACAAGTTTTTGGCGCCGTTGCCGGGGGATTGGCAACATAACTACATCTTTCTTTTATTGCACTTTTCGTTTTTACTTTTATTTTCGTTTTCGTTTTTATTTTAATTTTTTTTCTTTACTCTTGCTTTTCACAAGGTTTTCTTGTTTATGCGCAGATCTAAAAGAGGTGAAGATCCGGAGTATCTATTAGATCCGGAAGTTGAACGTTCCTTCAATCTCAAGAAACAACTTCGCCGACTTTTAGACAGAAACGAATACCTCGAAGAACAGCTAGAGAAAATGGGCCATAACCAACCTGCCGACGGTCGCATACCACCCCTTGGCGATAACCACCCGCCTGTCATTGACCCGCCCGCAGCAGCTAGACGACGGTCATGTCGTGACTACATGCTGAACGATCATGTAGAGCTGGAGACCACGCTGCCGGATATTGATGTTGATAACTTCGAACTTAAACCTGTCATGTTTAGTATGATCAACAATGCCGGGCAGTTTAGTGGTTCTGCGACAGATGATGCTAGGGAGCATCTCAAAACGTTCCAGGAGATCTATGGTTCGTTTAGACTACCAGGAGTTAGTCCGGAGATACTGAGGCTTCGGTTATTCCCCCGTTCATTGAGGGACAGAGCTAAAACTTGGTGGAATAAACTTACACCGGGTTCCATCATGACTTGGGCAGATCTAACTCGTGAATTTTTATCTCGTTTTAATCCTTCGCATTTATCTGAGCGATTACGTAATGAAATTGCTACTTTTCAACAGGAAGATGACGAGCCGATGCACGAGGCCTGGGACAGATTTACTACTCTTCTTCGGAACTGTCCAATGCATGGATTCCCAGTCTGGAATCAGGTAACTAAGTTCTATAATGCTGCTAACTTACAAACTCGCATTCGAATTGATTCTGCAGTAAATGGACTATTATTGGATAAAGACCCGGACGAGGCATTGCAAGTATTGAAAAATCTGGCTAAGAATGAGGAGCAGTTTCCGACTACAAGAAGAGGGGGTAAACGGGTACTTGCTGTCAAGGATTATGAGGCCGACAGCACATTGAAAACACAAGTGGCATATCTCACTAAAGCAATGAAAAAGCTCTTGAACGAAGATTCACAGCCTGTATTTGCTGCCGAAGAGGTTTGTGACATTTGTGAAGGAAATCATAGTCGGGATGAGTGCCCAATACAGTTAGAAGAGGGAAAATATGTTGGAAATTACAAGCCGAACTTTATTTAAGACTTTAATAATGATCAGACGTATATATCAATCTTTGGCCTCGTCTCAGTTTGAGCTTCGAAAATAATTTTTTTTTCATCCCGTCCTTAGATCTGGCAAACTTGATCTGAAACCTGAGACTCGAACTGATTTACCCGACCCAATACTCAAAATAGACCCGAACATGATGGTCTAAACATGACCCGAATCCGAACCAAAATCGACCCGAATTTAGTTAAACTGAAAATAACCGAAACCGAAAACAACCCGAACTAAAAACAATCAGATTCAAAAACCAACCGAACCGAAAGCAACCCGAACTGAAAATCAACTTAAATGAAAGCAACTCAAATTTAATTAACTCATGTATGTATGTTTTATTCTTATTTTGTGTTATATTATTAATTAATAACTATATTTAGTAATATTTTAATATCATTTTTATCATTTAAAAGATTATATTCATATATTAACTCAATTTGAAAGTCGACCGACCCGAAAAGCAATAACATAGACCAGAACTAAATCTGAATCAGACCCGATCCGACCGAAAAATCCACCGATTCGATATTAACCTGACCCAATCTAAAACAACATAAACATTAACTAAATTCGAATCAAACCCGATCCAACCCGAATCGAACCTAAACCTAAAGTAACCCAAACCAAAAATCAACTCGACCTAAATCCGATCCCGGTAGGTGAAGATTTCAAATATTCATCATCATGTTAGTTCGGATCCATGATTTTCGGTTATTGAACATACACGTCCACCTTTTTTTTCTTTTTAAGATGAATACACCGTATCAACACGGATCGGTCCGACATCACATGTTTTGACCTTTATATTTTTATTGCCGATAGAAGGAAGCATCTGGAGACTGGAAGAATATCAGCACTTATGGTAGAAGTTCAATATTTGTTTTCTTAATCGAATATAAATCGGAAGAAAAGGCCCAACTTGTCAGCAGCAGCAGCAAGCAGCAGTTGAGGAAAAATGGATGATGGTGAGTTGTTGAAGCAAGTAACGGCCGCATCATAACGGTTTTAGAGGTCTCCGCGACACCGCGAACCGCAATCACATTAAAAATCATAGTTATCTTTTAGAAAAAAATTACGTTGCAACCGCATCCGCGATCACAACCACAATTTAATACTATAAGTATTACATGAAGATCGACGCCCGTGAAGGTTGTAGCGTTGGTTTCGCCAAATTGACGAGGCATGTCGAATGTTGAAGTGTGTGTTTTTCTCATGTCCTACGGGAAGCAAATGTAACGGCGGATATGTTGACGAAAGGAGGGTGTGGATTGCCAATCTTGGTGTTAGTCTTGTCCTGGTACCACCATCTCAGATCGATTTTGGCGTGCATGAAGGGAAAATAGCTTTGATTTTCTGGTCATGCCAGTGTTATGTGGGGTGCTGCTAGCTTTGTGGCGACGTGGCGTGCAGTTTTATGGGGTAAAGTGCTGTTGGAAATGCGGTGTATATTCGCATTTTGTTCGTACATCGTTATGCTTGTACTATTTTTACATCCAATTAAGATTAGAGAAGTTTTTAATGAGGCACATAATAATATTTTTTTCGGTAAACTATACTAATGACCACCGAACTATGGGGTTGGTGTCGATTTGACCACTATATTTTCAAGTCTAATCTCTCAATTGAGACCAGCTTAGTTATATAAATCATCAACTGCAACAATCTTCAACAAGCAACTAATTTCAAAATGACTTATTCACATTTGAGAGTCTCTTTTTTCTTTTTCTTTTTTCGGTGTCTCCTAGAACGAGAGGCCCTTTGAACATCAGAGTGACTTCGAATCTCGCTTCGGCTTCGAGAGCTCGACTGAACCTCACTCCGATTTCGAGAACTCGACTGAACCTCAGACCGGCTTGTTGGTAATGCTTTAGAATATTACCAAAGCTATATCCCACATTGGTTGGGAAAATAGCTAGGGAAGGGTATTTATACCCATGCTTCCTCCATCCCTTGTTGAGTGGGAAAGAACAAGGGACGTTCTCGCGCGCCGCCGCCGCCGTCCGGCCGGTTCGTGTTCGTGTTCGTGTTCGTGTTCACACGTGTCTTCGACACGTACGCGCGCGTAAATATTCTTTTTGTAGGAATTTTCTTATGAACAAAAGAATATATGTGAAAGAATTTTTCTTGTTTATAGGCTTTTATTCGAACGGTTTAATTCCAATTATTGGATCCGAATGGAGGAAAATCCGAACGTTGGATTCGGAGTCGAGTGTACGATTTCAGGAGCGTCCGTGTGCACCTCAGGGGACATTCTGCCTGTGAAGCGACTACACTGTTCGGGGCAGTTTTGTTTCTAAGGCAGTGGCCATCATACCACGACACGGTTCACAGTTTTTATTACTGTTGTTTTATTATTTTGCAGTTAGTGCTAACAGCCGTTTTGCAGTCCATTTTACCAACAATTTAGAAACAAAACTTTTCTCCGATTCTGCAAAATGGCTTCTTCATCCGCACTGAGCAAGCTCATTCCCGATCTTTCCAAGCTCGATGCTTTAGATGGTAGCAACTACCGTAGATGGTCCCAGCGCATACTGATTTTCTTTGAGCAATTGGACCTCGATTATGTGCTGCTCAACCAACCACCAGTTGCACCATCTACCGTTGCTGTTCCTGCCGATAACCAAGACCAAACTGATGCTCTTGCTGCTGCCACTTTCTCCAAATATCAGAAGGACAACAAGACGGTCCGTGGCCATCTCCTAAGTCACATGTCTAACAAAATATTTGACATGTACTTAAAGGAGAGGAGTGCAAAGGCGATATGGGACTCCTTGGACACCAAGTACGGCACCGATGATGCGGGGATTAAAAAATATGTCGTGGGCGAATGGTTAAAGTTCCAGATGACTGACGATAAGACCATCATGGACCAAGTCCATGACTATGAGAATCTTGTCTCAGACATCATAGCGGAAGGCATGCAAATGTGTGAAGTTTTGCAAGCCAATGTCCTTATCGAGAAGTTGCCAAAATCATGGTCCGATTACCGCAACTCCCTCAAACACAAGAAAAGGGACATACCACTTCAGGAGCTGATTGGTCACATGAAAATCGAGGAGGCCAACCGGTTGAAAGATAAGGTTTCGAACAACTTTAGTCACTTATCTTTTAAATCTAACATAGTTGAGTCTGGTGGTGCTTCAGGGTCCAAAAGGCCCTTTAAGAAAGGCCCTTCGAACAAAAGGCCCAAACCACAACAGACTACAAATTTCAAGAAGCCCAACAAGGCTAAGCACGACATGAAAACCATGAAGTGCTACGTGTGTGGGCAAGCCGGTCACAAGGCGTACCAATGTCAGCACCGCTTGGACCGCCAGAATGAGACTAGACCAAGCATGCATGTCTCGGAGGACATGGATGATGATGTCATAGCTGCGGTGATTTCGGAGGTCAACTTCGTAGAGAAGAACACCGAGTGGATTGTAGACACTGGAGCTTCTCGACACTTCTGTGCAAAGAGGGAGCTATTCACCGAGTTCGAGGATGCGAAAAACGGTGAACGTGTGTACATGGGAAACTCCAGCAGCTCTCAAGTGATGGGCAAAGGCAAGGTTTTACTCAAGCTGACTTCCGGTAAAACTTTGGCCCTTAATAATGTCCTATATGTGCCTGCCCTGCGTAGAAATTTGATTAGTGGTGGCCTCTTAAATAAGGCAGGCATTAAGTTAGTTTTTGAGGCAGATAAACTTGTACTTTCCCGTAACGGTGATTATGTCGGGAAAGGTTTTTTAAGCGAAGGTTTATTTGTCATAGAAACTCAACTTAATGAAAATAATAAAGCCACCACTTCTGCTTATATTGTTGAGTCTGTTGATATGTGGCATGCTAGATTAGGACACGTAAATATTCAATCCTTAAAGAAAATAATGAATATGAATATTTTGCCTAAACTAGACACAACAAACTATAATAAATGTGAAGTTTGTGTAGAAGCCAAGCATGCAAAACCTACCTTTAAAAGTGTTTCTAAAAGAAAGACTGAACTGTTAGAACTTATTCATACTGATCTAGCAGACTTTAGAAACACTGAAAGTAAAAGAGGAAAACACTACTACATAACTTTTGTAGATGACTTTTCTAGGTATACAAAAGTTTATCTCCTAAGAACTAAAGATGAAGCTGAAAATTTCTTTCTTATTTATAAGACAGAAGTTGAAAATCAGTTAGATAGGAGAATAAAACGTGTTAGGTCTGATAGAGGTGGTGAATATGGATCTAATTTTCTAAAAGAGGTTTGTGAGACGAATGGCATAATACATGAAACTTCAGCCCCTTATTTTCCTCAACAGAACGGCATAGCCGAGAGGAAAAACAGAACTTTAAAAGAGATGATGAACTCATTATTGATAAGTTCTGGGTTGTCTGACAACATGTGGGGGGAAGCCATTCTATCGGCTAATCATATTCTGAACTGAGTACCTCATAAGAAAATTGATTCTACCCCATACGAATTATGGAAAGGGTATGCCCCAAATTTACAATACCTGAAAGTGTGGGGGTGTCTGGCCAAAGTGGGGTTACCAGACTTTAAGAAGTCCACCATTGGACCTAAAACCGTTGATGCAGTGTTTATAGGCTATGCTTCTAACAGTGCCGCATATAGATTTATGACTCTGCAAGACTTCTCTATTTGTGAATCTAGGGATGCAGTTTTCTTTGAAGATATCTTTCCTCTAAAGAAACCTAGATTAAATGTTGAAACACAAATAGAAAGCTTGCCATCCACTTCTTCTAGTGTGCCTGCTGGGTCTTCTCAAGAGATTAAATTTGAGCCTAGAAGAAGTAAGAGACAAAGAGTTGAAACCTCTTTTGGACCAGACTTCATAACTTCCTTTATTTCTGAGATAATTGATTTAGACACTCTTTCTGATCCTATAGCTCAAGCATATTTGTTAGATGAGGATCCTAAAACTTACGAAGAAGCTATACGATCTATTGATGCTAGTTTTTGGAAAAGCGCTATAAAAGATGAACTAAAATCAATAATGTCTAATCATACTTGGGAATTAGTTGACTTGCCTAGAGGGTTTAGAACCATTAACAGTAAGTGGGTCTTTCGAAAGAAACTTAGACCAGATGGTTCCATCCAAAAGTATAAGGCAAGGCTAGTAGTCAAAGGGTTCACTCAAAGATTTGGTCAAGACTTCTTTGATACTTACTCTCCCGTCACAAAAATCTCAACGATCCGTGCATTGTTTGCACTAGCCTCCATTCACAAGTTGCAAGTACATCAAATGGATGTAAAGACTGCATTTTTGAATGGGGATCTAGATGAAGAGATCTATATGGAGCAACCTCTTGGCTTCGAGGCGCCTGGTATGGAAGGCAAAGTATGTAGACTTAAAAAGTCACTTTATGGCCTGAAGCAAGCTCCTAAACAGTGGTATGAGAAATTTCACAAAACTATTCTTAGTTTTGGTTTTGTTGTGAATGGTTCGGATGCATGCGTGTATTCGAGGATGTTTGGTACTGATTGTGTCATCATAAGTTTGTATGTTGATGACATGCTGATTTACAGTACTAACATTGAGTCCATTAACAAAACAAAAAGTTTCTTGTCCACTAAGTTTGAGATGACTGACTTGGGAGAAGTCGATGTAATCTTAGGAGTCAAAGTAATCAAATCTGAAAAGGGATTTTCTTTAAGCCAGACACATTATATTGAGAAAATGTTAAAGAAATTTGACAGTTTTGATGTCGTCCCTGTTCGAACTCCTTATGACTCTAGCATACATCTCTTCAAGAATGAAGGAAGTAGCGTTTCTCAAATGGAATATGCCAAAATAATTGGCAGTCTAATGTTCTTAATGAACTATACTCGGCCAGATATTGCCTATGATGTTAGCAGACTCAGTAGATATACTCATAACCCTAGTAATGAGCACTGGGTTGCTCTTAGACGCTTACTTAAGTACCTTAAGGGTACTATGGACTGGAGACTTGAGTTTGTTGGCTTTCCTGCTACATTAGAAGGATATTGTGACGCCAACTGGGTCTCCGATAGTGATGAAGTAAGCTCTACGAGTGGGTACGTATTTACTTTGGGAGGAGCAGCAATTTCTTGGAAGTCTTCAAAACAGACTTGTATTGCTCGCTCTACTATGGAGTCAGAGTTTATAGCTCTTGACTTAGCTGGGCAAGAAGCTGAGTGGCTAAGGAGTTTGTTAGCCGGTATTCCGTTGTGGGGAAGCCCGACTCCTCCTGTTTCCTTATTGTGTGATTCACAAGCCGCGATTTGTGTTGCCAAGAGTCAAGTTTACAATGGTAAAAAGAGACACATTCGCATAAGGCATGAATCTGTTAGACACTTAATAAGGAATGGAGTACTCTCTTTAGAGTATGTGAAGTCGGAAAGAAACCTAGCAGATCCGCTTACCAAAGGGTTAAGTCGGAAACTGGTCCTAGATTCGTCGAGGGGGATGGGATTAAAGCCCATTGGTTGAGGAATTCATGGTGGATACCCAACTTAGTTATCTAAGTTCAATGTGGTCAAACGAAACCATGGAAAGACTCATAGTGTACATTTCTCACAGCCTATCCCTATGACGAATAATGTACATGTCCAGGTTGAGTACTATTACTCTTAATAAATTCTTAGTCCAGGTTTTGGGTGGTCTTTGTGAGAAAGACTTGATGAATTTACCGAATCATGGTTGAATATTTATTCTTAATAAGTTCATAACACAAGTATGAATGTGTTGTCCTATTGAGAAGGACAAGATGAACTTACCACCAGAAAGGTTAAGTTTCAAGAAACTCTTAATGAAATTTAAAATGATCCTATTGAGAAGGACATTTTGAATTCACCGACAATGAGGTTGAATATTTATTCTTAATGATTTCTTATCCCAAGACTGGGTGGTTCATTTTAAATGAACTTGAAGAAATCACCATAAGACTATAAGAGGTTGAGCCATTACAAATGGTTCTTAATTATTTCATAGCCCAGATTCAGGGTGGTTTATATTGAGATAAACTTGATGAAATAACCTATGTAAGTGAGAAGGATTAGCCACCTTCTATGAAAAACGTTGGGCCGTTTTTCTAAAACACTTACTAGAATCCTGAGGGTAAGATGGCCAAATATACACTTGTGTATATATATCTTACACATCGAGAACTTCAGTGGATGAAGGAGTTAGTTGTGTGTTATGAGTTTACCCCTATCTTAGAAAGTTCAAGACTAGTTTCACTTATCTAAGAGAAGGATCGCTCATTATCACTATGTACTAGTTCAAGATACGTTCACTAGTGCTTAAGCAACTAATTCCGCTACTGCTCGTCTGAGGAGGACTGTGTTTGAGATACAGATTAATTCTTTCGCATTAGTGGGGGAATGTTGGTAATGCTTCAGAATATTACCAAAGCTATATCCCACATTGGTTGGGAAAATAGCTAGGGAAGGGTATTTATACCCATGCTTCCTCCATCCCTTGTTGAGTGGGAAAGAACAAGGGACGTTCTCGCGCGCCGCCGCCGCCGTCCGGCCGGCTCGTGTTCGTGTTCGTTCCACTGTTGTTCACTCCGGAGTCGAGTGTACGATTTCAGGAGCGTCCGTGTGCACCTCAGGGGACATTCTGCCTGTTTTGTTTCTAAGGCAGTGGCCATCATACCACGACACGGTTCACAGTTTTTATTACTGTTGTTTTATTATTTTGCAGTCAGTGCTAACAGCCGTTTTGCAGTCCATTTTACCAACACGGCTTCGAGAACTCGATTGAACCCCGATCCGCTGACGGAACGGTCTTGAATCCTGCTTTGGTTTGATCTCGGTTCGGTCTTTTAAGGACCGGGATTGGGCAAGTAAAAGACCAAGGTTCCTTAAGTTTGACCAGCCCTTCGAGTATCGTAGCCAAGCTGTTGCCGGATTCTCCCTCGGCCTCGGGTGGTGATGCGCATTAGGTGAGACCATGAAGCCTATTTCCAGTTCAATGTTCCCTACTGAGCCAGCGCCATGGAGACATGCGGATGGAGCTCAGAAGCTTGTAAAAGTTCCCTCCAACACTCGGAATGTTCATAGTGAGATAGAGAAAAGATTGAAAGATTCAGACTTGAAACATTCTGAAAAGAATCTCAGAGCTCTTATTAGCATGTACATTTCCGAGATATTATTACCATCTGGGCTTCTACTTAGAGACCTAGCTTCTGGCTCGACAACGTTTCAGCTCCATTCATCAGGCCAACTGATCAACCCGGAGCTATTCTTCGTTTTGGAGCGAACCAAAGCAAGCTCTTTGCTTTCATCCCATCGGAAGCTTATATTTGATTTGGTTAATGAGATTCTTGGTGGAAAGTTAGCTCTAGTTGGAGGCTCTGCATTGCCTTGGATAAACTCCGGCGAGCCGGTGAGGAAGACCCTCAATGCAGAAAATCTTCTAAAGGAACTCTGTATGGAGATAGAGCAGCTTCTGGCCAAGAAATCAAACAGCGACACGGAGGAGGAGGAGGAGGGTGGTCTGAATAACATATTGTTGGAAGATGTAATATGTCAATCCGAGAGGTGGTTTGGTTTCAACGGTGAGATTTCCGGGACGGTTCTCGATGTTGAACGGTTGGTATTTAAGGATTTGATCAACGAGACCGTGATCGGCGAAGAGGGTCTTTTACGGTCCAATCAACAACAACAACAACAAAGAAGGCATCACTTGTTGTCCAAGTAAACATATTGTTCTTCCTCTGTTGTCTCTGTTTAGAGATGTCAGTTCAAATCTAAGTAGTACTAATTATATTACCATTAATTTTTCAGGAAATCTAATGTCGAGGCCAAGCTGATGGGCTTGGGACCAGTGCCGGATTCTTCCTCGGCTGATGATGTGCATTTAGGTGCGGATAACAATCCTTTCTTGCAGCCTCTTAGATCAAACAATTCGAACAAGCCAACCCGAACTTCTAACTGTGTGAGAAGCTCGTTAAAAGATCCTACTTCACCCATGAAGCCTATTTCCAGTTCAAGGTTCCTTATTGAGCCAGCACCATGGAGACATGCGGATGGAACTCGATGGGAACCACCTAAACATGTAAATGTTCCGTCCAAGAATCCGAATTCTTTCCCTTCGAGTTATGGCGAGATCCCGAAAAGATTGAAATATCCAAAGTTCAAACAATCTGGAAAGGATCTCAGTGTTCTTAAACATATGCTTGAAGCACTGCGAGCAAAGGGACTCCTAGCCCTCGAGACCGAGAAAGAAGAAGAAACAGCAAATTTGGTGTCCCAAAGAGACTGTGAACCGAAATGTACAAGCCCTGGTCCGAATCTGAGAGGACAAAGAAGCCTGCAGAGCACTCACGTCAACACTTGCTCAGAAGATGGAGCAGCTGTGATTGAAGCATGGTGCTCAGGAGATGAGAACAAAGCACTTGGGAGATTAGATGATGCATATGTGGCCACAGGCCTAGAAATAAGTCACACACACCTTCAGAGAATACTGGTACGAAGATCGAACCAGCTCGATGTTCAACTCCATTCCAGCAATGCATCTGGTTTTCAACCGAATTCTCGAAGCCGAGACGAGTTTCAACGACACTCTCCAAATTACTATGGTGACCTTCAACAATGCTCTGCTACAAGCAGAAAATACTCCGATTTAATATAGATTCGACAAAAGACTAGTGATTAGGGTATTTAAATGTAATGTTAGATTGTGGGGAGATATAAAGTGTGTTATTATCATGTGTAATTAGTAGCTTATATATGCAGAGGCCTTGTCAAAAGTATTGGACCTCTCACATTAATATCTAGAGCAAAATGTAAACAACTAAGAAGAAAACACAAATTTATAGCAGATAGAAAGCAGCATCTCGGAAGAATTCCAGGACTGAATCTGAAACACAAATTTTGGCCCAAGCCTGGCCCGTGTACCCGTGAAAATTATCGGGTCGGGTACTCGGCATGATAAAAAGAATAAAAATTTTAAAAATACTCGCCTATTTTGTACTGGGTTATCGAGTAATCGGGTCGGGTAATTTTGAAAACCCATGTGGAGGCCTTGTCTAAAGTATTGGACCGCTCACATATTTTGACCTGTATATTTTATAGCAAAAAGTAAACAACTAAGAAAGAAAACACAAATTTGTAGCAGATAGAAGGAAGCATCTGGGTAGAATTTCAGCAGTTTCGGTACAATTTCTTTGTTTTGCATGCATAAATTCCAAGGACTAGCAGAAGAATTTATAATTTCTTTGTTTTGCAATTATAAACTCGTCCAGGAAATGAAAGATGATGAGTTCTTAAAGCAAGTCTATCCGTACATGTCCAGAGAAGATCGAGCAAGCGTGGTTGAAGCAATTCAGGGATCTGGAAATGCAAACAATGCACTTGGGATATTAGATAATGCATATGTGGCCTCTGGCCAACAAACATATCACCAAAACTTTCAGAATATGATCATACCGAGATCGAACCAACGCAGGGTTCAAGACCGTTCCGTCAGCCGATCCGAGGTTCAGTCGAGTTCTCGAAATCGGAGTGAGGTTCAGTCGAGCTCTCGAAGCCGAAGCGAGATTCAAAGACACTCTCGAAGTCACTCTGATGTTCAAAGGGCCTCTCGTTCAAGGAGACACCGAAAAAAGAAAAAGGAAAAAGAAAGAGACTCTCAAATGTGAATAAGTCATTTTGAAATTAGTTGCTTGTTGAAGATTGTTGCAGTTGATGATTTTTTATTTATATAAATAAGCTGGTCTCAATTGAGAGATTAGACTTGAATATACTAAAATGAAGTTGTGAATCGGATGTATTTAAGTTATCGGTAAAATTTATTGTATCTTACTTAATTTTATCACATCTTAATTTTTCAAGTGATAATTTTTTTAATTTATAATATATGATTTTATTGATAGAAAAAACATACAAGAAATATTATTGTGTGATTCATTAAAAACTTTTCTCATCTTAATTGGATGTAAAAATAGTACAAGCATGACGATGTACGAACAAGATTCGAATATACACCACATTTCCAACAGCACTTTACTCCATAAAACTGCACACCACAAAGCTAGCAGCACCCCACATAACACTTCCATGACCAGAAAATGAAAGCTATTTTCCCTTCATGCCAAAATCGATCTCAGATCGTCGTACCAGGGCAAGACTAACACCAAGATTGGCGATCCACCGCCCTTTCGCCAACATATCCGCCATTACATTTGCTTCCCGTAGCCGTAGGACATGAGAAAAACATTCGACAGGCCTCGTCAATTTGGCGAAACTAACGCCACAACTTCCACGAGAGTGGTGTAACATGTGCAATTCATGCGCAATGACCCCGTAAATTGATATTGCTTGGAGAGTCATTATTTGCTTAATTCAGATCAAAGTGATTTGAAGAGTTTTTTTAAAGACCGTAGTGGTTTAAGTAGACTTGTTGAAGACCAGCGAGGATTGAAGTTTGAAGAGACTTCTTGAAAACCCAAGTGCTTTTGAGAGCCTCTTTGAAGCCCAGAGTGATTGGAGGAGCTTCTTTGAAGGCCGGAGTGATTCGAAGAGTTTCTTTGAAGACCGGAGCTATTCGAGGATTTTGTTTGAAGACCCGAGTGGTTGGAAGAATTTGTTTGAACACCAGAGTGATTCGAAGAAGAGCCTCTTTGAAGACGAGATGATTTTTTGAAACTGCGATGGTTTTGAGCAACAGGTTGATTCCGGGAGGGTCTTTTACGACCGCTGTGGGAACGGGGTCGATCGCCGTGCTGGTTGGATCTCGGTTTGCTCATTTTCTCCAAGTTCTGATGATACGTTTCTTGGCCCGGGGCCGGGGGCACATATGCATTGTGCAGTATCCCGAGTGCTGTGCCTGTGTTCACAGCGGCTCCATCTTTCCCGTACATATATGGCTTTAACAACTCACCATCGTCCATTTTTTCTCAACTGCTGCTATAAGTTGGGACTTTCCTTCCAATTTATATGTTGAAATTCTACCATAAGTGCTGATATTAATTCTTCCAGACGCTTCCTTCTATCGGCAATAAAAATATAAAAGGTCAAAACATGTTATGTCGCTGCCATCCGTGTTGATACGGTGTATTATCTTAAAAAGAAAAAGAAGAAGGCGGTACATGTGGTTTCCCGTACCGTCGATGTTTACTCACGATCAATCGTTAAGATTGTGCCATGTGCCACACCCTATTAATGCCTGGTCAAGTTCAACAACCATAAAAAATCATTAAAAATATTTAAAAGTTACAGGGTAAATTCTACAAATCATCACTCAACAATCTTCTCTCTCCTATTTTACTCACTCAACTTTATACATTTAACATTTTTGGTCACTCACGAATATTTTATTATTATTTTTAAAGGACATAATATTTATTATTATTATTATTTAATATAAATATAATTTAAAATTTTAAAAAAAAAACTAGAAAAATCAAAGTATCCGCCGGCCACCGTCGACGGCCGTAGATGGTCACTGGGACGTTATAGAAAATTTTGGAATGATCACTTATGTTTAGGGTTTGTATACTTTTGGTCAACAATTTTCAAATTCGACCATTATGGTCACTTTGTTTTCGATCTGTAAACTTATGGTCACTGGGACGTTTATTGCCGTTAAACTTTAACGAGGGGCTAATTTAATACAATAAAAAGAAGGATAAATTACTTAGATAGTCTCTAAATTATTACTTCACTCTTATTTTACAATTTTTTTATTTATTCTCCCATCCACCATCTTTCATATTCTTCTCCATCTAACTCAACCCCTAATTTTCTACCATACTCTTCTTCACCTTATGAAATATTATATCAGCAAAGATAACATTAATATCAATTGAGCAATTCTCAATTTATCGTTTTATATATTCTTTATTTAACGTGATTATCCATTTGTTCATTAATTACTTTTTAAGCTTTAAAATCTAAAACATAAATCCTTAACACTGAATTCTTTAATCGTAAACCCTAAATTTTAAATATTTAATCCTAAACTCTAACCCTCTAAACCCAAACATAAATATATTGTTTACGGTCAAATTTATACCGACAATATATCAAATATTTTTCATTAATTGTTATATTAATCGAACTAAAACACAATCAATAAAAATAACAAATTTAGCAGAAGATTGAATGAGAAATGCCCTCTAGTGGAATCGAAATGGACTAAGGTCCCCCTTTTCCCGTGTGTATTCCGCCAGTTGACGCATAAATATGTAATTTTTTGTATTACCATGCCTTCATCAGTGCAGATTTGTTTGCACAATCCCTACCAATAGTCATTACAGGAGCAGTGTCCATCTATGAAATGATGAAACCTGGTTCGGTCTCGGATTATTACCTTCCTGTTATACACCCCAGACAGGAACCTTGCAAAACTGTGACAATCAACACAAATACGAAGATTCTTGGTAACTCTCAATGTTGTACCAGGTGGAGTCGCTAGAACCCCAAAAGCAAGAGCCAGTTTCTCACTGTGACAAGAGAGTGCATCTGCCTTTTCTTCTGCACCTAAATCGTGTAATTCCGATGTTACTTCGGAAACATAACCGGCAATCTTCAACTGCTTATTAATCTCATCTAGCTTGTCGTAGATCTCGTGTTTTCGTGGATGTGAAACGTCATTCACAACAAATTCATGTACCACTCCTTTAATCTCGATTGAACTACAACCAGGTGTTGTTTGAATGCCTTTGTCCTTCAGAAACCTCCGCAGTTCCTTCACCTTCTCCCAGTTACCAGCTGATGAATAGATATTCAATAGCAAAATATAATCCCCTGCTTCTTGAGCCTTAAGTTCAATCAGATGTTCGATTACTCGTTCTCCAAGTGTAAAATGGCCATGAATTCTGCAAGCCCCAAGCAAGGTCCTCCAAATGGTTGCATCTGGCTTAACTTTCATCGATATTATGACCTGATAAGCTTGATCAAGTAACCCAGCACGACCTAAAAGATCGACAACACACCCATAATGATGAATATTAGGCTTTATTCCAAACTCTTTGCTCATTCGATTAAGAAACTCCATCCCTTCATCAACTAAACCACAATGGCTACAAGCAGAAAGAACTCCCGTAAAAGTTTGCTCATCCGGGGCAATCCCGATTCTTTGCATCTCTTCAAATGCTTGAATGGCATCTCTTCCGTATCCATTCATTGCCAAACCGGATATCATAGCACTCCATGAAATAACATTCTTCTCTCCAATACCCTTAAAAACATCGTAAGCCTTATCCAAACATCCACACCGAGAATACATTGCTATAAGCGAATTACACAGATTACGAGCAGTCCCATAACCACGTTCGTTAATGTACCGATGAATCTTTTCGCCAAACTCTAGCGCCCCTAAATTAGCACAAGCTTGTGTCACAAGGAGACAAGTAACATCATCAGGTTCGCAAAAATTCTCATTTTCCATGCTATCAAATAACATTAACACATCCCTAGTCCTCCCATTACGTAAATAACAAGAAATCAATACATTCCACGCGACAGTATCTTTCTGAGGCATTTCATCGAACACTTTACAAGCCTCTTCCCGGCACGAAGAACTAGCATAAAAATCCATCAAAGTAGTTAGTAAAAGACAATCCGATCGAAACCCATCTCTTAAAATCCTTCCGTGAACCTGCAAACCACAAAAAACCGAACGAAACTTAATGCATGATTTAATTACAAAAGAAAACGATATGGGGTCAGGCTTTAGACCCTCTTGTCTCATTTCTCTGAACAGAAAAAAGGCTTCTTTAGGTGAATTGCTGGAAGAGTAAGCTCTGATGAGAGTGTTGTAGTGAGAGGCGGCTGGGTTTTTCACTTGATGGAAGAAAAGGCGGGAATAGCGAAGATCACGGGAAGCAGAGGAACAAAGGGCGGATAGAAAGAGGAGGGAAATTTTGGGGTTTTGGAGAAGGGAAGAACGGGTAAGGTGAGCCTGGATTTGAAGTAAATGGGGTTTGTGTGTGGTAGATTTTACGAGGGAAACTATGCTTTGTTCATGTTGTTGATGTGCGGTGGGTTTGAGTATTGGCTTTGGCCGTTGATTGTTGTTTTGACATGTTTCTTGGCAGGTTTCCGGAGTGAAATGCCGATGAATTGGGGCGCTTGTGCTTGTGAAAGGAGAGATGGAGAGCTTAAGGGAGGGGACGATGTGCTGCTTTCTGTTGATCAATGCTGAAATTTGAGTCATTTTCAGGTTCGTTTCTTCCTTTGCTTTTTCTTGTCTTAAGCACATTATGAGAGATTTGTGATATAATTTCGGTCCAATTATGTTCGTAGTCCTTATCATATACATAAATTAAAATTTTAGTCCCTATACCTTGTTCAATTTTAATTTTATATTTTTAAATATTTAAAATTTCAATCTGGCACAAGATAAAAATGAAAGCAATGTGTTTAAATAATATAAGCTAAATCTACAAACTTATGCATGTACATATTAATCGTAACATTTGACATAGTGGTGAAGCCACCTTTTCATTAGGAGTGTGACCGGTGGAAGCTGTTAATGCTAACGGAGGAATAGCAGCTAATGCTAACTGAGGCAGCTAATGCTAATGGAGGCTGCTAATGCTTGCTAACGGAGGATGCTAATGCTTGCTAATCTAATGCTTGCTAACGGAGGCTGCTAAAAGAGGAATAGTTGCTAACTGCTAACAGCTAACGGAGGCTGCTAACTGAAGCTGTTAATGCTAACGGAAGCTGCTGACGGAAGCTGTTAATGTTGATGGAAGCTGTTACTGCTGACGGAAGCTGTTATTGCTGACGGAAATTGTTACTGCTGACGGAAGCTATTACTGTTACTGCTGACGAAAGCTGTTAATGCTGACGGATTTTTTAGGGTATAAAGTGTAAGGTTTAAATTTTAAAATTTAGGGATAGGACTTGAAATTTAATTTTTAGTATTTTTTTAACGTTGGGGCATGAAGAAAATGAAGAAAGGAAATTGTATGATGGATCTTCTGAATAATGCTATTGATTATACTCTCAGTTACTACAAATTGATTATTGCAAGCAGCATGTTGCAGATTATTCCTGAAATTACTGAGTGATTGCAAGTATTAAGGTTGTGATAATGGCTTGTCTGAATACCTCTAATGATAGACTATTTGCTCCTTGATTTTGGCATGTGTACTGCTAATACTTTATATGCTATTTGGTTGAGAGGCCACACCTGTTAGCTTCATTCATGCACACTGTTTTGGTCACCTAATTATATCAAATTTGGTTGTTGATGGATCTAGTTTCAATTGGATAATCATCTTGTTTGCTGGTTTAAATTGGTGGATGGATATGGTGGTTATTGCTTGGCTGGTAGTTGCTTAGTTTTGAGATTGATGATTCTCCATTGGTTTTAAATTTGGTGCTTCGAAAGATATACTGAATTGACTTCTTCAATTCTTGCTTATTGGTTGCTGATCTAGTGTTTAGTTCTGGTGAATGTTGTATTATGTTCGTTCTACATCGTGACTATTTGTTCTTAATCTCTGGTTGGTGCCATAATTCGTTCTGGAAATTGATGCATGTTGAGATTTTGTTCAAGAAAAAAATGTGATTTCTCTTGGAACTTTGCAAGTTGGTTATTGTTGAAGTTGTTGTTGTGATTAGTGGCCTGGAAACTGTGTATAATTTGTGATACATTGAGTGTTGATGAAGCTGGTTAAAGTTGGTTATAGAGTTGTGATACTCAGTCCTGCAACAGTTTCAAGGCGGTTGTGTGGATGAAGAAAATGAAGAAAGGAAATTGTATGATGGACCATCGAAGAAGGAAGGAAAGTAAGAAATTTTCTTTCCATCAGTACACTGGAAAAAAACAGATGTACATTATTAAGCAGATGTTCGAGTAAAGAGAGATTTGAAGTCAGCTATTTTTCTTCTTCGGGTACCAGCTCACCTGCATTTGTGATGAAGAAAGAAAAAAAAAAGAGATGAAGAGTAAACAAAAGGATGAAGAATGTTGAAGAAAGACCAACTCCCCAACTCCCTGAACCAGCTCACTCAGTTAGCTCATGGACTCATCTCCAACTCAAAAACAAAGATTGAAGAAGTTCAACAAGAGAAGAAAACAGGGTGAATGTTAGACAATTATAATTAGTTGTAATTGCAGTCACAAATTAAGCATGTTAGAATATAATTAGTTAATAGTTTGTTTAGAGTTTGTTAGATGGTTTGGGCTAGTAGTTGGGTTATAAATACCCAAGTATTGTAATGGTTTAAATACACAATCAGTTTTAATATTTCAATAATACTATTCTCTATCGTCTTTTACCCTAAAGTCTCAAACTACCGTTCATCCCCCTTTCACAAAAAACACCACCGTCGTTTTACTTTCTCCGGCCACCATGGCCCCCTTCTCACAAGGCATAAGTAGGGGTACCGAAAAGAGGAATATGATTTTCCTGCACATAAAATGTGTGTTTCTATGGAGTAAAAATCTCCTGCCCCTAACCATGCCTCTTTATATGCTCCAACTAAAAAACACTTAAAATTAAATTCTAAACCCTAACCCTAATTTTCATATCCTAAACCCTAAAAATACACCTTACCCTTAATTCCCTACACCCTAACTCTAAGCTCTAATCTTAAATCTCAAACTCTAAATCTGCTATTTTAAAGTGAATACACCAATGAGACATAATTAAGGGTAGACGATTTCCATCTGTATATAACTAACACGACAACGTAAGGCAGAAAGATCAAAAGGATTAATATTCATAGCATCTTAATTTGTAGAGAAAACCGGCAAATTTAGAACATTAGAACATGATGTTGGTCGATGAAAAAGAGTCGGATAAAAGAGCTTTTATTTCTTCATCGTCTTCTTCTTCTTCTTCATGTCCCATGACATAAGGTAGGCTACTACTAGTTCCAGAAGACGACATCAATGGCGGCGACTGCTCCATCATCACCAGCTTCCTCTTCTTGTAATTCGCCTTGAAACACGCTTGTCTAAGCCTCTTAGTCTTGTCTTCCAACTCCATGTCCGGCATCATTTCCAACATCCTCCTCTCCCTCCCCAAAACCTCCATTGCTTCCCTCACCTTCCTTTCGCTTCCCTCCCCTTCCTCCGTCTGCAACACCTGCATATTCGTTTCATGTTCGTATTATTTACGTAAAAAAAATAAATCGGACCAAAGTATATCAGTATATGTACCTGAATGTTCTTGATTAGGGTTTTGAGGCTCATAAGTTTCCGGTGCGGCCACCGACGGATTCCGAGCTCCCGACACCTCTTCTTCAACAATGTCAGCCCTACGTTAAGCTCTTTGGCCGCTTGTGTTATGGGCATGTAAAAGTATTGGGAGATTACTTCCTTGGACAGTAGTTTAGTATTAGGGTTGCATTTCTTTTCCCTTTTATTACCTTTGTTTTCCTTCACTAATCCTTGGTCTTCACACTGATCTCCATTGTTAACCTTCAAAATCTTTTGATTTTCGGGTTCGAACAACGCTCCAAGTTCATTCCAAAACCCATTGCCATTTTCATATCCAAGAAGCTGCTCCTTCTCTGCAAAGATGTTCAATAAAATTATATACATAATCCATGAGTTCGAGTCATAATTATATTTGAAGTCAAATCAGATCAAACCTACACATAGTTACATAAGTCCGGATGTTCGGATCACGATTTGAACTCGAATATCTTATATCGAGCTCTCGAACTCACCTTGAGTTGGACTTTGTTCAATGTCCAAAGGAGCATAGAGACAGAAGTTGCTCATCAATGGAACATCAGCAGCATCGTAAATGGGAAACTCGTCGACGTGGTTCTGCTGCCAATCCAACGAATTATAAAACACACTCGCACTGAAAACAAAGCATGAAAGCATAAGTTTCTTGTGAAAATTGCAGTCATAAGAACACATTTTACGTGATAATCGCGATTGCAGACGTAACGGATACGAAAATCGAAACTTACCCCGAATCTATTGGGAGATGGGGAGGGAAAAGTGAGGAAGATTCTCCTCGTTTAACCTCGTGAAGATCATCAGACTTAGACCAGCAGCCATTGAAGGAGCAGTGACTTCCCATTTTACTTCCCCAGAATGTGAGAGAAATTATATGGCTTTGGAAATGTGAAGAGCCGATATATATATATATGTGTGCAGTGGCGGATCCAGAATTTTTTTTTGAGGGTGGGCACAAATCAAAACATTTTTTAGGATGGTACAAATCATAAAAATCTCAAAATTTCAGGGTGGGCACAAGTCATAAAATTTAAGGACTAATTCATAAAAATTATGAAAATTGAAGTCAAATGTATAAGGTTTAAAAATTTTAGGGTGGGCCATATGGATCCGCCACTGTATACGTGTGTGTGTGTGTGGAAGATGGTGCGCCGCCGCCATGGATGGATATATAAAACTGGCCATGCATGCATCAACTTGTTATAACCACCTTTTGCTTATTTAATACTTAGCCCTGTGTTTTGCTTGTGATATTAACTAGGTTAATTATTGAATATATTATATATTAACTCAGTTTTTTTTATTTCACATAGTTTATATTTTACAAAAAATGATTAATATAGCTTTAACCCAATGATTCGGTTCATGAAAAAAAAAGAGATACGGTATTTAAAATAAAACAAGTCTTATTTTATTAATAAAATTTAAAATATTAGATTGATATTTGATGCACAAATGTTTTTCCATAAATAAAATAGATTTTTTCCCCAAGGAAATTGGGTAAATTTTGAAATTAAAAAGGGAATTTTCAACTTGGTAAAAAGAAAAGTAACCGACAAGTAGTCTTTAAAGACTTATAATTATAAGGTTAGGTTAATAAAAAACGATTTTTCCCATTTAATTAGAAGAGTTAATCTTGTGTAACTGCAGATTAATGATTGCAATTGAAATAAAATTATGTGTTTAAATGTAACTCCCTGATAATAAAAGCTTATTTAAAGGTAAAGAAAATGCGTATGCATTGTGCGTCCATATGATTGGAATCATGATGCACATGATTAAAATTGATTGTGGAGTTTTAAACTAGATATTCTTTTAATTTATTCATTTTAGTAAAAATCCTAAATTAAATTTTTAAATTTGATATATATATATATATAGGATGAGTCTACCACGTGCGACGAACATCGATGAACACCACTAATGATGAACACCGATGAACACCATTAAATTAATTAATAAAGATTTAAAATTCCAATGACTCATCATATAATTAATAATTATTTTAAAAAATTCAATTAAATTATTTTTATATATTAAAATTTTATTTTTTAATAAGGGTAAACTATATATTTAGTACATCGCTTATTTCCGTATTTTTATTGAACCCTCATCATTTAAATATTATTTTAATTTGACCCTATTCTTTATAAAAAAATAATTTAACCCTCAACTTAAAACCCTTAAACTCTTAAACCTTAAACCCTTAAACTCTTAAACATATACCCTAAACCATATACCATTAAAAATAATTTCACCATCATCGATTCAATTCAATTCAATGAATCGTTGAATTCTCCTAAAAATTTAATTAATTATTATATATATATATCAAAATTAATTAAACTCGAATCTCATATAATTAACACTATCATTTTATTTGAAATGAAGGGGCCATCACAATTAATCAGAATTAATTCAATTCATTGAATTAATCCAAAAAGAAGAAAGCAAACAAGCGAACCATCCAAATCGAACCTAGAGCAGTGCTAATTTGTGTATACACAAATTGTGGGTTCTTTTAATTGTTGTTTATATGTTGCGAGTTGTGTGGGGCCTGTGTGATACTCAATTGTTGATTGTTTTTGTTATAATTTTGTATTTTGCTTTAATAATATTTTTGTGTACTCTTTTTTTTTTCGTTGTTCGAATTGTACTTCGATATGATCTAGTTATGAAGGATTTTTTAGTGAGGCTCACTGTTATTTGTAAGAAAAATTATTGTTGGAGTCGTCGTTCGATGACTTTTTTAGTCAAATCTAGATATTGATGAATTTGTCTCGTCTTCTCTATTATTTTATAAGTTTATATTTTTCCAAAATGTATTTACAAATACAAGACAAAAAAATTTCAATGCAAAAATCAACGGTTGTTGGGGGGTTTGGAGCTTCATCAGATTTTGGAAGGATTTGGCGTGTTTGTCCAAAAAAAAAAAATAACGGTGAAAAGCTTTTTCCAAGAACAACAACATATTTTGAAATCATTCTCATTGAGTAACCACCGACGTAATTTAGATCAAGAGTGCTGGAACTTTAATTTTATTTTTGTCGATTTTAAGTAAGTTTTGAGGTTCGATTTGGATGGTTCACTTGTTTGCTTCTTTGTTTTTGGATGATAGTGTTAATTCAATTCAATGAATTGAATTAATTATGATTAATTGTGATGGCCTTTTCATCTCAAATAAGATGATAGTGTTAATTCTAGGAGATTCGAGTTTAATTAATTTTGATATATATAAAAATAACTTAATTAAATTTTTTAGGAGAATTCAATGATTCATTGAATTGAATTGAATCGATGATGGTGAAATTATTTTTAATGGTATATGGTTTAGGGTATATGTTTAAGAGTTTAAGGGTTTAAGGGTTTAAGGTTTAATAGTTTAGGGTTTTAGGTTGAGGGTTAAATTATTTTTTTTTATAAAAAATAGGGTCAAATTAAAATAATATTTAAATAATGAGGGTTTAATAGAAATACGAAAATAAATGATGTACTAAATATATAGTTTACCCTTATTAAAAAAATAAAAATTTAATATATATAAAAAATAATTTAATTGAATTTTTAAAATAATTATTAATTGCATAATGGGTCCTTTAAATTTTAAATCTTTATTAATTAATTTAATAATATTCATCGGTGTTCATCATTAGTGGTGTTCATCGATGTTCGTCGCACGTTGTAGAATTTTCCATATATATATATATATTATCACACACTCGTTGAATAAAGAATAAAAGCGAATGATGGAAAAATATATTAAAAAAGCAAATAAACTTGAGTTTTTTGTTGTTGAAAAAAACAGATTGTATTAGATAAAGCCCAAGTATCTTATTACAGTCCATTTACAAATAATAAATAATAATAGGACAAGTAATTAAATTACAAAAACCCAAATTTACCCTAGCCCTAAATGAAAAAAAAAAAAAACTAATCTGATATTTTTATCCTTGCAGCCGCCCTAATCTCAGCCCTTGGATCAAGATGGAAACAGAAGGCCAAGATCAGGAACAGGTGACCCTTCAGCTTCCAATACGCGCGCGTGACAACCACGCGCGGGCCGCTCTGCTTCTCCAGTCGCACATGCACCTCACGCCGGAGTTCCACCGTCTCCCTCACCAAAAATCCCGCCGGAAATCACGACCGAATCAAAGAAGAAAACAACAAACAAAATCAGTGAAAGTCAACAAAATCAACCAAAATAGATTCGACAATATTTCCATTAAAAGTTTTGCTTCTGGTTTAAAAAAATATAGGGATATAGGGATGATGATTGTAATGAAAAAAGGAGGGGATATAACAATTGTATTCTCATGGTTGTAGGGAGACTTTTTTTTCAATTCAAAAAAAGAGAGAAGGGATTAGTAAGCCGATTTCCAGAATCAATAAAAAGAACAATTCAGTTTTGAAAAAAAATCGATCTTTCTTATTTTGAATACAAAAAAAACATAAAAAAGAGAAAGAAGCGGTTACCCCTTCCGGCCTTTTCCATTTTTCGATGATCTGAGCCTCCGTCCGTCAATTCCAACGGTGGGAAGCCACCCCTTGACGAGGGTAACAACATACCCCGAAGCCACCACGATCCAACGGTTAATTTTAAATAATAAACCTGTATTTTAAAAATAAGAATAAATACTAAAATTATGTATAATTTTTTTATCAAATGTGTATTGTGATATCTAGACTTTGATTTTATATAAATATAAACAAATTCTTTATCCCATTTTTATAAATTACTAAACTCATTATCACATTATGGACGTAACATCAATTTGCACTTACATGTCATATACACAAATATTATTAAAATAGAAAATAAAGAAAGAGTTTTATTTTGATGCACAAGCTGTGTAAATTTTTTTTACACAATCCTTTTATAAAATTTAAAATCTAAATCACAAACTCTAGCAACCTAAACCCTAAGCCCTAAACTCTAAACTCTAAATTCTAACCATAAACCTTAAATTATATACCCTACATACTAAACCCCTAAACCCTAACATAAAACCCTAAACCCTAAACCCTAAAATTAAAGGGCTTGTGTAAACTTTAGTTTACATAGCTTGTGCATCAAAGTATTTTCCATAAAAAAATACATTTATTTTTTGAAATTTATATAATTGAACCAAAGTTAAAATTTGTTTCCAATTGAAATAAAATCAAACTTTAATGTGTACAATCGCATAAAAACAAAATTCACGCCTCACATAAAAACATTGGTGAAAGTTAATGTTTAATTTATCCCTACAAAGCTGTATATAGTAAACTTAAATGATAAAATTAACCTTAAATTATTACCAAATTATTTATAAAATATTATTTTTTTAAATGATGGTCTGACATTATCAAATTAGAACAGCATTAAAAAAACAACTAAATTGTATTGATAAAATCCATATTTAAGGTACAAAACTTAATAAATTCAAAACTATGTCTAATCCCAAAATTTTAATATAAATTAAAAGGTTATTTCTCACAAGACTCAACAAAAGCAGTCACTCGCTAGGTCTTTAAGGGATAAAAATCGTCTACCCTTTTGGCATGCTTCTACTTTAAAATAATAAATTTAGAGATCAAAATTTATGGTTTAAGGTTAGAGGTTGTGGTTAGGGTTTAAAGAATTAAAGGTAAGGTGTAATTTTTAAGGTTTAAGGTTTAGAATGTGAAAATTAGGATTATAATTTAAAATTTAATTTTTAAGTAATTTTTAATATGAGACATAAAAGGGGCATGATTAGATGCAGATGATTTTTACTCGTCTTCAACATAGGCATTTAAGGAAATTGGATTCAAAATAATGAGTTTACAACAAACATAGAGGCCCATGAACTTCTATAGTGTGGCCCAAAGAATATTGAATCAAAAAATATATAAACTAAGGTTTAATTAATACAAATATATCAATAATAAATTGCATTCCCATATTATCACAAGCATGAAGCATCATTGTACGTTACCGATGACCTTGTGCTTCTGTTGCGAGGTATATTAGTCCCCTTCTTATCCTCTGCAAACCAAAAATGGTGATTCAATCATTTATTAAAATGACATTTTACGATATCGTGCCTCGGTCCGACTCCTCGATTTTCTTAATGAATCTATGTCTGTTGGAAACCCGACGGACCCAACACACCCACTATGGAGGACCTAAGACTGATCACTAACACTACACCAACTTCCTGAGTTGGTTAGCCTTTCTATATTTAATTTCTTAGTGCACAACTTAGGCGGCAGTGCCGACCATACACCAATTAGGCGGTAGAACCGACCATATACTATTCAGGCGGCAGAGCCGACCATATAACTTAGGCGGCATAGCCGACCATATAACTTAGGCGGCATAGCCGACCATTATAATAACCAATTCAGGTGCACCAAAGAAATACATAAATTAAGGCTTAACCGGAAAACTTCTAATTACAAAGAAATAACACTTTTATTAATACACACAATAAATTACAAGTGCGTACCTATTTTTCTCTAGACTCGCACTTGCACACACTCCACACTTTTCCTCAATCTCACGCCACTCCTTACTTGCTAACACACACCACACGTGACTCCTACACTAGCACACACCTCACCAATCTCTCAACTTTGCACTTTGCACACACTTACATCTTTTGCACACCACTCACGACACTCATTTCTTTTTCAACTTGCACACCTTACTCTTCACAACACATGCCTATTTATAATATCATTAGGTCGGTTTAGGCACTAGATATTTTCTATATAATATTATTATATATACTATAGTGTTCTCTAGAAAAGTAGAGAAAGGGAGAGAGAGAAGTTGGTGGGCTCCAACACTCCCCCTCAACAACTTCTCTCTATAGATGGCTTGCAGATCATACCGAGTACTTCTCTGAATTTCTCAAACTTTGGTTTACTTAGACTCTTCGTGAATATGTCTGCAACTTATTCATCTGTCTTTGTTGGCCTCGTCTTGATTTCTCTTTCAAAGATCTTCTTGATAAACTTGTTTGTTGCTTCAATGTCGACTAAGACATGTACCGGTTGTCCTCCAATCTTCACTTGCTCCAACAACAATCCTTTCTTTTCAAACGTAGGCACTTCGTCAATGACTTTCATAGAATTCAGGATATGGAGAGATTGCATACTCATATCTCCTTGTTGTTGAGTAACTTGCTCTCTTTCTCCTTTGTCATCTCTCTTTCCCTTGAAGGCTTCTTCCTTGTATGCTAGATTTAATCTTTGCTTTTTGTGTGATTTATTTCTTCCCGCGTTATGTCTTTTGTTCCCCTTTTGCTTGGAGCTCTCACGTTTCTTAAATTTGGAGAGGGATTCAGAAATAGCAACGGAGCAAACTCCTTTCTTCATTTTGCCATGCTTACGCCACAACCATAGCATCTTAGTATCTTCCAAATAAAGTAAGGCATGGTCGATCTTTCTAGCTCGGTTGATCTTCTTAGCACCCTCTTCGACGTTTGTGGCTTGGATGTATTGTTCCAAGTTCCACGGAAAGTCATCTACATCCTTCGCGTTCTCATCCCCTTTATAAGACTTGGCGTTAGAAACTTTTATTCTCGAATAAGTTGGAATTGAGACGGATGATGCAGCTTCCCCTTCATGAGCTAGTGCCTTCTTAAGAAACACCATCTCTTCCTTCATATCTTCCAATTTCCCACGTACTGTCTTAAGCTCTCCCTTTAGAGTTTTGTTCTCTTCTTTGAGGATAATGATTTCACTAGAAAATGTCTCATATTTTTGTGAACACTTGCATGTAGCCTGATTTAGGACTTCCGACATTTCTTCTCGAAGCTCGTCGACTTCCATTTGGCTTGGACGAAGCTTCTCAGATGTAGGTTGATGTACAACCGTCTTCCAGGGGCTTTTATCTTTCGAGGGTGAGCTTTCTCTTTCTTCACTTGGATCTGATGCTTGCTCTTTACCTTCTTTATTATCTTCTGAAAGTTCTTCTAGGTCATGAGATTCTGAAAGCTCGATCTTCTGAGGCGACTTCCAAGAAGAAGCTTCATCAAACACCACATTTCTTGAAGTGTAGCACTTGCAATTGACTGAATCACAACATCTCCAACATCTCTCATCATTGGAGCACCCATAGTCGACGATCCAATCCTCCTCGTAATCAATTTTTGACTCCATGATTGTTGCAAGAGATGATTTCTCCATGTCTTCTTCCAACTCTTCATCCTTGTATTTTGTATTTGTATTTGTAGTTGCAACGAGAGTTGGTGCCTCCATGTCTTCTTCGAACTCTTTTTCATTCTCGTAGTTCATCTTTGAGACTGTGGTTGCTACAAGAGATGATTCACCTATGTCTTCTATCAAATCTTCTTCAACAAAAAGTCCATCGTCTACTTCCCATTCTTCCTCACTGATGGAAGCTTCCAACATGACCTCATTCTCCTCCTCTGTTGTGGTGGTCATGTTTCCTTGGAAAGTCTGTCTCTTGGGGAATCTGCAATCTTGGGCAAAGTGGCCCTTCTTGCCACAATTGAAGCATTCACGACTCTCCCTCATGGGTAATCTACAATCTCGAGCAAAGTGACCCTTTCTTCCACAGTTGAAGCAATCACCACTTTGTCTTCTATCGTTCTCCACGTACTGTTGGTGATGGTCTTCTTTTCTATGTCGAGCTCCCCCTGAAATGTTACTTATATCTCTCGAGTGAAACTTGTCTTCTTGCGTCCTTATTTCATTTGACACACGTTGTCTTCTTGACGTACCTTTCCTCTTGTTGGTGAAGAGTGCCTCCTCTTCGTCTTTTATGGTTACGCCACTCATCTGTTTGGCTAATTCCTCCTGGTTAGCCAACAGGTTCTCCAACTCGACTAAGGATGGTTGAGTAGGCCATCCCCTTACAGCGGCGATAAATCCATTGTACTCGGGTCTTAGGCCATGGATGATAATTCTTTTCATCCTTGCCTCGCTAACCTTCTCATCTGGTGCAAGTTGAGATATCTCACGGCAGATAGATTTCACCTTGTTGAAATACTGAGCAATAGATAGGCTTCCTTGTGAGATGCCCGCGAGCTCATTTTCCAAGAGTTGGAGGCGTGCTTCATTCTTCTTTGAAAATAATTTTGCCAAAGTTTCCCAGGCTGCCTTTGGTGTCTTCTCATCACGAATATGCTCCAATAGGTCCTCCTCGATTGTGGTCTTCAATATATATAAAGCTCTCCCAACCTTGATCTTCCATTTTCTCAAGGCTTCGGCATTCTTCTTCGGTGGAGGAGTTGTGTCGGTGCCTGCGACTATTTCCCACAAATCCTGACCTTGTAGGTAGGACTCTATGCATGTCTCCCAATAACCGTAGTTGTGGTTATTGAGCTTCCTAATTCCGTTACTTGTGCTTTCAAAGTCTGCCATGCTGATTGACGCCCGGCGTCCACTAAGCTTGGTTCCAAACCAATAGCTTCACAGTCCCTGACTGTATTCCGGCAGAGTCTCCCCTTAGCACCTTGATGCAACGTCGACTAATGTAAGCGTCCAACGCTTACCGAAACTTTACAGTCCTGACTGTATTTCGACAGAATCTTCCCTCAACAAACTGATGCACCGACCAATGTAAGCGTCCAACGCTTACCGAAGATTTCTCCACTGGTAACGGTCCCGGACCGCCCGCTCTGATACCAATTGTTGGAAACCCGACGGACCCAACACACCCACTATGGAGGACCTAAGACTGATCACTAACACTACACCAACTTCCTGAGTTGGTTAGCCTTTCTATATTTAATTTCTTAGTGCACAACTTAGGCGGCAGTGCCGACCATACACCAATTAGGCGGTAGAACCGACCATATACTATTCAGGCGGCAGAGCCGACCATATAACTTAGGCGGCATAGCCGACCATTATAATAACCAATTCAGGTGCACCAAAGAAATACATAAATTAAGGCTTAACCGGAAAACTTCTAATTACAAAGAAATAACACTTTTATTAATACACACAATAAATTACAAGTACGTACCTATTTTTCTCTAGACTCGCACTTGCACACACTCCACACTTTTCCTCAATCTCACGCCAATCCTTACTTGCTAACACACACCACACGTGACTCCTACACTAGCACACACCTCACCAATCTCTCAACTTTGCACTTTGCACACACTTACATCTTTTGCACACCACTCACGACACTCATTTCTTTTTCAACTTGCACACCTCACTCTTCACAACACATGCCTATTTATAATATCATTAGGTCGGTTTAGGCACTAGATATTTTCTATATAATATTATTATATATACTATAGTGTTCTCTAGAAAAGTAGAGAAAGGGAGAGAGAGAAGTTGGTGGGCTCCAACAATGTCCTATGCATATATGGATATGGTCATGGAAGTATGACCCTCCACGTCGGACACATAGCTACCTTAGAATGCGACTGGAAAATCATACCTCTCCTGTGTCTCGGATTCGTAGCAGTTCCAATTTTTCTGAAGGCCTTCGATTCGACAGAGTAGCGAGCTGTGCAATGGTACGAGTTAGTGGCCATTATATTATTGAATTCGTACCAATAACTAAACCATCAACTAACGATTTATGGGAGAAAAGAACCGTACCCAGAAACTGAAGCGCTCGGGGTCTCGAGTATTAGGCATCACTGCTTCAACGTTATAGAGCATCTCGAGCCTTCTTCGATCTGTGCAGAAGTTGGGAACTGTATTAGAACGCCATAAAGAAATCAGTAACGCCACACATTATATGTTGTTTAACTGTTTCTAGCAATTTAAATCAAATTGCAGTGGAAAAGATATATATTTTAACAATAGCGAGCTCGTTAAAGAAAATTCGAGACCATAAAATAACCATTCACTGTACATCTTAGCAAACTTCAGCTGCTGAAACAACATGCATCATGGAAAATTCAGCTGGAAGAGAGATTACAAGGTAAAAACATCACGAAATAAACCCTAAACCCTAAACCCTAAATCAAAAGCAAAACAATATACGATAGATGGGTGGAAATCACCTGCCTCCTAAGTATGCCCCCATTTGTGCCTCCACTTTAAAATAGTGGGTTTAGAGTTTAGGGTTTGGGGTTTAAGGTTGGAGCTTAGGGTTAGGGTGTAGGGAATTAGGGGTATGATGTATTTTTTAGGGTTTAGGATATGAGGCAAGATTTAATTTTTAACTATTTTTTAGGCAGTGGGCATAGAAAGAGTCATGGTTAGGGGGCAGGAGATTTTTACCCACGATAGATGGATGGAAATCGTTCGCCCTCCATGTATGCCTCTTATTATGCCCCCACCTAAAAGGAAGATTTAGGGTTTATGATTATGATTCAAGGTTAAGGTTTATGGTTAGGGAATTAGGGCTAAGGTACATTTTTTAGCGTTTAAGATTTAGAGTTTAAAATTTAATTTTAGTGTTAGGAATGAAAAGTGCACCAAGAGTAGAAAGATTTTTGTTTATGAAAGATTATTCATCACCGTTAAGAAAGCTTCAAAATTTCTCTGATTTATATATCAAACATCAAAGCAAGTACGTACATACATGTGTAGAGAAAACCGGCAAATTCAGAACATTAGAACATGATGTTGGTCGAGGAGAAAGAGTCGGATAAAAGAGCTTTTATTTCTTCATCGTCTTCTTCTTCTTCTTCATGTCCCATGACATAAGGTAGGCTACTACTAGCAGTTGTACCAGAAGACGACATCAATGGCGGCGACTGCTCCATCATCATCAGCTTCCTCTTCTTGTAATTCGCCTTGAAACACGCTTGTCTAAGCCTCTTAGTCTTGTCTTCCAACTCCATGTCCGGCATCATTTCCAACATCCTCCTCTCCCTCCCCAAAACCTCCATTGCTTCCCTCACCTTCCTTTCGCTTCCCTCCCCTTCCTCCGTCTGCAACACCTGCATATTCGTTTCATGTTCGTATTATTTACGTAAAAAAAATAAATCGGACCAAAGTATATCAGTATATGTACCTGAATGTTCTTGATTAGGGTTTTGAGGCTCATAAGTTTCCGGTGCGGCCACCGACGGATTCCGAGCTCCCGACACCTCTTCTTCAACAATGTCAGCCCTACGTTAAGCTCTTTGGCCGCTTGTGTTATGGGCATGTAAAAGTATTGGGAGATTACTTCCTTGGACAGTAGTTTAGTATTAGGGTTGCATTTCTTTTCCCTTTTATTACCTTTGTTTTCCTTCACTAATCCTTGGTCTTCACACTGATCTCCATTGTTAACCTTCAAAATCTTTTGATTTTCGGGTTCGAACAACGCTCCAAGTTCATTCCAAAACCCATTGCCATTTTCATATCCAAGAAGCTGCTCCTTCTCTGCAAAGATGTTCAATAAAATTATATACATAATCCATGAGTTCGAGTCATAATTATATTTGAAGTCAAATCAGATCAAACCTACACATGGTTACATAAGTCCGGATGTTCGGATCACGATTTGAACTCGAATATCTTATATCGAGCTCTCGAACTCACCTTGAGTTGGACTTTGTTCAATGTCCAAAGGAGCATAGAGACAGAAGTTGCTCATCAATGGAACATCAGCAGCATCGTAAAAGCTCTCTTGGATGGGAAACTCGTCGACGTGATTCTGCTGCCAATCCAACGAATTATAAAACACGCTCGCACTGAAAACAAAGCATAAAGTTCTTGAGAAAATTGCAGTCATAAGAGCACGTTTTACGTGATAATCGCGATTGCAGACGTAACGGATACGAAAATCGAAACTTACCCCGAATCCATTGGAAGATGGGGAGGGAAAAGTGAGGAAGATTCTCCTCGTTTAACCTCGTGAAGATCATCAGACTTAGACCAGCAGCCATTGAAGGAGCAGTGACTTCCCATTTTACTTCCCCAGAATGTGAGAGAAATTATATGGCTTTGGAAATGTGAAGAGCCGATATATATATATATATATATATATATATATATATTTGTGGAAGATGGTGCGCCGCCGCCATGGATGGATATATAAAACTGGCCATGCATGCATCAACTTATTATAACCACCTTTTGCTTATTTAATACTTAGCCCTGTGTTTTGCTTGTGATATTAACTAGGTTAATTATTGAATATATTATATATTAACTCAGTTTTTTTTATTTCACATAGTTTATATTTTACAAAAAAAATGATTAATATAGCTTTAACCCAAAGATACGGTATTTAAAATTAAAAAAAAGTTTTATTTTATTAATAAAATTTAAAATATTAGATTGATATTTGATGCACAAATGTTGTTCTATAAATAAAATAGATTTTTTTTCCCAAGGAAATTGGGTAAATTTTGAAATTAAAAAGGGAATTTTCAACTTGGTAAAAAGAAAAGTAACCGACAAGTAGTCTTTAAAGACTTATAATTATAAGGTTAGGTTAATAAAAAAACGATTTTTCCCATTTAATTAGAAGAGTTAATCTTGTGTAACTGCAGATTAATGATTGTAATTGAAATAAAATTATATGTTTAAATGTAACTCCCTGATAATAAAAGCTTATTTAAAGGTAAAGAAAATGCGTATGCATTGTGCGTCCATATAATTGGAATCATGATGCACATGCATGATTAAAATTGGATAAAATTCGTCTGCCCCTTTTCGGTGCCCCTACATATGCCCCAACACTAAAAAACACTACAAAATTAAATTCTAAGCCCTAACCCTAAATTCTAAATCCTAAACCCTACACCCTATACCCTAAAAAATACACCCTACCCTAAATTCCCTAAACCCTAACCATAACCCCTAACCTAAAACGCTAAACCCTAAACCCTAAAGTTAATTTTGAGCATGGAGCATATGTAGGGGCACCGAAAAGGGGTAGAGGATTTCCATCCATTAAAATTGATTGTGGGGTTTTAAACTAGATGACGATTAATTTTAAATAATAAACCTGTATTTTAAAAATAAGAATAAATACTAAAATTATGTATAGTTTTTTTTTTCAAATGTGTATTGTGATATCTAGACTTTGATTTTATATAAATGTATACAAATTCTTTATCCCATTTTTATAAACTACTAAACTCATTATCACATTATGGACGTAACATCAATTTGCACTTACATGTCATATACACAAATATTATTAAAATAAAAATAAAGAAATACATTTATTTTTTGAAATTTATATAATTGAACCAAAGTTAAATTTTGTTTCCAATTGAAATAAAATCAAAATTTAACGTGTACAATCGCATAAAAACAAAATTCACGCATCACATAAAAACATTGGTGAAAGTTAATGTTTAATTTATCCCTACAAAGCTGTATATAATAAACTTAAATGATAAAATTAACCTTAAATTATTTATAAAATATTATTTTTTTTAAATGATGGTCTGACATTATCAAATTAGAACAGCATTAAAAAAGAAAAAACAACAACTAAAATGTATTGACAAAATCCATATTAAGGTACAAAACTTAATAAATTCAAAATTATGTTTAATCCCAAAATTTTAATATAAATTAAAAGGTTATTTCTCACAAGACTCAACAAAAGCAGTCACTCACTCGGTTTTTAACGGATGAAAATCGTCTGCCCCTCTATCATGTCGCCTTCTATGCCCCACTTTAAAATAGTAAATTTAAGGTTTAAAATTAGGTGTTATGGTTATAATTTAAGAAATTAAGGGTAATTTTAGGGTTTAAGATGTGATAATTAAAGTTAAAATTTTAATTTTAATTTTTAAATAATTTTTAGTGTGGAAAATAAAAAGGGACAAAGAATTTTTAACCGTCTTTAACATAGGCATTTAAGGAAATTGGATTCAAAATAATGAGTTTACAACAAACATAAAGGCCCACGAACTTCTATAGTGTGGCCCAAAGAATATTGAATCAAAAAATATATAAACTAAGGTTTAATTAATACAAATATATCAATAATAAATTGCATCCCATATTATCGCAAGCATGAAGCATCATTGTACGTTACCGATGACCTTGTGCTTCTGTTGCGAGGTATATTAGTCCCCTTCTTATCCTCTGCAAACCAAAAATGGTGATTCAATCATTTATTAAAATGACATTTTACAATATCGAGCCTCGGTCCGACTCCTCGATTTTCTTAATGAATCTATGTCCTATGCATATATGGATGTGGTCATGGAAGTATGACCCTCCACGTCGGACACATAGCTACCTTAGAATGTGACTGGAAAATCATACCTCTCCTGTGTCTCGGATTCGTAGCAGTTCCAATTTTTCTGAAGGCCTTCGATTCGACAGAGTAGCGAGCTGTGTAATGGTACGAGTTAGTGGCCATTATATTATTGAACTCGTACCAATAACTAAACCATCAACTAACGATTTAGGGGAGAAAAGAACCATACCCAGAAACTGAAGCGCTCGGGGTCTCGGGCATTAGGCATCACTGCTTCAACGTTATAGAGCATCTCGAGCCTTCTTCGATCTGTGCAGAAGTTGGGAACTGTATTAAAACGCCATAAAGAAAGCAGTAACGCCACACATTATATGTTGTTTAACTGTTTCTAGCAATTTAAATCAAATTGCAGTGGAAAAGATATACATTTTAACGATAGCGAGCTCGTTAAAGAAAATTCGAGACCATAAAATAACCATTCACTGTATATCTTGGCAAACTTCAGCTGCTGAAACAACATGCATCATGGAAAATTCATCCCGAAGAGAGATTACAAGGTAAAAACATACGAAATAAACCCGCGTTACTCAGACTCAAAACCTATTAAACCACAAAAAGATCAGGGAAAATGAGAAGTCGTAGCAACATAAAAACCCTAAACCATAAAAGTGATCGAACATGTCAGTTTTTGCTATCTTAGTACATGGTAAGATAGAACCATATCAGTCTGCCTCGAGAAAATGTAGTGAAACGAGACTAGCTCAATTTATTAGAACTTTGTCTTAAGATGAATCGACATTAGAAAAGTACTAACAGTATGATTTTTTATTTATTTTCAAAGTATCCGACTTAAGAGTCTTACCCCGTGTTGCTTCTTTTGCCGTACTTAGCCATGACCGAGCATATGCTGCTGCATTATTTGTCGACTCCTGCAACTGTAAGTATCAAAGGCATTATTACACTATGTTGCTTGGACTCCTCATTTTCCATGAAGTACTCGTGTCTGACACTTGCACCCGAGTTCGAGTAACTTAGTTATTACATAAAATAACTAGTTGTACTTCTATCCTCAAAGAAAATAAATTAATAAGGAAACATGATGCATGTTGGAAACAACAAAAATGATAAATCATACATCTTCTCTTTCTCTAGCATCTCTTGGGGGTACGTCTTGTACCCACTCGACCTCCGCCATTCGATATCTGCAAACATTACAAAAGTATGAAGTCCCACAACAAAATCTCGCAGGGGCATGAATAACTGGAACTGTGAGTAAAAGCATATGATATACATGATCCGATGATGAGAAAACTAACCCATCTTGGTCCCAAGATCTAAGGATGCGAAATCTCCGGCGACTTTCAATCTGCATTTGGTATAAATAATTAAATATATGATATTTTTCTCCAGAATTAAATATAAACATTATGTGTCCAACACTAGGGGGGAGAGGCTTTCTCGAGTAGCTTCTTGATACCAGCTTACAGATTTAGCTGAATAAACATAGAAAGATGCAAATGATATTATTGTAAAAGAGTTCTCTAGTAGCTTCTTGATATTATTGTATCAACCTTCGGATCAGAAAACGCACCAATTTTTTTTCTGTTTCTCATATAAAGAAAAGCTTAATCATGTACTCATATACTTAAGCATACGCTCGTAAGTAGTAATGCATTAGAAAACATGAAAGTTCACTTCTAAAAGACAAACCACTGAATGTAGGGAAAGACCACTAGTTGCAAACAAGCAACAAGCATCTAGACTTGCATAAATTTCTAAAGCCGGGGCAATATACAAAAACTCCACTCATTTCATCGGTGAATATGTCCATATATAGTAAAATCAAAATATAGTCTACAGATGAGTGAGATCTAATAACCAGGTTAAGAACCTCCAAAATAGAAGCAATCATAATAATTTTACCCTTTTGGAAGGGTTATTCTTACACATGCTACAGAACTCTGGTTCCCGTGAAAAGACAAAACGAAGCTTAGCTCTCCAAAACCATCTAATTGTTATACATTAAACAAAAGTAAAGTGGTGTGGAAATAGCTTTCACTAGAAATGAATAGCCTTGTCGAAGTTGTATGAATAAATACTCTCTTGATAGTAGAGAAAAGAGATGAACATTATTAGTATGGAAAAGCATAGAGTAAAAACAGAAAGATTTCTTTTTTCGAAATTCAACTTGACTTGAACTACAAGCTAGTAAGAGGCAACTACATGAATGAGCTTGTGCAGTTCATTTGATTCGAAGCGATACTCTCCTTTAGATGCATGAAAATTAATACTTCCATTATTTGTTCATCTATATATTATTTGCCCGCCATGAAAGCTCAATAAGCAATTCTTCTTTGCGTTCAAACAATAAGCCTTTATTTCAAGACTTCCAACTCAACATATCTCATGTTGTGCGCAACTTAAAACCCCATCTACGACCAAGCTACAGTTTATTGTTTAATTTAAGGAACAATTACTCTTATCTTATTTTGTTTCTAAAATATGTTCTTTAACAGAGACTTTGTGATGGAGGAATTGTAAATAAATAAAAGCTAGCTTTGCAACTTTGCATAAAACACAAAAATCTTATTGAAGGAAAGGCAAAGGAAAGTTGATAATGTTCACCTCTAGAACAAAGCGTCCATCAGGAAGTGGCTCACATCTACATATTTAGAGCACATGACAAGATCATAAGGTTAAAACACATAATCTTCTCAAAAACAAATGAGCTATGGTGCAATGCTTTTGGATTAAAGAAAGGTTTACAAGCCACCTACTCGGTGATCTCCACTTCACAAGCAAAATCAGCAACGGAATCAGTAGCGGGATCACGGATGACCTACATTAATAACGAACCCAAAACTAAAATAGTGAGGGCCATTCAATATGCTTTGACAAAAGGAAGAAGAAAGAACCAGTGAAAATAAGGCCCACCATTCCCATCCTATGATTCCCTTCCATTATTCTCCTCACCTGTTTTCAAGCAAATAAACTAAATCCTCGTGATCAGGGGCAAAAAATATGCATGTAGAAGTAGGCTTTAAAGGTAAGATGAACAAGTCAGACTGATGTCAATTGCCAAAACAGGCTAACAATATGCTTTTCCACACTCCAAATCCAGAAGCAACACACTTCAGACGCAGGAAGTAATCAGCTTGAACATATGATATACAAAATGTAAGACCATGTGACTATCAATTGTAACCTATAGTTCAGCTATCAAAATAGAAGGATTGATTGCCTAATAAAATAAATAAATAACAACCATAAAACTAAAAGAGAAAAACTTTGATACACATTCTTGTCAAATTTAGGATTTAGGGTTTAGGGTCTTAGGGTCGGATTTAGATTTTAGATTTTAAAGAAGGGTTGTGTATTTTTTTACACATATTGTGTATCAAAATATAACCCATCATAAAGAAAAACCAATTAAATAGTCATTAAGGAACCACTACCAGATTGACCAGGGACCCTTGTCAATTAAGATTAAAAAAAAATCTTACAGAAGAATTGGTCTAAGAGGCTACACTCAGAAACTTTTATTTCTATAAAATTGGCAGGATATGTTGAAGAAAGAGGGAATCATAGTGTCATATATACAGGAATTCGTGACAGCTTGCCAACTCAACCAACTTGAATTTAGAACAAAAGCAACTCTGCCAACAAACTCATAAGCATAGTAAGAAGCTAGGAAATTGTGCAATGGTAACAAATATGAATGGGAAAAAACAGCAATACACCCAATTGTCTGACTTTATCATGATATACAACAGAATTTAGATTAGAGAATTTACGAAATTCACCATAAGTCTGTAGCGGGGTTCAAATATGTGGAGTGGAAACTTCTGACAGGGAATGACAACATCCATGACAAAAAGAGGTATTGTATCGTTACCAAGATGGATCAGACTGTCATGCTCTGACCTCCTTTCATCATATTCTTCAGGGAAGTTCTTTTGTATGATGTTGTTTAGCGTTACACTATCAAACAAGTAATATTATTAAAAATAGTAAAAATAACAGAAATCCATGAAAAAGAAGTATTAACACTTTCAAAGAAGAAAATAACAATTTAACACTTAGCAGAATGTAAAAAGTTTAGATAGAAGACAATTCCCAAGTTCAGTTATCATAAACTACAGTCTACATGTGGATATGCCAAGTTCTTTATGTACCAACAGGTCTTCATATACTAATCGTATCAACTGAGGGCATAAGATTCAAAACTTCTATCATTGTGCTCCAAAAGAACAACAGGAATAACAATCTACAAGTTCAGCTGCAGTCTACTGTATCTACAATGTAGAAGAAACTGATAGTTGCATCTCAACTAATCACATGAGCTAGTTCAAACAGCTGAGGTTCAAGACCATGATTTCTTCCCATTTCCCAACAAAAGTACTTCAACTGATAACCACGGATGAGAAGCTTACCTTATTGCACATGTTCTAGGACTAATGAAAAGCACTGTTCGGCACAATGGACATTTGTTGCCTATCATTTCAATACAAGATCAATTAATAGTATGGTGATAAAAAGCACAATAAGAATTGGAATCAACAACCACAAATACTCACTGCGATCCATTGTCTGAAACAAACATGAGCGACAAAAAGAATGCCCGCAAGGTGTTGTTATGGGTTCATATAGTAACTTCAGACAAAGTGTGCAATCAAAATCATCAGTACGTTCAGGCCCCTCGTGGCCTCTAGTCCGCACCGAGCTGGAAGGCCTACTCTCCAAACTCCTAAGAGCAGCCCGGAGAATGGCACTATTTATTACCAGAAGAAAAGGATCATTCAGATCAGGACAGAAACTACAATTTTCAATATACATTAAAACAAAATAAAACATAAACTACCTGAAAGGATCAATTTGAAGACCAGAAAGAATAATATCCCATGCTACCTCATATCTTTCCAACTGCATGGTCAAAACAATACAAATGCTTGATAAGACCAATATGGCATACACATGAGAATGTAAATGTGCATGTTAAGCACAATAATCGTACATTGAGAGGCCCACAAGACTTTTAGCTAGGGAGTTTTGGACAACTTTGGATGTGCATGTGTTAAATACAGGGTCAAAACAAAACAATGGAGAAACCAGACGGCATAGACTATACATGTTCCTGTGCATTTGTTGTCAAGCATAACTAGATATATACCCATAGGAATTTTACCTTGGATCCATTTATATCAATCTTGATAAAGAAAAGCGGGGAAGAAGCAAATAGAACAATCCATCACTTACCAAAATTAGAGCATTGGCCTTTAAGATATATGATCTTACTTCATTATTTTGCAAGCTCATTAACCTCTCAGCATCTTTAAGAGCAAGCTGAAATAATGGTCATAAAGTTTTATTCTTACAGAAAGTCTGTAACAGAGATAAATAAAACAGAATGTTCTTCTGAAAAATTTAAGGATTAAAGCAACAGGCATACTTCAGCAAGTGTCGTCATATCCAGCCCACTCAATGGTCTATATTCAGAAGCTGTTGATGATCTGCGTTTCAGAAATTGACTAATCCTGCATAAGAATTGCCACAAATTCTCCAGCATAACCAACAGGTAGTACAGAACTTCAAAGAATTCCAAATGAACATGTGAATGAAGGAAGAAGTATGCACATCCATATTGTATATATGTTGTATTTATTTATGCACATATCTCTACAAAACAATGACAACTAACATTGACAAAACCTAACCTCATGTAGGCAGAACTTCTATTACCAAGAATAACAGGATCACCAGGTTTTATGTTATTGGCCCTCGAGTAATTGTTGATAGCCTGAATGAAAAACACCATTTATCAGCAAAGGGACGATACAATAGAAACATGTAACTAAAAATATAATTCTTATGAAAATTTTAGCATTGTTGTTTCAGTCATCATAAGAAACAGACATATAAGAAGTGGCAAAACGACAGTTAGCATACTTTATAAGGGAAAACTCAGGATGTCATATGCAGAAATACTTGCACATCTTAACCAATTCATGATGATGAGACTCAAGATGCCTAATATATATACATACATGTGTGTGTACTTCAGAAATGTGAGGCATCCAGCAGAAGAGATACACGCAAGTATACCTACATTCAATGATTGTAGCCAAAGACTTTGAGCAAACAGACATGGATAAGCCAGGTGAGTAACAAAACATGTGAAGTGTGGACTTACCTTAAAAGGAAAACTCAAGAAAAAAACTTGTTCGCTTTTCTTCCTAACCTAAGAATCTAACATTAAGAAAAGCCTGACCATGATCACCACATTAAAGAACAATATGTTTCTGATACACCACAGGTAAGATTAATGCTACATACTATAGACCTAAAGATGTGGTTTTTCTAACATTTTATACATACAATCTAGCATTTTAAGGCCACGTACGAACCATTGACCTCTTTTCTTTTCCTTTCCGTTTTAATTACCCAACAACTACTTCAACACCACAGCATCCTTGCCCTAGATATGTATGAATCAGAGTTTTGACACAACATTTTGCAGAACCCAATTCCAATTCATTATAATAATTAATCAAAAATAATAATATTAGGGCGTTTATCATGCATGAACATCTATAGCATCCATCTAATTAAATTCTTCAAACATTTGGGTCAGCATTCCATTTTTAAGAACCAAATAGATAAAAGTAATTTAGTAGTTATATCTGATAGTATAAAATGCAAGGAAACTCACAGCAGGAAAATATCATGCCAGAGGAAACTAGTTATATTAAACCATAAACAAAATGAAAGAAACCAATCAAAATTAAAGAACCATTACGATAGGAAGATTTTAACCTCCTCAAAATGATTCTCTCGGAATGCTCGGTTTCCATTCTCCATAAGATCATAAACGTGACTATATCTGTCCCATGGCAATGATCCTGCTCCTCCATTTGCCTACACTTCAACCAGTGTTCATTAAATTCCCAAATATTGCTGTAAAAAAGTATCCGCAGCAAAGATGCACAATAACTATAGTAGATTTCCATATATGATGTATTGCTAAAAAAACACATAGATGAACTAAAACCCTAATTAGGCCAACAAAAGACTAACTATAGAGAGACGAGTCATTGCTTTTTTTAAGTTTTTTGGTCATAGATCTCAGTCATCAGATTCAAAGCTATCAAAATCAATATAGATCAGCTATTTCATTTTTATTTATTTTGATCAAAATTTACTGTGCTAATAATGTTAAGACAATTTCCAATAAAACATAGCACACTCAGAGAAGCAATGAAATTTGAATTATTTGAGTAAACTTAAATATATACCAAAGCTCTCAAGTTAGAACCCAGACAACAGTTTCCCCTTGGGCTATGTGTTACTACTCCAATCCTTCTTCAGCTTGCATCTTAGGTCTACACTTAGGTTCGCATGAAAGCTTATTAATCATTCATTTGGCTTGCAGGTGAAGGGACATGTTCCCCTTTTGATGATTTGGTTATCCAATTTAACAGTTTCTTAGAAAGTCTCAGCAACCAATCGGATAGTGAAGGATAAAACAAATAAAGATGGCATTTTCTGTCCCACATTGTTGCCAACTACCAAACAATTCTAAGAAAACCACAATTAAAAGAAAACAAATTTGAAGGAGTAAACGAAAACGGAATGAATACAGCTGTTTGCTCTTCAAGAAAATGCAGGAAACTGGGGGAAATTTATCTCAACTAAGAAAAATAGCAGAACAGAAACTATTATTCTTAATTTTTTTTTCTTAACCATCAAAAAGATAACTTGGCTAAATACTAAGATTTTAGGCAGGCACTTTTTATCCAAATAGAAACAGTAAATAAAAATTCATATTCTTAATTCTCTCAAATAGGAACGAAACTTTCCGGATAAAGCAAAATAAAAGCTAACATATTAAAAAAAACTAAAAATACATGCTCGTTATTCCATTTTCCTACATTTTCTCATCATCCAAACAGTCCTCGGAAGTTAGAAGTACAAGGAGAAGTACTCACCCATACGTAGTCTTCCACGTCATCAATTCCTTCTAAGACGATTCCCGAAGACGACGCCGATTCATCAGACATTGCCGCAAAAAAAAAAACTCCAAAAAAATACTAAAAATCGGAGATGATGAAAAGAAAATTCGAAGCAATCGCGTGTTGTTCTTCGTCGTACGTTCCTCGCACGGACCAGATTCCTCTACGTGTCCATTTTTCTACTCGCTTTCCAGTCTTCCATTACAAGAATTTAATTAAAATTAAAATGACAAATTTTTTTAAAAGATTTTTGAGACTGAGAGCTATGCTGGCTGTTGCTGGCAACTCAACCCCGTTTCTTTTTTTATTAATTTTTACAGTGTTTTTTTTTTCCTGTAAAGGAAGTTTCTTCTCGGGTGAGGCCGGCTTTCCAAAACTTCAACTCTAAACTTATGAAATGGGATAGCATGAACCATTTAATCCCTAAACTTTACAACTTTTTATAATTTGATCATTGAATTTTTGTGTTCGTATTAGTTTTGAAACTTGACAATTATTTTAAATTTTTTATTCGAGTAGGCTCCTGGCTCCCACTTTTTGTCGCTGTTTCTCTATAAATATTCAGACTAGTCTAAATTATATTTTGGATCATAATTTTAATATTTTTTGATTAAGTATAGAGATAACTATGTCCTTAAGGGTAATGTCAGATTCAAACTCAAACAAGATGAGACAACATAAATATTATTGATTATTCAGTTAATTAATGGATTTCAACATTTTATAATATTTAATTTAAATTAATTAATAAAAATAGATATAAGTAATTATAGAAAATCATACGTGTCACCTAATTTCGTATAAAGTTTTGGCGAGGAATAAGTGGTTTGTGAGGGATGAGTTGCGTTGCCGTACTAATTTTGCCACGTTTTATAATTGATGTCCGCAAAAGAATGGATTAGATTGGGATTGAATAGTTTATATAATTAACTTATATATAACATGTTTTCACTTTTTACATGTTTAGTTTTACGTTTGGATTCAAAAACGGGAAAATATATTTTGATCATCGTGCTAACATATTTGAATCTAAAAGTCACATCGTTCTTTTAAAAGTTTATTAGAAGCATTTGATGATCTTATTAAAAAAATGTTTAGTTCGGTTGTCAAAACAATAACAACCCTATAATTGAATGATTACCAATATAGTTCACTCGTTAATTTATTTATTACTATATCTAATGGTTGTAATAACATAAAGTTAATTTTAGAAGAAAACAAATATCACAAAGTAATTTACCCAAAGTATATTTTTTTAATAGTTTAAAGGTGATTAATGATTACAATGTAGTATATGTTCATAGATATTCTTAACTCTTTGACAATGCGCATGCACTATACTGTCATACACTATATAGACAAAGCGATTTGAACCATGTCTCTTCGGATGAGCATCATCCACTTTCCACTTGAACACTTGTTGGGTTCTCCAAAGTATAAATTTTGATTGAGTTGTTTGTAAATTTAAATTATATACATGTCTCCTCGGATAAACATCATTCACTTTTCACTTTCTACTGGGAAATAAATTGGCAAAATTGGGAGAATAATCCAAATAACCCTTAATATTTAGAATATAGGAGATGTTGGGAGATATTTGGAGATCTACGACAGTTTTTACAGTACAGGTGAAGGACGCCACTAGCTGGTGTTCTGGTGTTTTTTATATATATATTTTATTTAAGTGTATGACAAATTTGAAGAAAATATTTTAAAAAAGGAGGACGCTACCTGCAGGTGGTGTTTTTCACCTAAGTCGTTGTGTGCAGGTGGCGTCTTCAACCAATACTGTAAAAATTATCGTATATTCTTAAATATCCTCCAACATACCCTATATTTCAAATATTAGGGCCATTTGAATTATTCCCCAAATTTGGCCAACAAATTAATTAAAAGGATATCCCTAATAATTTAGATTCCTAGTCACTCTTTTGAATTTGTCTTCAAGTAATTAGGATGAACCACTTTTGGCCCGCATCATTCGATGACAGTTTATGCGTCGGCCTTGGCAATTGGCATCATTGGCGGCCTATGAATTCACAGTACGGACAATGCTTTCACAACTTATTATATATTTAAGGGTAAACTACATAAATGACCATTATACTATTAGAAAAGTCCCGATTTGACCACCTTACTTTTTTTCGAAGCAATTAAACCATCAAACTATTTAAATGGTATCAATGTGACCACCAGCCGTTAAAAATAACAAAAAAGTTGACGGGACTGTTAAATAAAATTGGTATAATTACACATTTGGTCCTTATTATTTACATATTCTTTCAATTTAATCCTAATTTATATTAATAAAATAAATTAATTATTTAATTAGATAGTGACGTGTGTCAACACCTTATTGGAGGACTTTAACTATTTATATTTGATTTAATAAATTTATTTTCCTCCTCCAATCAGGTGGTGACACGTGTCACCCGTGTCACCACCTGTTTAAAGGAGAAAAAAATGACTTCAAGCAAATGCTTGACAGGGGAATTAAACCTAGGCAACCGAGTGTGACTAGCAGAGGAATAACCACTACACCAAACTGTTGAGTTGATCAAACAATTGCAAATGGCCAAGAGGGGGGTGAATTGGCAATTAAAAATTTTGTGAAGAGAATGTTGGAAAATAAAAATGACACAAGGGGTTATAGTGGTTCAAGTTCAACAACCGAACTCTACATCCACTACCTTAGCTCCCACTAAGGATTTTCCAAAACAATTCACTACTTGAATTCGTCCCCTTTTCTTGGATGAGGAGGAAACCTTACAATATCGATTAAGCTTTTCAACCCCAAGCTTAATCCACTCAAATACAAAGAAGATTTTGGTAAACTCAAATATTTCCTCTCAAAGGATGATTGTCTACCCACTTACAATTACAGCAACCCAAAACTCTCAATATAATATGACAAATTGAAATACAAAGAGTTGGGTATAAGAATATAGCTTTGAATAGCTCTAGGGTTTGGATTTTTGCTTTGATGATGCTTGAATGTGTATTGTTGATCTTCCTGGTGAAATGGAGCTTGTATTTATACCCTTGAATCAGTTTCTAGCCGTTTGGATGATTGAAATCATTGAAGGAGCCGTTGGGAACATTTTTTCCAGCTATTAAGGCAGCTCCCCAGCATAGTGTATCGATACACGACAAGGCTGTATCGATACGCTCATTTAAATAACAACTAGCCGTTGTGCCTGAAAACAGAGTGTATCGATACGGTGGGCGTATCGATACGGTCCAAACTCTCTGTAAATCCCATTTTATTTGTTGCATCAAAGCGTATCGATACGGTTACCAAGCATATCGATACTGTGCAACGGTCAAAATAGTTTTTCAAAAATTATGCTTAGTGTATCGATACGGTTATGAATCATATCGGTACGGTTGCCCAGATGAACACTGTATAGATACGTATGAAAGTCGTATCGATACGCTATGTTCACAAAGAATTACAGTGAGTTTCAAGTGTATCGATACAGTGAGTGTATCGATACGCATGGGCATTTTTGCATATTTTGTTTTTGAAAAACATGGAAAAGGTTTGAGAAACTTAATGTTTTGAGATCCAATCTTCAAACATTATTTTGTACAAAACATTTTGTTAATTTTTGAAACTTTAAAGAGTTCTTAAAAATTTATTTATTTTGCAAATTGGTCCTTAAATTTTTATGTTATATCAAAATCAATTTTAGTTTTACAATCTCCCCCTTTTTGATATAACAAAACTATAAATAAATTTTTAAGTTTTTGAAAACTTTGAAAAAGCTTTTCTCCCCCTTACTTTAAGATAAGTGTTTCAAAAACAAAATTGTTTCTCCCCCTTACTTGAAGATAGACTTTTTCTAAAAATTTGACCTTGACTTTCAAGAACTTTCAATGATCCTTCTCCCCCTTTTTGTTAGATCAAAAATGAAACACAAGGATAAGGCAAGCATAATATTTCAAGCATAGGAATATAAGAATAAACTTAAAGCTTCAAATTCATAAACAAAGCAAGCATAGTAAGCATCCAAACACTTAAAATCCTAAAACATAGAAAATAGGCATAAATCAAGTTCTAATAAAAATGCAATGAAATCCTAAATGTCCTAACATGAGATGCATCATCTACGCGTCTCCACCATCATCATGGTCATCCTCATCATCTTCTTCCTCGTCTTCGTCTTCTCGAGGTGGTTGGTTCCTTCGGTTTTGATTGATCCAAGCACCATGGAAAGCGGTAAGAGAAAGATCCATAGAGTCTTGGCGAGCACTCATGGTATCCATTTTCTTGTCCATGCCTTGGAGTCGTTCTTCCATGGATGTAAACCGATTATCTATAGCAGTGAAGCGACCATCCATAGCATTGAACTTCTCATTTAGGAAGGTCATGAGATTTTCCATGGATGAGGAATCATGACTAGCACGGTGAGAACTTGAGGATGCGCGAGAGGCATCGACCGGGGCAGCGGGAGGAGCACCTTGAGGGTTGCGAACCCATTCATTACCAACAAAAGAGAAACCAGAGCGTGAAAGGGAATGCTCATCAATGGGTTGGCCAAGGGTTTCGGGAGAGTCATGTGTGCAGTCAATACCAAGGGAATGGAATAGACAACTTAAAGCCGTAGAATAGAAAAAGGATTGGACATGTTTGGTTTGACGTTTTTGAACCAAAAAGACAAGATCGGCAAACATAATTTGACATAGATTTGGGCGTTTACCTTCCCTAAAACATGTAAGCCAAAAATCATCCATTTGACGAATGGTTGAATATCTACCACCCGATGGACGAAGAAACCAAGAAATAATAAGGTGAAGGATACGATCATGTGCATCTAAAACTTTTGCGGGACCTAAGTAACCCGAACCCAAAGAGTGTTCATCGTCAATCCCAACATCTTCAAAACCAAAAACAGTGCATAAAACCTTTTGATCAATTCGAATAGATTTTCCCATAACCGAGGATTCAATGGCAATGACATGCTCATTGGCTTCATCATTAACACAATAGGCATTTGAAAAGAAGACAATGACAAGATTTCTATATAGGACATGAGGAATATTTAAAAAGGTTAAGAATTTCCATTGCCTAAACAAGGGTAGATATTTAAACTTGAAACGAGCAGAGTTTAAAAAACGAATTGACACAACTCGTTCTTCCCTAAGACTCATGTCCATACAAAGTTTATAATGTTATCTAGCTAAGGCTGTGGGAAAACTAATTTGGATAATGTGAGGAAGGTTAGGAATAGGATTACCCTCAACATCCTCATTAGGGTCGGAATCGGTGCGACTTCTCTTATTTCCCTTTTTAGGTGCCATAACCCTGAAAATACATCAAAAAGGATTCGAATATGTATGCAATTAACATCCAATTTAATCCAATATATTCTAATAATTCAAGGTATTTTGTTTAAAGAATTTTTTTTTAAAATAAAGAATATTTACAACAAATCATAGTTTTTGAAAAAAATAAAAAAAATTTATCGAATATAAAATATATTCGAATAAAAAAAATTTAATTTTTGAAAAATTTTATGAACAACATTATACCCACAATAGGTTAAACATAATGTATACAAAAATCAATTGAAATAACAATTTAAAATATTGACGAAATTTCAAAAAAAAAATTTACCTTGATTTCTTAGAATGGATGAAAGAGGAGGTGTTAGTGCACAAGATTTGATGCCCAAGGATAGCCTTGATGTATAGAGTAAAATCCCCCAAGAAATTTTGAAGTTTTGTGGTAAAAATTGAAGGATTGAGAGGGTTTTTATAGGGGTTTTCGGTTAGGGTTTTGAGAGAAAAAGAGGGGTTTTATAAATTTTAGGTTTTTGATTTAAAAGGGCCTAAATAGGCTCACCGTCCACACAATATCGATACGCTATACACGCGTATCGATACACCTTAACCTAATATTATTCTTGTCGTTATCTGTGTATCGATACAGTTGACCGTATCGATACGCATTGGCTTTGACTTTTTCCCTTGACTCTTACCGTATCGATACATTATGCTGTATCGATACATATTCATCTGCAAAATTCCCAGATTGAATACCGTATCGATACGCTAATATGCAGTATCGATACACCCTTGCCTGTTTCTGCAATTTTGGTAGTTTTAAGTACAAAAATCCAATTTGAAACGCCCCTAAATGCATGTATATGTTATATGAACAAGTTTTAATGACTAAACATGATATGTACTTGTAACACCCGAGTTTAGGGGTCGGGTGAAAATAATATTTTAATATTATTTGGGCTCGGTTTTATTATAAAAATGATTCTTTCAAATTTTGGGTTTCAAAATAAATAATTTAAATGGGACAAATTGATTTAATTGCAAGTTGAAGAGCTTTTTAAGGATCAATGAAATAGCCATTTATTAATGGCCTTTTTGGTAATTTACCCATTTTCTAATTTAAATCCCCTTTATATAATAAAATACCCATTCTCTCTTCATTATCATCTTCTTCTTCAACGTTTGAAGAAGCTCTCTCCCCGTTCCACTTTTTCATCTCCTTTCTCTTTCGTTTTGGCTCGGTTTTGAAAGGTAATTACGTTTTTGACTTGATCTCAACTTCCTCTCTTCAAAAGTACAAGTAGTTTTCATTTTCATCCATGTTTTAGAAATTTGAATTTTTGGAGATTTGAATAAAAATGTTAGTTTTATGGTGTTTAACTTGAGATTTTGATTAAACAATGATAGATATGAAGTTTATGAACCAAAGGGTTCAACATATATGATTTTTAAAGGGTTTTGTTAAGTTTCCCGAATTTGTGTTTTGGAGGGTTTTTAGGAGGGTTTTTAGTTCAGTTTTGGGTGTGGTTTGTGTTGGAAATTGAGGGTTGCTGTTAGAGTATTGGTTGGGGGTCGTATTGGAAACATTTGGAAGTGTTAAATGTGTTAAAATCACAAATTTTGGACTGTGTAAAAGGGCTGCTCGGGAATGGCTTTTGGTGGTTGTTATTGGTTCGAAAAACAAGTGTTTGATGTTTGAATTTCATTCCGGGTTTGCTACGTTGTGTTGTGGACTGATTTGAGGTTAATTTACTTGTGTTGAGGTTGTTTAGAAGCGAGAATTTGCGTTGGAGAAGCATCGGGAAGGAATCCGGAAACTTGAAGGTGATGCTTGCTTGGTAATTGAGCTTGGAAGTAGAGGTGAGTGGTTAAATACTTTTAAATGGTTTTCAAGTGTTGGCTCAAGCATGTGGACTAGGTTGAGATTGGTAGACTCACCTAGAGTTGGGATCATAGTGGTAGCTTAATCCCAAACTTTAGTTAGAGACCTTGGTTGATCTTTAAAGTGTTGAATTATGCCTCATGGTTAATCATGCTTATGGTGGTTATGCTTACGTTGTTATACATGTATGTGGAGGCATGGCTTTATGCATTGTTACATGCATGTGGATGATAAATGTGATGGAAATATACATATGATGTTATGAGGTGATTGCTTGATCCGAGGATCATGGTGAGTACATGCTAGGCATGAAAATGTGGTTTGTGCATGATAGTAAGTCATTGTGGGTACGTGCTAAGCACGGAAGTTGTTAATAAATGATATTGTGGAATGTATTAGTATTGGCACTAGTATACTTGGGTACAAATGATCGATCATTAGGATGTTAGTGTGTACACATGAGTCAAAAGTCGCGCGTGGCCTTGGTGGCGTTGAGTCATCAAGGAGGAGTACGGGTACGCTCGGAAATTTATATATATTCTACGTGATGATGAGTGGAATCCCATCCGTAGGGCATGTGGCGATGAGTGGAATCCCGTCCATGCAGGGTCGGTGATGAGTGGAATCCCATCGACGGGCGTGAGGATGAGTGGAATCCCCTCCGCGTGAAATGAGACGTGAGGATGAGTGGAATCCCCTCCGCGTGAACGATGATGAGTGGAATCCCACCGCCAGGTAATGGTTGTGTTGTTGGATGTGAGTTCCAACGGTTATCCGTGTATTCGAGTCATAGCTAGGTGCCAATACGGATTGTGGTTATGTTGCCATTATATGGTTTAATATATGTGATTTCATGTATTGTGGTTTTGAACATGTTGAACATGACATGATATTGAGTATATGTTCATGCATCATCTATGATCATAGCTCGTGTGGACCGGAGGTATGAACCTGCATTTTATCTCAGTTGTAGCTCGTGCTTGGACCCTGCATTGTTGAGGTTTGTTTTTAAAGAGCTTACCCTCACTAAGCTTTTATGCTTACGCTCTCTTTTGTTCGACAATGCAGATAAATAGCTTGTGGGTGGCAAAGGCAAGGAAAGGTCATCAAGTGTTGCTTTTGGTGAGCTCAATGTATGAGTTTTAAGTAATAAAATGTAATAGTTAAGCAATGGGATAGGTGTTATTGATTTGAGTTTTGATGTATGTCGTTGTTGGCTTGGTTCGTGGATGCCTTGTTCGATTGTAAATATTGTCTATGTTACATGCCATGAATGTCTACATGTTTTGGTTGCTAAGGCATGATATCTTAAGTGCTTGAGTGACCATATATGCATAAATTGCTCTTTTGTTAGAATGCTATGTATGAATGCTTTAATCCATGTTTGAGTGATTCCTCTGGCTTAAATATGTGTGCTTACATGTTTGTATATGCTTAGGTGAGTCGAGAATTGCATCTAGAGTCGTGTTTGAGGTCGTTTAGCTGAAAATTATGGACTTACAGTGCAGGGCGTATCGATACGCCTAAGGGCTGTATCGATACGGCCTTGCTCAGAGAACACAATTTTGGCTGGGCGTATCGATACACTGGAGTGTATCGATACGGTTCCAACTCTCTGGAATTCAGGTTAGGCTGGGCGTATCGATACACAAGGGTGTATCGATACACTCTTAACTCTCTGAAATCTTGGGGAGTTGTGGAGTGTAAGGCGTATCGATACGGTGTCCAAGCGTATCGATACGGTTCAACCTAGTTGACCAAGTGGTGTTGACCGAGAAGGGCGTATCGATACGCTCAAGGGCTGTATCGATACGGTCCTCTTATGTTGACCATAGGGTGTTGACCTTGGTCAAGGCGTATCGATACCCTCTGAAGGCGTATCGATACGTCCTGCTTAAAAAGGATAAATGAGTTGTTTTAATGTGCTGATTTGGTTTGTCGTTGATATATCTTTCGTGTTTCCGCTGTCGTGCTTCACATAGGACTTAATAAGGCATTTAGATAAGATTAATTAAAAAAATAGGGTTGCTAACCGAGGGGGAACCTTAACGGGTTTCGCTTCGGTTTTCCCCGTGTGACTCACTCGGACCGGTCATTCGTCCAGACCGGGATGAGGGGGTTACATTTGTTGGTATCAGAGCCTAAGGTTTCCGAGACCTTGGGCAGGTAAGTGAGTAAGTTGTGTTTTATGATTAAGATGCACGGTGTTTGCTTATCATGTAAGCATGTTTCTTGTTATTCGAGTATGCTATAATGAATGATTGCTTGCTTTGTAAGTATGATTGCTTGTGTGACAAGTATGTTGGTTGTTCGTTTAAAAGCATGTTGCTCGTTACCAGTGTATGTTGTGATGTGTGATTGTCTGATTGAGAACGTATGTTGTTTGATCGTACGCATATGTTTACTTGTTTAGCAAGTAAGCCTTGTTATACGCTTGGTTGAGCATGTATGTGTGTTGATTGGTTGAAACATGTTTAGTAGAGTCCCATTGCTACTATTACATTGAAAAAGAGATTTTAAGTGAGGGAAACATACTTGAGCCACTTGGAAGCCTTGCCTTGCTAACCCAATCTTGTATGTTTTACTGTTGATATTGTTGTTGATTTAATTGCTTTTCGGTAAGTAGAAGTCGTAGTTTCTGAAAGGGTGGACGATGTTGAGGGAGTCCATCGCCTTAGTTAGGGAGGTGTGGTCGTACCGGAATTGAGGTACAATTTGTCCGTTTGAGACGGTGTGTATATGGGTTGATTCTTGTGGATGAGGGACGATGAGACCGATTTTGGTATTAGTTGGTGAAAAGAAGCGAAGACCTTTGAGTGGGAGTCAAAGTGATGTCTATGTTATAGTGGATAAGCCTTTGGTACAGTTTTGAGTTTGTCTCTTCTGATTGGTTCTGAGTTCGTACTTTCGTATGTCGCTAACAAGCATGCAAGTTTAAATGTACTCGATGAGGTGTCAGAGGTAGGTATGAGTACCTTAGTTCTTTTGGCGAGATCTAGGTAGGGGTCTCGTGTGAGTAATCTGAATTTCAGAAGTGATAGTTGGTGACCGTTGGGGTTCAGTCTATGATTTCGATGCAAGACAGCCGATCAGTATCCGTGAATGGGAACCGATTTGTGTGTTTGGGGCCAGTGTGCGTCTGGGTGGTTTTCCAGCATGGTTGTCTGTGTGTGCTCAGAACTGCGTTTTTGAAGTTTTGAAATGCTCTACGAATAGTCTAGAGGAGTTAGATTTTGTCGAAGAATCAGTCTGAAAACAAGAGGACCGAAGACTATCAGTTATGTACTTGTGAAGTTGCCATCTCTGCGGATTCGTCTATTTGTGTGAGCATGTAAGGAATTAGATATCGTTGTTGAGACCTTAGATGTATGGACGCATGTGACTAGCCTTTAGGGAGATGGTAGTGATCAGAAAGATGTACAGAAGATGTTTGTTGGTGGTTCAGAGTTTCTAGTTTCTAATAGACGTGAAGTGATTGTCTTCCTACAGTTTCAATGTGCCTTTTGACAAGGCTCGGCTTGAAGAGCAAGGAGTTAGTGCACGTTGAGACAAAGCAAGAGTTAACTTGAAGTTACGGACTTATGTGTGACGATAGTGGTAGGTGGGGAGGTGAACTTCTTGTTGAATGTTGATCCAGTTTTAGAGATCAAAGATTGATTGAGTTTAGTTGACAGGCTTGCTTAGCAATTGTGATGAATTTGATTTTTGAATGAAGATTAGACCGCAAAGTGTCAGGATAGTTTGTGTTTTCTTCTCCTATAAGTATTTGGAAGAATTGCCGGTTTACCTCTTGTTAAAGGATAAGAGTTTGTTATTGAGACCGTTTTCGAGGTTGCTTTCGTTTTGTTGCTCTGTAACTTGTGAATCCCGGAAGAATTGAGAATGTTGAAGAATTAACTTTGAGATTTGTTAGACCTTAGACTCATTAGACCTAGTGCATCATCTCAGAGTTCTACAGTGCAATTTGTGAAGAAGAAAGAGTGACAGTACGAGAATGTGTTCAGATTGCATACAGTCGAAACAAGTGACAGTGGATGATTAGTATCCGTTTCCGAGTGTCAGTGATTTGTTGGTCAGTTAGTGTGTGCTTCAGTCTATTTGAAGATTAGTTTGAGATCCGTTTACCACCAGTTGGAAGTGAGAAAAGTTGAAGTACCGAAGACATCTTTAGGGGCAAGATGTGATCACCTTGAGCTCTAAGTTATGTCGTTTTGTTTGACCAGTGTATTAGTTACCTTCATAGAGATGTTGAACAGAATATTTTCCTGAGTTTCTTGATCAGTTGTAGTAGCTCTTCTAGATGTCACGTGAGTATATTCAAGTACCGAGAAAGATCATGGCAAACTTTGAAGTTAGTGTTGTAGATCCTTTTTGAGAATCAGTTGTATACCAAGTTGAGCAAATGTGAACTCCGAGTTAAGGAAGATGTTCTCCTAGGACTTGTAGTTCAGCCGAGTGTGTTAGAGAAAATCCCAAGTAGGCAGAAGAAGATGTGAGTTGGAAGAAATTGAAGACTGTGACAGCTGTGTGATCAGATGCAAGACAATGAGCCCTTGAGAAACTGAAAAGAACCTTGAAGAGAACTTCGACCTTGATCCAGTCTATATCAGAAAGAGAATTTGTGAACCATAATGATGCGTTACATGTGGAGTTAGGTTGTGTGCTTATGCAAGACAGAAGATTATGGCTTGTTCATTGAGATAGTTGAAAGACAGTGAGAAGAGTTATCCGAAATGAGACGTAGAGTTAACTACAGTTGAAATTGCTTCGAGGACTTGAAGACAAAGCTTGTATAGTAAGAAATGCACAGTGTGCATGTGCATATTATCAGAACTTGAAATACTTGAAGACTTAGGAAGGGTTGGAACTTGAACAACATGAGTTGTTAGAATTGCTTGAAGACTATGATCCCAAGATTTAGTACCATCCGAAGATAGCCTCCGTAGTGACCGATGTTCCGAGTTGTTATTGTTGTTGGATTGGTAGTTGGGTTGCCAGTTGTATTTGCCGAATTCAGTTACCGAATGCCAGTATTCATTGTGGCCGTGTTTCATGTTGAGCATACGCTGAGTCAGAATGTTTGAAGAGAAACAATTGCAAGACAGATTCTTGGCACCTCACGTGCAAGGCATAGTAGAAGGAAGACCTTCAGAATACAGTTCAGAGATGATAGAGTTTTGTATTCCAGAGACAGAATAGTTGTACAGATTGACATAGTGTTTTGAGACGTATTGATTTGGCCGAAGCACACGGTAGTTCGTTTATATTGCTTCTGAGTAGTATGAAGACGTATTGTGGATTGAAGATGAGTGTTTCTAGATTGAGTGGGTGAATAATGTGGTTCAGTATGAGAGTAAGTATGTAAATTTCCAGCGTGTCAAGACCGAGTTCAGTTTCTTCTAGTTTGCTACATCTGTGGAAGATTCGTAATGAAGGTGGATAATAGAGATCCGAAATTTCTGCTAGATTATTTTGAAGACGTTTGCATAGTGTCTGGTTATCCGTTGAAGGCAGATGTTCAGTTAGAGAAGGTTATGATCCAAGTGTTCGTACAGTGCTGCCTGAGATTGTGAATCAGACTAGTTCAGTTGTTTAATTGTTGCGGTTACCACCAGAGTTAGAAAGAGGTTTGTGATGTGGTTTATGTATCTATGATTCAGAAGTGTGAGTTGGATTTGTCCCGTGCTATGTTGTTGAAGAGATTGAGTTGAGTTTTATATTGACATGCCTTGAAAGAACCAATGGGAATCTCAGCATTAGATAGCTATTGTTGTGGGGTAAGTCCACTGAGATTGGTTAGTATGTTGTGGTGAGAAGGAAGTGTGGAGAGACAGTTTCTGTGATTCTTCCTGTCCGATAAATTTCGGGGACGAAATTTCTTAAGTGGGGGAGAGTTGTAACACCCGAGTTTAGGGGTCGGGTGAAAATAATATTTTAATATTATTTGGGCTCGGTTTTATTATAAAAATAATTCTTTCAAATTTTGGGTTTCAAAATAAATAATTTAAATGGGACAAATTGATTTAATTGCAAGTTGAAGAGTTTTTTAAGGATCAATGAAATAGCCATTTATTAATGGCCTTTTTGGTAATTTACCCATTTTCTAATTTAAATCCCCTTTATATAATAAAATACCCATTCTCTCTTCATTATCATCTTCTTCTTCAACGTTTGAAGAAGCTCTCTCCCCGTTCCACTTTTTCATCTCCTTTCTCTTTCGTTTTGGCTCGGTTTTGAAAGGTAATTACGTTTTTGACTTGCTCTCAACTTCCTCTCTTCAAAAGTACAAGTAGTTTTCATTTTCATCCATGTTTTAGAAATTTGAATTTTTGGAGATTTGAATAAAAATGTTAGTTTTATGGTGTTTAACTTGAGATTTTGATTAAACAATGATAGATATGAAGTTTATGAACCAAAGGGTTCAACATATATGATTTTTAAAGGGTTTTGTTAAGTTTCCCGAATTTGTGTTTTGGAGGGTTTTTAGTTCAGTTTTGGGTGTGGTTTGTGTTGGAAATTGAGGGTTGCTGTTAGAGTATTGGTTGGGGGTCGTATTGGAAACATTTGGAAGTGTTAAATGTGTTAAAATCACAAATTTTGGACTGTGTAAAAGGGCTGCTCGGGAATGGCTTTTGGTGGTTGTTATTGGTTCGAAAAACAAGTGTTTGATGTTTGAATTTCATTCCGGGTTTGCTACGTTGTGTTGTGGACTGATTTGAGGTTAATTTACTTGTGTTGAGGTTGTTTAGAAGCGAGAATTTGCGTTGGAGAAGCATCGGGAAGGAATCCGGAAACTTGAAGGTGATGCTTGCTTGGTAATTGAGCTTGGAAGTAGAGGTGAGTGGTTAAATACTTTTAAATGGTTTTCAAGTGTTGGCTCAAGCATGTGGACTAGGTTGAGATTGGTAGACTCACCTAGAGTTGGGATCATAGTGGTAGCTTAATCCCAAACTTTAGTTAGAGACCTTGGTTGATCTTTAAAGTGTTGAATTATGCCTCATGGTTAATCATGCTTATGGTGGTTATGCTTACGTTGTTATACATGTATGTGGAGGCATGGCTTTATGCATTGTTACATGCATGTGGATGATAAATGTGATGGAAATATACATATGATGTTATGAGGTGATTGCTTGATCCGAGGATCATGGTGAGTACATGCTAGGCATGAAAATGTGGTTTGTGCATGATAGTAAGTCATTGTGGGTACGTGCTAAGCACGGAAGTTGTTAATAAATGATATTGTGGAATGTATTAGTATTGGCACTAGTATACTTGGGTACAAATGATCGATCATTAGGATGTTAGTGTGTACACATGAGTCAAAAGTCGCGCGTGGCCTTGGTGGCGTTGAGTCATCAAGGAGGAGTACGGGTACGCTCGGAAATTTATATATATTCTACGTGATGATGAGTGGAATCCCATCCGTAGGGCATGTGGCGATGAGTGGAATCCCGTCCATGCAGGGTCGGTGATGAGTGGAATCCCATCGACGGGCGTGAGGATGAGTGGAATCCCCTCCGCGTGAAATGAGACGTGAGGATGAGTGGAATCCCCTCCGCGTGAACGGTGATGAGTGGAATCCCACCGCCAGGTAATGGTTGTGTTGTTGGATGTGAGTTCTAACAATTATCCGTGTATTCGAGTCATAGCTAGGTGCCAATACGGATTGTGGTTATGTTGCCATTATATGGTTTAATATATGTGATTTCATGTATTGTGGTTTTGAACATGTTGAACATGACATGATATTGAGTATATGTTCATGCATCATCTATGATCATAGCTCGTGTGGACCGGAGGTATGAACCTGCATTTTATCTCAGTTGTAGCTCGTGCTTGGACCCTGCATTGTTGAGGTTTGTTTTTAAAGAGCTTACCCTCACTAAGCTTTTATGCTTACGCTCTCTTTTGTTCGACAATGCAGATAAATAGCTTGTGGGTGGCAAAGGCAAGGAAAGGTCATCAAGTGTTGCTTTTGGTGAGCTCAATGTATGAGTTTTAAGTAATAAAATGTAATAGTTAAGCAATGGGATAGGTGTTATTGATTTGAGTTTTGATGTATGTCGTTGTTGGCTTGGTTCGTGGATGCCTTGTTCGATTGTAAATATTGTCTATGTTACATGCCATGAATGTCTACATGTTTTGGTTGCTAAGGCATGATATCTTAAGTGCTTGAGTGACCATATATGCATAAATTGCTCTTTTGTTAGAATGCTATGTATGAATGCTTTAATCCATGTTTGAGTGATTCCTCTGGCTTAAATATGTGTGCTTACATGTTTGTATATGCTTAGGTGAGTCGAGAATTGCATCTAGAGTCGTGTTTGAGGTCGTTTAGCTGAAAATTATGGACTTACAGTGCAGGGCGTATCGATACGCCTAAGGGCTGTATCGATACGGCCTTGCTCAGAGAACACAATTTTGGCTGGGCGTATCGATACACTGGAGTGTATCGATACGGTTCCAACTCTCTGGAATTCAGGTTAGGCTGGGCGTATCGATACACAAGGGTGTATCGATACACTCTTAACTCTCTGAAATCTTGGGGAGTTGTGGAGTGTAAGGCGTATCGATACGGTGTCCAAGCGTATCGATACAGTTCAACCTAGTTGACCAAGTGGTGTTGACCGAGAAGGGCGTATCGATACGCTCAAGGGCTGTATCGATACGGTCCTCTTATGTTGACCATAGGGTGTTGACCTTGGTCAAGGCGTATCGATACCCTCTGAAGGCGTATCGATACGTCCTGCTTAAAAAGGATAAATGGGTTGTTTTAATGTGCTGATTTGGTTTGTCGTTGATATATCTTTCGTGTTTCCGCTGTCGTGCTTCACATAGGACTTAATAAGGCATTTAGACAAGATTAATTAAAAAAATAGGGTTGCTAACCGAGGGGGAACCTTAACGGGTTTCGCTTCGGTTTTCCCCGTGTGACTCACTCGGACCGGTCATTCGTCCAGACCGGGATGAGGGGGTTACAGTACTCCCCCTATCAACATGCATAGAAGCAAAAAGAACAAAATTAACATAAGCATGAATCACAAACAATTTCAAGCAAATTTTGTCATTTTTGGGACCAAAAAGGTATCAAGAAAGACTAGTTAAACCTAATTCTCTTCTAAGAGTCCAAAAGCGCTCTTTATCTAAAGGTTTAGTAAATATATTCGCTAATTGGTTCAAGGTGTCAACAAATTCTATAACAACATCATTTTTCGAAACATGATCTCTAATAAAATGATGTCTAATTTCTATGTGTTTTGTTCTAGAGTGTTGAATGGGATTCTTAGTGAGACAAATGGCACTAGTGTTGTCACACCTAAGAGGTATGGTTTCCATTTTAACACCATAGTCTAAGAGTTGTTGCTTCATCCAAAGGACTTGAGCACAACAACTCCCTAAGGATATATACTCCGCTTCGGTGGTAGATAAGGCTACGCTATTTTGTTTCTTAGAGAACCAAGATACGAGCATACTACCTAAGAATTGGCATGTACCGGAAGTACTTTTCCTATCTATCTTACATCTCCCATAATCCGCATCCGAAAAAGCATGAAGGCTAAAGGTTGAATCCTTAGGATACCAAAGACCTAAAGTCGGTGTGTCTATTAGGTATCTAAAAATTCTCTTAATGGCAACAAGGTGTGATTCTCTAGGACTAGCTTGAAACCTAGCACACAAGCAAACACTAAACATAATATCTGGTCTACTTGCGGTAAGGTAAAGCAAAGAACCTATCATGGATCTATAAAGCTTAGAATCAACACATATACCTCCTTCATCTTTGTCAAGCTTTATGGAAGAACTCATAGGTGTGGCTTGAGGTTTTGCATTCTCTAAGACAAACTTCTTGAGCATATCACTTACGTATTTAGCTTGATTTATGAAGGTGCCATCATTCATTTGTTTGATTTGGAGTCCCAAAAAGAATGAGAGCTCCCCCATCATGCTCATCTCGAACTCACCTTGCATTAACTTAGAAAAATTCTTACAATAACACACATTAGTAGATCCAAAAATGATATCATCAACATAAATTTGAACTACTAAGATGTCATTGTTATATCTTTTTATGAAGAGTGTTGTATCCACCTTTCCTTTTTCAAAACCCTTTTCAATTAAGAAAGTTGAAAGTCTCTCATACCAAGCTCTTGGAGCTTGTTTTAAACCATAGAGAGCTTTTGTAAGTTTAAACACATGGTTTGGAAATTTTGAATCCTCAAAACCTGGTGGTTGTTCAACATATACCTCTTCATTTATAAAACCATTTAAAAAGGCACTTTTCACATCCATTTGAAAAAGCTTGAAATCATGATAACATGCAAATGCAAGTAACATTCTAATAGCTTCCATTCTTGCTACGGGTGCATAAGTCTCATCAAAATCAATTCTCTCTTCTTGTGTATAGCCTTGAGCAACAAGCCTAGCCTTGTTTCTCACTATATTACCACTTTCATCTAATTTATTCCTAAAAACCCATTTTGTACCTATAGTAGATTGATTATTAGGCCTTTCAACTAATGTCCAAACTTTACTTCTCTCAAATTGGTTTAATTCCTCTTGCATGGCCAAAATCCAAAAATCATCTTTTAAAGCTTCTTTAATGTTTTTAGGCTCAATGCATGAAAGAAATGCAACATGATTCATTAATTTGAGAGAGGATCTAGTAGTTACCCCCTTGGATGGATCACCCAAGATTTCACCATCTTTGACATAGTTTAACTCCCTTGGGTAAGATACCTCTTTTTCTTCACGAGCTAAGTCTTTTAAGCCTTCAAGAGGTGGTTCTTGTGATTCTTCTTCTTTAGTTGGAATCTTATCCTCTTTTGATGTTTGTCCTCCATCAATAGTATCAATGATTCCTACATCATCATCATCACAAGATTCCTTTCTCGAAAGGAGGTTATCATCGAAAACAACATGTATCGACTCTTCAACAACTAGAGTTCTTTTATTAAATACACGATAGGCTTTAGAGTTTAAAGAATACCCTAAGAAAATAGCTTCATCACTTTTAGCATCAAATTTACCTAGGTTTTTTTTACCATTATTTAAAACAAAACACTTGCAACCAAAAGGGTGAAAATAGCTAATGTTAGGCTTCTTAGATTTTAAAATCTCATAAGATGTTTTCTTTAAAATTGGCCTAATCATTACTCGATTTATAATATAGCAAGCGGTATTTGTGGCTTCCGCCCAAAAATATTTAGGTAAATTATTTTCGCAAAGCATGGTTCTAGCCATTTCTTCTAAAGTTCGATTTTTCCTCTCAACTACCCCATTTTGTTGAGGAGTGCGAGGTGCGGAAAAATTGTGGCTAATCCCATTTTCATTTAAAAACTCATTAAAACCTAGATTTTTAAATTCGGTTCCATGATCACTTCTAATGTGAGAAATTTTAAGTTCAAGATCATTTTGAGTTATTTTACAAAATGTGATGAATTTTTCTAAAGCCTCATCCTTTGTACTTAAGAATAGAACCCAAGTATATCTAGAATAGTCATTTACAAGTACAAATGCATATGATTTTCCACCCAAGCTCATTGTTCTAATTGGCCCAAAAAGATCCATATGAATCAATTGTAAACATCTACTAGTAGAGACATCATTTATGGATTTAAAAGAACTTCTATGTTGTTTACCCTTTGAACATGCATCACAATTTTTATCATTTGAAAATTTAAGTTTGGGTAAACCTCTAACTAGATTAAGGGAATTTAATTTTTCTAAGACACTCATGCTTGCATGTCCTAACTTTCTATGCCATGAGTCATGTTCATCATGTGCAACTAAGCATGCATGGGATGAATGGATGTCATCTAAATGCACCATGTAAATATTGCCTATTCTATGTCCTATGAGCATTATTTGATTTGTTTTAATGTTTACAATTTTACAACCACTTTTATCAAATAAAACATTAAAACCTTTATCACATAATTGACTAATGCTCAACAAGTTATGTTTAAGACCGTTGACATACAAAACATCTTTAATGTAGATAGAAGAGTGATTACCAATAGAGCCTATTCCTTCAATGAGTCCTTTTGAGTTATCACCGAAGGTCACTACTCCACCACTCTTAGGCTTTATTTCCACAAATCTACTTTTGTCACCGGTCATGTGTCTTGAGCATCCACTATCAAGGTACCAAGAATTTTTGCTTGAAGCTTTAGCCTTGAAGCAATGCTCCCCCTACAAACAAAGAATTTAGGTCTTGGTTTTTGGTACCCAAATCATTTTGGGTCCATAAGTGTTAGCCTTTAACAATTTGGTTCCCTTGGGAATCCAAGAAGCAATAGCATTTAAGTCATTAGAAATAATAAGATCTTTAGGAACCCAAACATTTCTAGTTTTATGACTTTTAGTTTGTTTATAAAAATTTCTTTGTTTAGGTATAAAATATTTTCTTTTTGTATATTGGGGTTTAAAATGATTTTCTTTCTCAAAATTATTTTTCCCAATATCAAAAGATGTTTTAAGATTATCCACTTCCTTTGTGTGATAATCTTGAAAATCGGAAAGAAGTTTTTCAAGTTCAAGATTTTTAGTTTTAAGATCATTTGAAAGATTAACTAAAAACAAAACCTTCTTTTCCAATTCGAAGTTATTTTTTAAAAATGTCTCATTTTGAATTTTTAAATCAGAAATTATTTTATTATTTTTCAAAATGGACTCCTTGTATTTTTCTACTAACTCATCATACACTTCTTGTAATTCATCATAAGCATCTTGAAGTTCCTCAATAGAAAAATCTAAATTGGATGAATTAGAGGTTACCTTTGATTCATCATCGATGGCCATGAGACATAGATTGACCACTTCCTCTTCTTCCTCGGAAGACTCATCGTCACTCCAAGTAGCTACTTGAGCTTTGAGGTTCTTTTTCTTTCCAAAGCTTTTCCTCTTCAATTGAGGACACTTGGAACGGATGTGACCCGGTTTCTTGCATTCATAGCAAGTGATTGGATCATTCTCTTCTTCCTTGCTTTTATTCTTGAAGTCTCCCTTTCTAATGAACTTTCTTCCACGATTTGACTTCATGAACCGAGTAAAGCGTTTGGCCAACATAGCCATCTCCTCATCTTCATCCTCACTAGAATCGTTATCTTGATATGAAGCTTTTAGTGCGATTCCTACTTTCTTCTTCTCAACTTCCTTCTTCTCCACTATCTTTTTCTCTTCTTTTCTTCCCTTTTTCATGATCTCATGGGTGAGTAGAGATCCAACAAGAGCATCAAGCTTGAGAGTCTTCAAATCTCTAGCTTCAATAATGGCCGTTCTCTTGCCATCCCATGACTCCGGAAGAGAGTACAACAACTTTCTCACTAGCTTGTCTTCGGGAATGATTTTGCCGAAACCCTTCAAACCATTGACAATGACCGAGAAACGATCAAACATCTTGGAGACACTTTCTTCGGGATCCATCTTGAAGTTCTCATAGCTTAGATTGAGTAGCCCAATATTTGTCTCCTTGACATCACTAGTTCCCTCATAAGTTGTCTCGAGAGTGTCCCAAACCTCCTTGGCACTTTCGATTGAAGACACCTTGGAGTAGATATCCGGACCAAGTGCGCAAAATATCACATATAGAGCTTTGTCATTCACTTGTATCCTTCTTCTATCATCATCCGTCATTTCGACTTTGACTTTTGGGATAAGTCTTTCTCCATCTCTCTTCATGGGAATGAATGGACCTTCTTCAACCACATCCCACACCATGTAGTCGGTAGACTTGATGAAAAGCCTCATTCTATTCTTCCAATAAGGATAGTTATCCCCATTGAAGAATGGTGGCTTGGTGGTGGATTGGGACTCATAGTTGGAGGTGGATGCCATTGCTTGACTTGTTGTTGATCAAACTCTCCTAGAATCGACTCAAGAGGGTTGTAATCCTTCCAATGAGTGTAGCTCTGATACCAATTGTTGAGTTGATCAAACAATTGCAAATGGCCAAGAGGGGGGTGAATTGGCAATTAAAAATTTTGTGAAGAGAATGTTGGAAAATAAAAATGACACAAGGGGTTATAGTGGTTCAAGTTCAACAACCGAACTCTACATCCACTACCTTAGCTCACACTAAGGATTTTCCAAAACAATTCACTACTTGAATTCGTCCCCTTTTCTTGGATGAGGAGGAAACCTTACAATATCGATTAAGCTTTTCAACCCCAAGCTTAATCCACTCAAATACAAAGAAGATTTTGGTAAACTCAAATATTTCCTCTCAAAGGATGATTGTCTACCCACTTACAATTACAACAACCCAAAACTCTCAATATAATATGACAAATTGAAATACAAAGAGTTGGGTATAAGAATATAGCTTTGAATAGCTCTAGGGTTTGGATTTTTGCTTTGATGATGCTTGAATGTGTATTGTTGATCTTCCTGGTGAAATGGAGCTTGTATTTATACCCTTGAATCAGTTTCTAGCCGTTTGGATGATTGAAATCATTGAAGGAGCCGTTGGGAACATTTTTTTCCAGCTATTAAGGCAGCTCCCCAGCATAGTGTATCGATACACGACAAGGCTGTATCGATACGCTCATTTAAATAACAACTAGCCGTTGTGCCTGAAATCAGAGTGTATCGATACGGTGGGCGTATCGATACGGTCCAAACTCTCTGTAAATCCCATTTTATTTGTTGCATCAAAGCGTATCGATACGGTTACCAAGCGTATCGATACTGTGCAACGGTCAAAATAGTTTTTCAAAAATTATGCTTAGTGTATCGATACGGTTATGAATCGTATCGGTACGGTTGCCCAGATGAACACTGTATCGATACGTATGAAAGTCGTATCGATACGCTATGTTCACAAAGAATTACAGTGAGTTTCAAGTGTATCGATACAGTGAGTGTATCGATACGCATGGGCGTTTTTGCATATTTTGTTTTTGAAAAACATGGAAAAGGTTTGAGAAACTTAATGTTTTGAGATCCAATCTTCAAACATTATTTTGTACAAAACATTTTGTTAATTTTTGAAACTTTAAAGAGTTCTTAAAAATTTATTTATTTTGCAAATTGGTCCTTAAATTTTTATGTTATATCAAAATCAATTTTAGTTTTACACAAACCCAATCATATGCTTAAATTTACTCAATTAGATATATATGTCTTATGTTTCTACATTTATTTTTTTAATTCAACATATATAATCATCGAATTAATTTTACATATATATCCCTAAACCCCAAACTCTAAACACTAATTTCACATATATAATTATCAAATTAATTTCATATAAATAACCCTGAATGCTAAAGTTAAACTCCAAACCCTAAATGTTAAACCCCAAATCTTAAATACTAACCATAAGTGTTTATGGTTTTAGTATTTAGTGTTTGATGTTTATGGTTTAGCATTTAACATTTAAGGTTTAGGGTTATTATGTGAAATAAATTCGATGATCGTGAAATTAGAGTTTAGAGTTTAGGGTTGGGGTTTGAAATTTATAGTTTAGTATTTAGTTTTTTGGGTTTATGGTTTAGCATTTAGTTTTGGGGTTTAAGCTTTATGGTTTAGCATTTAGTATTATATATGTGAAATTAGTTCGATGATTATATATGTTGAATTAAAAGAATAAATGTAGAAACATAAGACATATTTATCTAATTGAGTAAATTTAAGCATATGATTGGGTTTGGGGTAGTGGTTATTTTGCTGCTAGTCACACTCGGTTGCCTGGGCTCGATTCCCTGTCAAGCATATTACTTGAAGTCATTTTTTCTCCTTTAAACAGGTGGTGACACGTGTCACCACCTGATTGGAGGAGCGAAATAAATTTATTAAATCAAAATATAAATAATTAAAGTCCTCCAATAAGGTGTTGACACGTGTCACTATCTAATTAAATAATTAATTTATTTTATTAATATAAATTAGGACTAAATTGAAAAAATGTGTAAATAATAAGGACCAAATGTGTAATTATACCAATTTTATTTAACAGTCCCGTCAATTTTCCTGTTATTTTTAACGGCTGGTGGTCACATTGATACCATTTAAATAATTTGATGGTTTAATTACTTCAAAAAAAATAAGGTGGTCAAATCGCGACTTTTTTAATAGTATGATGGTCATTTATGTAGTTTACCTTATATTTAAACATGAACACAAACATAAAAATAAAAAAAAATTAAATATATATATATATTTACCCCTAAAGTTGCTCATTTGTTGGCCAGCAGCGTGGGAATGTTTGGCTGTCGGAACCGCCGGCTGCAGTGCAAGCCAGGGTGGTTGAAGATTGCAGCAGCTAGCCATCTTCTGTTGTTTTCTACAGTATTAGCAAAAAAAAAAAAGTTGCTCATTTGTCTCATTTTGGTACTTCAACAAAAATTCTCTCATTTTTTTTTGGTTTAAGTACTGGTTTCCGACACATTGGCCCGACTAATTCATATCAGGTTTTGTAGAGGCTCGTTATTGGGACGACCTTCCAACTTAATTTTCTCAATTCACAACGCAAGAATTAGAACTCTTGACTTTGTTTAAGAAACCTTACGCCTCATATTTTTAGACCAACTTGTTGTTGGTAAAAATTCTATCATTTAAATGGTTAATGTTACAAATCTCTGTTACCATTAGTCCATTATATCCATCATTTTTATAAAAAATAGAAATATTTATTTTTAAAATTATAATTTAAATAAAATTCCATTTTTATTATTTTTTTAATATTTGTAATGTGATGTTTTCTTATCATGGCATTTCATCTTAAAGGATGAAGTTAACATTGAACTAATACTGATCCCAATTTGCAAGTTCATATACTAAAGTGATAAACAAAATTCTTCAAGTGCCAAAAATGAGAAAGTGTATAATTTTAAGAGCTAAATATGTTTTTAATCCAATGATTATTTCAATATAATATAAAGAATAATGTGAACATATGAATGTTTTAAAATTGAAATCTAATAAACATTAAATCCAAATTACTCTTTTTGAATTTGTCTTGAAGTAATTGGAATGGACCACTTTTGACTCGCATGACATCAAAGATGGCAGTTTCTCCATCGGCCTCAGCATCATTGGCGGCCCATAAATTAACAGTACAGACAATGCACCACATCTTAGTGTATTGCAGTCGCGTCTTAGTAGGGACGAAGCCAGAAATTATGATTAAGGGTAAAATATAATTAATTGTAAAAATAAAAGGGACAAAATTTAAATAAATTGAAAATTAAACATCGAAAAGATTAGTTTTAGTGTATATGCATATTCAACCGAGTTCGAGTAATTAGATTTTTATCTCCAAGTTTGCTCAATCTTTAAAAACTGAAATTAACCAAACTCAAATCAAGCTTTGAGCCTCGAATTGAATTAAATCGATTTGAGGCCAAAAACAATTTTTGGCTCCAAAAGTTGATTTGAGGTCAAAAGCAATACTAAACAGTTAGCTTCTGGAGAAAAAACTGTTTTTGAAAAGTGATTTTCAACCCAAACATAAAAGTTAAAATTTTTAGTTTTTGCAGTTGTAAAAGTGCTTTTTAAGAGTCAAATTACAATTTTAACCTTCATTTGCTATTGTGTTTATTTATAAATTTATAATTCTTTACAAATATATAATTATATAATTAATAATTATTTTTTAGTTTAAAAATTATATATATTTATCCATGTCAAGTTTTTAAATAAAATATTTTAAATTTATTATATTTTCATGAAACACGTACAATTGTTAAAAATATATTTATTAATAAAATATTTTTATAATAATTTAAGCTGATATATTTCATATATTATAACATTAAAGAATTTGAATATCATTTACATATATACATATTAGTATAACTTACAATATCATGTCTAAAATGATCATTTATCTTCTTAAAAGTACTTTTTGACAGCAATATCAAATACTAAAATCTTGCAACCATTTTTTTAAAATCTCTTTTCAAAATTTCTTTTTGACAACACTTTTAAAAATCACTTTTTAAAAACAATGCTAAATAGCCCTAAATGACATAAAATGACGCTTTTGAGGAACTCGAATCCAGCTTTGAGTTGCGATTTTTGTCTCGATGGCGGGATATGCCTGGCTCTCACCCTCTGGTATTGGTGCATTTTCAAGCCTGCAGAGGTGTTGCACAATCCTTCAGGACATGTCTCCCATTACAGCTTATATGCAGAATGGTTACGATCAGGGATTCAAACAACTAGTGCAGTCCGGTGTTACGGTTGTTATTTTGTCGCTTCGGCTCTTTTCGTTGTCTACGTTCATCTCGATTAATCGTTATATCATTCGTTACATTTGAAATTATCACTTTGGATATGCGGTGAGAAAATTAATTTTGGATCATTGTGATTTTAAGAATTGATATTGTGTAAAATTGATTTTAAAGTAACGTGATTTATGTTTGGGAATTTTTTCTTTAAAAATTACGATTATGTAAAAATATAGTGTAAAAATCATGACGAAACGCAAAAGCTACTATCATCTAGCTTTTCCCAAAATCACATTTGGTGCTCAGAATTAATTTTAAATTTTTACATACAAACATGTAAGCAGGGCGTTCGAGACATAAAATTTCGATTGAATAAGATTTTTGGCCCTCCCACAGCAGAAATAAACACGCACTACAGTCCATCTAGTGTTTTAAAACAAATTTTGTAGCAGTCATGGCCGGCGCTTCTCGCTGTGATCGAGCGATTTCTTTTCAGCTTCTGCCGATTGTTTAGCATTTTTGGGGTTTTGGGTTCGACTCTCCAACATTACTTTAATAGATGGGATCTTAACCCATTTTCTTAGAGGGGATGCCTGTGGGATTGCAAAGCAGGAAAATACCAAATATAATCATGAAAAATATTTTATGTAGTTGTGGAAAAAAAAATTCACAAATGCTTTATTTTTACCGCATGTGTATGATACAATTGCCCGTAATCATTTTTATCTTTCATGAAAACTGAAATTTATATATTTATTTTTTGACAGTAACCCATCAAATAAAAGTTGTATATGTTCAGTGGCGGAACCAGAAATATATTTGAGGGTGAGGACGCAAATCATAAATATTATAAAAATTTAAGAATTAATTTATAACAATTACGAAAATTGAAGACAAATGTATAAATTTTGAAAAGTTTAAAGTGAGCACGGCCCACCCTACATTACATTTGGATCCGCCATTGTATATGTTGTTAGGGTAAAAAGGAATTAGATGATGGGTTTTCATAGTGTAATTGTAACATAGTTGTTTTTTTATAATATGAATGCTTGTTTTACGGTCCATATTTGGGGTGTGAGGATGTCATTTCCAATAATGCTGTTTTTAAAGTTTAAACTCGTTTCTCGTCCTTTGAAGTGCAATGTACTTTATCAATGCACCCAACACTTGTTGATTATAATATAATTTTTTCTATAAGAATTGATATATGATTTATTAGACCGTTAATACTAATTGGGTATTGCAAATGATTATCATGGATCAACCATTCAATTCTTAAATGTTAGGATTTAACATTGTATTTGTTAAATTAAGTGATGGATGGTAAATTCAATTCTTAACGGGGATGAATCAGCTGTTGTTGGAGGCGTAATAAGAGATGACCAAAGTAAACCAATTGGTGTTTTGGTTTTACAAAATTCCTCGGTAGGTGTTTGGTCTTAGTCACTGAATTGTGGGATGTTCATGATACGCTCCTTCACGTGTGGGGTTATGGGTTCTAGACGTATTGAACTGAAGTCGAATAATTTAAAAGTGGTTCATATCCTTAATAAGGATCATTTGGCCCTTGCGGGAAGTGTTCTTGTTGCATCGATCTTTGAGTTATTGGATCGGTGTTGAGATATAGTCATCCGTCATATTCATCGGAGCTAAAATAGAGTTGCGGATAAATTAGCGGGTTTGAGCCGAGGTGGATCTATGGGGGTCATTACTTTCATGCATCCTCCTCCTGCTGTGGTGATTATGGTTAATGAGGAGAGGAAGCGATAGGTGAACAAGGATCACAATGTTTCGGACCTATCCCAAATGGTCACCAACTCCATCGACTGCACATGATGCTTCTGGATTCGATGCTTGTTTGCAAGGAGGTTTACTTTTTGGTGCGTGAGTTTTATGGCCTTGTTTCGGCTTTGTTTCTTTTGGTAAATTTGTCGAGTATATCTCGAATTGATTTTTGTAAATACTACTATGATGTACTATTTTCTTCCGTTTAGGTTTAAGAAAATTTTTAACGAAGCATGTGCTAGTATCTTTTTTTTATAAAATATTTTTTAAACACGAAAAATTTTAACAAATATTTTTTTCATGTCATATTTCAAAATTTATTTCTTTAGCTCTTATAACAAAATTGTCTAGCGTTGTGGAACATTTTAAACTAAAAAATAAATAAATTTTCTGAAATCAATATTTTAAAAGAGAAATGACAATATATCAAAAAATTTGTAATTACTTAATAGATTGACGGTGGAAACTTTTAAATTCTAATCCTTAAATTATATTCATAATCATTAAATTCTGATATCATGTGAGAAAGGGATCATGGTAGCCGGAGATATGATGGATGGTGGTGGTTATTGTTAGAACCAAAAAAAAAATATTCATACGAATATTAAACCCAAGATCCATACATGTCAAATCATTAAGAATAAAAACTAGATTTGCGGAAGCGTACCTGAATCCATTGACGGAGATTTTTCCAGAGAGGGTTTGATCTTCCAAGATGATAGGTTACCTCTTGTCACACAACTCTCTGACGGGGAAGGAGAGATATGCAAGTTAACCTAGATCTCGGGGACCACTACCCTTTATATAAACTGAATTAAAATCAGTTTATTAATATTTACAACTCTGCCCCTCATTGAGTTATAAATTTAACTTATGGTATCTACACTTTTAACTCCATGACAATTTAATACCTATAACACGTGTAACATAATTGGTCACTTATTTTTCGTGTTAAACTTTATAATAGCAACATACATTATACATATGTGCCCATTATTATTGGATAACCCAACAATCTCCCACTTGGGCAACATATGTTTCCTGACAAATGTATAACCTTATGAGCTCAAAATTTGCTATCATACAATAGGTATTCTTTAACAATCTCGTCCATCAACTATATCTATATAGGATCAAAGCGGTCTTCGCCATATCAATCATGACTGGACCCATCAATGGTCACGTATACAAACACAATCAAATGACATAGATCAATCATAGATGCGTAGCATGGAAATTACATGTAAATGTGAACCGAACATGCCTATTTCCAACTGGTCCTCTTTAAACTTAAGTGAGGTCCTTATCAAAAATAAGAAAAAGTGAATAAACTGAATACTTAATTTCTGATCAGAAAAAAAAAACAAAAATAACCGAATACATAAATGTCCAAAATCAAATATAAAGCAAACAAATAACAAACTCCCACTCAAACAATAATGTCCTCAAATGATACAACACCCATATGAGCAGTGTGCTCATGAAAGACCTTGGGTGGTAAACCTTTTGTGAGCGGATCCGCTATCATAGAGTTTGTCCCAATGTGTTCTATGGATATTTGTCCACTTTGCACTCTTTCTTTTACAACTAGGAACTTTATGTCTATGTGCTTTGACTTAGACGCGCTCCTATTGTTGTTGGAATATAGTACTGCTGACTTATTGTCACAAAATAATTTAAGCGGTCTTTCTATGTTCTCCAAAATACGCAGCCCAGTGACAAAATTCCGCAACCATATTCCATGATTAGATGCCTCATAGCATGCTACAAACTCTGCTGCCATAGTGGAAGAAGCTACAAGTGTTTGTTTAGCACTTTTCCAGGATATAGCTCCTCCAGCTAATAGATAAATATAGCCTGATGTAGACTTTCTGCTATCTTGGCACCCAGCAAAATCAGAATCCGAATACCCTACGACCTCCAAATGATCTGATTTCCTATAAGTGAGCATGTAATCTTTTGTTCTCTGAAGATACCTCATAACCCTCTTGGCTGCTATCCAATGGTCCATACCAGGGTTGCTTGAATATCTGCCTAACATCCCAACAATGTACGCAATATCCGGACGCGTACAAACCTGAGAATACATTAAACTCCCAATAGCTGATCTATAGGGAATTTTCTGCATTTCTTGAATTTCAAGGTTACTTTTAGGGCATTGGGCAAGACAAAACTTGTCTCCTTTAGCGACAGGGGTGTCCATTGGTTTACTATTTTGCATGCCAAACCTTTTAAGTACTTTATCGATATAGTTCTTTTGTGATAATCCAAGAATACCTCGAGATCGATCTCGATGTATCTGAATTCCTAAGACAAAAGAAGCGTCCCCAAGATCTTTCATTTCAAAATGCTTAGATAGAAATCTCTTGGTTTCGTGCAATAAGCCTATATCATTCGTGGCAAGCAAAATGTCATCGACATATAAAACCAAAAATATATGCTTACTCCCACTGAACTTGTGATACACACAATCATCAACGATATTCATCTCAAAACCGAATGAGACAATTACTTGATGAAACTTATGGTACCATTGACGAGAAGCTTGCTTGAGTCCATAAATGGATTTTGTTAATTTGCAAACTATACGCTTTGGGTCTCCCGACTCAAAGTTTTCTGGTTGCACCATATAAATTGTTTCTTCAATGTCTCCATTGAGAAACACAGTCTTAACATCCATCTGATGTAACTCAAGATCAAAATGAGCTACAAGTGCCATGATTATCCTAAAAGAGTCTTTCGATGAAACCGGAGAGAAAGTCTCTGTAAAGTCAATGCCTTCTTTTTGAGTATATCCTTTAGCTACAAGACGTGCCTTATACCTCTCCACATTACCATTTGCATCCCTCTTGGTTTTAAATATTCATTTACAACCAATTGGTTTTGCACCTTCAGACAATGGGACAAGTTCCCAAACTTTATTTTCTTGCATGGATTTATACTCTTCCTGCATGGCATCAATCCACTTTTGAGAGTTAACACTTTGCATGGCATGATGAAAGTTGATTGGGTCATCTTCCATCATTCCATTATCATCCTCATTTTCAAGGAGAAATACAATATAATCATCCGGAATAGCATTTCTCATTTCTCTCGTGGATCTCCTTAATGGCACTTGTTGTTGAGGTTGTTGAATTTGTTCTTCTGGAACAATTACCTCATCCTGAATAGGAGGAAGTTGCTCAACATTATCTTGTTGAGGTTCCGGATTCACTTCTTGATTAATGACAGGTATGGAAACCTGAACATTATCAAAAGTGATAGCAGGAATTGAGTTGGAACTCAATTCCTCCTCAAAAGTAATGTCTCTGACCTTATTTCTCCCCCCAAATTCAACATCCTCAAAAAATGTTGCAGTTCCCGTCTCAAAAATATTCTTAATTGTGGGATCATAAAATTTATAGCCCCTAGATCGCTCAGAATATCCAATAAAGTAGCTGCTCACCGTTTTGGAGTCCAATTTCTTTTCATGTGGCCTATGAGGCCTTGCCTCAGCTGGACATCCCCAAATGTGAAAGTGCTTTAGACTAGGTTTTTGACCCATCCAAAGCTCATAAGGTGTCTTTTCAGCTCCTTTAGTTGGTACTCTATTCAGAATGTACGCTGCTGTCTTTAATGCTTCTCCCCAGAGGGACTCGGGTAAGTTAGAATGAGCAATCATACTCCTTACCATATCCTTAAGAGTTCTATTACGTCTCTCAGCTACACCATTCATACTAGGTGATCCTGGCATGGTGTACTGTGGGACAATACCACATTCCTCTAGGAATTTCGCAAATGGTCCTGGACGTTGTTCACCTGAGCCATCATATCTACCGTAGTACTCACCACCACGATCAGATCTAACTTTCTTAATTCTTTTGTTGAGTTGATTCTCAACTTCAGCCTTATAAGATTTGAACACGTCCAAAGACTGAGATTTCTCATGAATGAGATATAGGTACCCATAACGTGAGTAGTCGTCTATGAATGTTATAAAATATTGTTGACCATTCCAAGATGCCGTAGGGAATGGCCCACAAATATCAGTGTGAATTAATTCTAAGACGTCTGTAGATTTGTTGGCACCTAATCTCTTAGTTTTGGTCTGTTTTCCCTTGATACAGTCAACACAAACATTAAAGTCTGAAAATCAAGGGACTCCAAAATACCATTAGATATAAGTCGCTCAATCCTACCTTTTGAGATATGACCTAAGCGCTTATGCCATAATGATGCCGAATTTTCTTTATTTAATTTGCGTTTAGTACCACGTGATTCCACGTGCAAGGTTTCATTATATGATGCAACTGTATCTAGCAAATAAAGGTTGTCATAAGCATTTAAATAACCAGTTCCGACAATACTTGAATTTAAAGACAAAGTAAATTGATTGTTTCCAAATGAACAAGAATATCCAAATTTGTCCAATAAAGAAACTGAAACTAAATTCCGCCTAAAAGACGGAACAACAAAAGTGTCTTTCAAATTCAAATAAAAACCAGTTCCTAATAACAACCTAAAATGCCCAATTGCTTCAACTTCTACCGATTTTCCATCGCCCACAAAGATGTTTCTTTCACCATCACTTGGCTTTCGGTAGCTCAGGCAACCCTGCATAGAAACACTTATGTGAGTAGTAGCACCAGAATCTAACCACCAAGTGTTTCTAGGTACTGAAGCTAAATTAACCTCAGAACAGACCAAAGTAAGATTCATACCTTTCTTAGCACGCCATGCGTGATACTTGGTACAATCTTTCTTCAAGTGTCCAGGCTTCTCACAAAAGTAACAATTAATTGGAACTCGCTCTTGTTTCTTTTGAGCTGGACCCTTAGCAGCTTCATTCTGATACATTCTTTTCTTGCCCTTATCCTTAGAGGCACTGGCCAAATGAGCACTTTCAGTTTTATCACGCTTCAACCTATCTTCCACTTGTACACAATGAGAAATGAGCTCATTTAGAGTCCATTTCTCCTTTTGACAGTTATAACTAATTTTAAATTGGCTAAACTGTGCAGGAAGCGATACCAAAACCATAAGAACGAGCAAGTCTTCAGAAAGCTCGATCTTAAGTGCCTTAAGTTTTGAAGCGATATGGAACATCTCCATAATGTACTCCCTTATATTTCCTTGACCCTTATACTTCATAGACATCAAAGAATTCAGAAGTGATGTCATTTCAACCTTATCGTTTTTAGCAAAACGTTGCTCAAGATCGTCAAGGAAAGACTTAGCCTGAGTAATCTCTTCAGATTCAGTGCCCCTAAAGGCTTCCGGAATGCTGTGTTTCATGATCATCAGACTCATGCGATTAGAACGATCCCACCTCTCAAAATCCCTTTTGGCATCAGGGGTGCTATCCGCAGTGAGAGGTGCAGGTTGTTCTTGCCTTAATGCAAGGTCTATGTCCATACAGCCAAGTACTATAAGTACGTGTCTTTTCCATTCCTTGAAATTTGTCCCATTAAGCATGGGTATAGAACTGATATTAGCAGATATCGTGGCAGCAAATGAACTAGCTGAATATAGAACAAAAATAAAAAAAATAAACAGGCTCACATCAATATTCCATAATAAACAAATAAATTCAAAGAAATGACTAATTCCCCTCAAGATACCAAACACAACATTAATATCAAGTCTTTGGACATAATATTAACAGTAAACGGTACTCTTGTTGTAGTAATCAAACATTGACAATAAATTATGTCGAACAACAGATTAATCTTTGGACTAATGTATTGCACACATAAAAAAAAATACCTTATAATTGTCACACGTTTATTACCACAGGTGTCGTTGAAATTCGGCCAAATATTAATTTTCCTTTGGGCCAATTAATAAATGCATGAATTACAAAAACACAAACATCTTGGTATTTTGAATAAGTTAATCTACGCAGAAGCGGTCACTTTGGTGACATTGTGTTTCAATTAACCCACTAAAATATTAGACATAGCCAAAACATGAATTTTATTCGTTTCTAAAAAAAAATTTATCTTTATACCTGATGATCAAAACTAAAATTTTGATCCAACATAATTAAATATATATTTTAAACTATATATATATATCACTGATTGCATACATATAAATATTTAAATTAAACGATATATATATATATATAATCTACCGAAATTTAAATTCAATTGTTATAAACAATGAATCTGTAAGCATAAAACCTTTAATGTATCGAATATGAACGTCATTAAAGTTTCACGATTACCCAAATATATGTGTATACAGTTTACGATAAATTCAGGGATATGATTATCGCACATGAGATTATCAGAATATAAGTCTAAATAATATACTGATAATTATAATCGTGAATAAAAAAAAACATGAATATCTGATCAAACCCTAAATACCCAAATAACAAATACCAAATCACACATAAAACAAAGGCCGAACATTAGATTCTTCCAAATTGAAAACCCATCACCAATTTGCCGATTGCTAAACAACATAAGAGTCATCGCATATCAAAAGGGAAAAAAAAATTAACACATATATAAACAATCGGCAGTTCCAAAAAAAAAATCGTACCAAAAAAAAATCGTAGGGTTATCGCATATAGCAGGGATTTTGATCGGAAAAGATTTAAGAACAAATCCTCCAAAAAAAATATATATATAAAAGATTCTCAACGATTCAACATGACGAGGCTCTGATACCACTTGTTAGAACCAAAAAAAAATATTCATACGAATATTAAACCCAAGATCCATACATGTCAAATCATTAAGAATAAAAACTAGATTTGCGGAAGCGTACCTGAATCCATTGACGGAGATTTTTCCAGAGAGGGTTTGATCTTCCAAGATGATAGGTTACCTCTTGTCACACAACTCTCTGACGGGGAAGGAGAGATATGCAAGTTAACCTAGATCTCGGGGACTACTACCCTTTATATAAACTGAATTAAAATCAGTTTATTAATATTTACAACTCTGCCCCTCATTGAGTTATAAATTTAACTTATGGTATCTACACTTTTAACTCCATGACAATTTAATACCTATAACACGTGTAACATAATTGGTCACTTATTTTTCGTGTTAAACTTTATAATAGCAACATACATTATACATATGTGCCCATTATTATTGGATAACCCAACAGTTATGTGTGTGAAGAAGATAAACGGTGAATGAATTTAGGATATTAAAAAATACAGAGAAATGGAAAAATAAAATTTTTATTAAAGATGAAACGATAGCGGCAATTGACGATCGCAGATGAAAAGAGTTGACCGAGTGAACCAGCATCAAGATTTATCCGATTTGAGATCTGAGGTATAACAAAACGAACAAACATTAAAGTACATGAGATTTTAGATCCAAAAACGACATGAACCATATTCAATTATTTGTGAGCAACGGAAGAGAAACGTTTATAGGATCGTCGGCAGCAACGAAAAAGAATCGATGTTAAAGATTTTGTAGATCTAAAAAAACAAAGTGCATCCGAAAAGTCGGATCGTCGATCTGAGATGGCAGCAATGGCGACGACAACAGGTTTTGAAAGATATTACAGGTTTTGCAATTGGTACATTGCCGGTGAGATACCTTGGGATACCTTTAGTCACTAAGAAGCTTTCCATTTGTGAATGTTTTGTTATTGTGGAAAAGGTGAAGGCTAAGCTGGATCAATGGTGGAGTAAAAGGCTTAACTATGTTGGGAGATTGCAACTTGTTCGAGCAGTCTTATTCAGCATGGTTAGCTACTGGTGCAGGCAGATCCTTCTCCCAAAAATGTAATTCTGAAAGTGGAACAACTATGCAGCAGGTTCCTTTGAAAAGGAAGAAATGTTTCAGCACAAGGAGCTCGGGTTAGCTGGCAGAATGTTTGTCTGCCCAAAAATAAGGGGAGGGGGCTTAGTGTCAAGGACCTACAGACTTGGAACAAAGCATGCTTTATTCAACTGATGCAGAAATTTTTTCTTAGCAGTGACTCACTGTAGATAACTTGAGTGAGGGAGTATATTTTTTGAGGGGCTGATTTCTGGCAAATAGAATGCAAGCCTCATTTTAGTTGGTGTATGAAAAGGATAATCAAACTTTGGATATTGCTCAACCTCTTATCTCAGTTGGGATAGGCTGAGATTCGAGTGTAGCTTCACATGTTGCGTGGCATAAGTTAGTTTGGTTTTCCAATTATATTCCTAAACATGCATTCATAGCATGGCTGGCAATTCTCAATCGACTTCGTACTAGGGATCAGTTGAGTCGAATGAGAATTAAAGTGGAGAATAAAATGTGTGCGAATTGCATGGAGGAATTGAAAATTAGGGATCACATTTTCTTCGCTTATTCTTTTTCGCGAAAGGCATGGTCTGAAGTGCTTCAACTTTGTGGATTGCATAGAGATGTAACCAATTGGGATGGTGAGTTACGATGAGGGTATTCAGCAGTTTAAGGGGAAGTCTCTCATTGTCTTTGTACTCAAACTGGCTTGACAAACATATGTTTACCACGTGAGGGAAGAAAGAAACCGAAGATACTTTCGAGACATTTCTCGAACTCATGATATTTTGTTGAACTATATTAAAAAAGTTGTTTGCAGTAAAGTATAATATACAAATACTAGATTGGACACTGTAAATAGAAACATTTGTGCCGTCTAAAAAATTATTTGAGATGGCTGCCCAGAGGCTTGCATAGGAGTATGATGTAGTTGTTTTTTCACTGCTTCTTGGATAATAAAATACAACAATTATCTAAAAAAAAATTAAATTATTAAATATAAATCCCTAAATCTTACACCCTAAACTATAAAATTATGGCGCTTGTGGAAACTAAAAGTTTCCACGCCATTGTTCTATATAAATCCATCAAAAATGTAAGATTCAATATAATTTTTTACATATTTTTTGGATCATTTGATGAAGTAAATAGATTGTTGATAATATGAAATTACCACAGAAGAAATAAAAGAGATAAGAAAATAATGTTAACCATTTATTCTCTCTTCTAATGATTTAAAAATGTAATTGAATTTTACATGTCTACAATTAATTTTAATTATTCATTTACATCCGTTCAATAATTATATAGTGTAATAAGGTTAGGATCCACTTAAATTGCGTAAAATTTAGAAAATTTTCAGCTAACTGGATCCTCTCTATATTGGATATAATTATAAATTATATATATAGTGTAATAAGGTTAGTATCCAGTTTCAGCTAACTGGATCCTCTCTCTATATATAATCATTACAATTGCTAGTAAAGTCTAAAAGCAGAGAGGAGGCGCAGGGCAGCGATCCAAACAAACAAAGTCAAAGCATTGCAGAAAAGTACAAAAGGCAAAGCAAAAGGGAAATGGCTTTAAATGGATTTGGATGCTTAAAGATTCAAGAGCGTCTCTTAACTGGAACAGTATGCGGTGCGTTCCCCACTCCCAGGAATCCGCCCTCTGCCGCTGCCATTTCCCCCCGCAAGTCAACCGCTCTGTCCTTTTCCTCCTCCCTCCAATTCCAAGGTAATCTCTCTTTTTGAATCTCATGTCATGTGTTCGGTGCTTCAATTAAAATTTGAATCTCAGATTTGTTTGAAGTTGTTTTTGGAAACTTATAGTTTTTTTTAACACCGGATCTTGTCATTCTTCGATTTGATTCACGAGGTTAGGAATTTATAGATTTGTTTTTGAAATTAGAGGAAAACTTCACTCTTCAGTGCTAAGAAACAAAAAAAAAATGATGAGAAATGTAGGATTCTGACATATACTTTCTTAGTGATTGAAGTTTAGCTCAGCTAACAAAAAATGATGAGAAATGTAGGATTCTGATATATACTTTCTTAGTGATTGAGGTTTAGCTCAGCTAGATGGTAGTACATAATTGGTTCCAAAATTTATTATCTTCTTTGAAACTCGGTTTATTACGGTGAAAAGTGAAGATTGTATTTGTTTTGGAGTTTTGGATATAACTACTGATTCATATATTTATATTGATAAAATCAGGATTTGTGGTGGATAGGAAGCAGAGCTCCTCCTCTGTACAAATGGCGGCAGTCCGCCATTTGGAGGGATCTGTTACCAAAACTGAAGGCCTTCGCTTTGCTGTGGTCAGTTCTTTCTTTAATTTCTATTTGCGATTATAATGTCAAAGATCGAATATGTGTTTGATTGATTTTCATACTCTTATGTTATTACAGTGGTAATTTGTTTTTGTTACATTGTCAAAGGTTGTTGCCCGTTTCAATGAGATTGTGACAAAGCGGCTCTTGGAGGGAGCTCTGGGAACTTTCCACAAGTATTCAGTTAATGAAGAAGACATTGATGTGTGTAACAACCACTAACCACCCTCCTACTAATTATGCTGAAATAAAAGGCTTCTTCAATATTATGTTATCTCATATCTCTATTATGGGTTACATGTCTGCTTTGTCCTTGTATCTATCTACACGCCTGTGTTTTCTTTGCTAATCGGGCTGCAAATACAGACAATTATGTTGACTAATGCAGTTCAAAATACTAGGATGGAGGAGTAGGATATCTTGATTTGCTTTGTATGTCATTTTAGTTAGAGCGATCACTTTTTCAGTATATGAATCCCTTGACAAATTCCTTTCATTAATTTTTAGATAATGTGAGCCAACTTTTAGGATGGCTTGATCATTTCTTCACGTTCTTATCAGGTTGTCTGGGTCCCGGGTAGTTTTGAAATTGGTGTTGTTGCGGAAAGGCTGGCCAAGTCTCGAAAGTATCATGCAGTTTTATGCATTGGGGCTGTGGTATGATTTCTTTCATATTCCTTGGAAATTTCTTGTATAACTTTTTTTCTGCTCACGGTGAGTGCTTGCAATGCTATGCCTGAATACATTTTGCCAATTTTGTTAATCCTGCCAACAGATAAGAGGAGATACTTCTCATTATGATGCGGTCGTTAATTCTGCATCATCTGGGGTGCTTTCAGCTGGCTTAAACTCAGGTCAGGCCCATTTCGCGTAAAATGCTACCATGGTTTCAAGAATCAATTATTGTTGGCATCTGGCCTAAAAATTTAGACAACAATTAGATTTTCATTGACCAAAAGCATATATCTCGCTTTTCTTGTTTATTCATGCATATACTAGACTTATGTTATGCCATCAATATTTCAAGCTAGGCTGAAGTTATAAAGAACTTTGTTTGATATGCTTACCATTCTTTTAGACTGCAAGTATACCATCTTTCGTATGTGCTCTTTTCAAAGTGTTTCCTACTTTTCACCATATATTCTTAATCTTTGCGAATTTTACTCTTACCTGACTACATAATGCTATTATGGTAATCATTTAATCACAATTTTCATTATTTTCTCCTAATTGTTTCAATAAGACAGCACAATGGAACACATTGCAAGATTCTTTTCTTTTGAAAAGTTGAAAATTACCATCCTTTCAAACTGGGAGGATATATTTTTATGTGGCAGTTGTCAAATAAGATCTGCTTCATTCGCATGCCCTAAAGATTGAAAAACATTTTTCTGTAGGAAATGATTATATGGAATTTCTCGTGTTTTAATAATGGAGTCACCCGTAGATTTTTACTTGGCTATTGGAAGCTTCCCTTGTTTTCAATTTTTATAATTTCTTGTGATTTGAAGATGCAACTTATCAACTTGGCAGGTGTTCCTTGCATATTTGGTGTTTTGACTTGCGATGACATGGACCAGGTATGAGCTGGATAAAAGATCATTTTGCATTAAGAACTATAATGGGACACCCTCTCTAGCTTCCTTCACAATGAATGGAATGCGAGAGGGAGGGAAAATTCTTTTCATGCTTGCATAGTTTGCGCATACCATCTACCAAGTGATTTGTCATTTACTTAAGAGTAGTTTTGAGATGATATATTAGAATGTAAGAGGGGTTGACATTTTTATGCTTGGATGCAATTAAAGAAATAAAATGAATTCCACTGTGGAATTTTATGTAATTGATTCATTTCACATGACACATGCAGGCATTAAATCGAGCTGGTGGTAAATCGGGGAACAAAGGTGCTGAGTGTGCTTTGACTGCGGTGAGTTGATATGATAGCAATGGAGTATTCTTTAGTAGAAGCAGTTACTGCTTTAATGTTTATTATCTATTATTGGTATTTGAATTTTCAATTTCTTTGTAATTCCAACTTAGTTATCAAGGAGTTGACTGGAGGTATGTAAATAAAGGGATTACCATTCCCTAGCTCATTGTCGCTAATGAGTGAGCCTGTTGGTCCTTGTTGCAAACTTTTCCAGCACAACGGCAGGGTTGAGACCATTCAACCAGAACCCTATATGCTCCCATTTCTTAGCATTATTCTCAATCACCTTTGGCACTTCTGCGATATTTCAATTGTTTTGACGCATGACATAAAACATATGCATAACTGATTTAGTACCTGAGTTACTTCCATTATTTGTCTTTTGATAGATTCTGTAGATAATTTTCAATTGTTAACTTGCAAAAAAAGTTGTGCATGCCTGGATAGTCAATCCATTTTCATTTAACTCTTAAATCTTGTTCGACTGCTTCAAGCTAAGGATTTATGTTATGCTTTTGCTTTCTCGCTTCTCAGCTGATTTTATCAACTTTTGTCTGTCTAAATTCTAAACAGTTAAGTGTCTTTTGGATTATATTGCAGATTGAGATGGCTTCCTTGTTCGAGCACCATCTTAACTAGCGGCATCATTATGCAATGCATGATGGGGAGCTCGATTCAGTTCGACACACCCCTTTTGTTCCTGGTATTCTCTTTTCTCGGCAGTTGAGCTTTTTTTGCGTTGTTTCTGTAGGATCATTGCATTAGAAAGCAAAATGGTGGACATAGATCCTGAATTGTAACTCGAAATTTTCTTGTTGTATTGCGGTCGAAAATTGCCATCGCATCGCACTGAACCATGTTTGACGTAATAAATGATCAATGCTTTTGCTTTCTTGTGGTGGAGTTTCTTGATTAAAAAAAAGACATGGTAAAGTTTATTTAATTCATATTTTTAGGTGAATAATGTAGAAATCCACCAAAAGACATGGTAAAGTTTATTTAATTCATATTTTTAGGTGAATAATGTAGAAATCCACCAAGCCTAGATGTATCTATTTGAGCAGAAACCCGCCATCCACCACCATGTCATGTCCGGTGACAACCTCGGAATCTTGGGATGCTAGAAACAATACAGCGTCAGCTACGTGCTTCACATTCAGCACCACCCCTTTCAACCTTGTTTCCATATCAAAAGCCTTCTCAGTTTCATCTGCTTCTGTTCCGGTCAGGTGATGCGTTAGTGAGGCCATCGCCACCACGAATGGCGACACACTGTTTACCCTTATCCCATGTACCCCAAGCTGACGGCTAGCTGATCTTACCAATCCCACCACCGCATGCTTTGACATGTAGTAATCAGTGTCTGTGTCGCCTCCGCAGCTGGCGCCGACACTAGCCGTGCAGATGATGCTCCCTCTTACTCGCTGCTCAACCATGGCACGCGCCGCGTGTTTCACACAGGCAGCCATGCCACGCGCGTTGACGGCGAACAGGTGGTCGAAACCCGCCAGGTCTAGATCGAGAACGTTTTGATCGGAGATGGTCTTGCGCTTCTTGGAACGGATTATCCCGGCATTGCTGAACATGATGTCGAGCTGCCCGTAGTTTTGGACCGTCCATTCCACCATACCTTTCACTTGCTCTTCATTGGTAACATCGCAGTGGAAGTAGCGGCACTTTTGGGAACCGATGGATGCAGCTACCTGCTCACCTAGCTCATCTTGGATGTCAGCAATCACCACCATACGGGCACCATGATCGGCAAAAACACAGGCCGTGGCCTTGCCAATACCGCTTGCTCCGCCAGTGATGATGGCGACTTTGCCTTGTAGCTTCTTCTCAGACATTATTGGACGACTGAGACCAAACAAGCTTTGAGCTCCATTTATAAAGGCAAAGAGCACAGTAGTCGAAAAGATTCCCACTGATTTCGTGCTGGAAAGTGGCAACCTTGTGCTCAGCATGTTGTTAAATGAGTTAAATATACCCCTAAAAGTAATTAATTAGATAAACAATTCCTTTGAAGAATATTTAGATACTTTTCTTGATGAACTCGCGCTTTAAGTAAAATAAGTTACGAACTCGCGCTTCATTAAAAGCAAGTTTCGTGTTGAGTGAATAAGTAAGAAGACAAAATAATTTAATTTACTGTGTTTATTTTACATAAAACTCACGTTGGACTAAACGCGAGTTAATCTTACGTAGACTAAAATGAAATTTTATCTAAATAATCTTAAAATTATTTATCATTAATTATTTTTAGGGCATATTTGAATTATTTAAAGCATCATATTCATAAAGTAGAAAAGAAAAGATAACTCAAATTACTCCCTATGCCGACATATTCTCCCAAATTGGATTTTTTTATTTAAAGGTCACAATTGGCCAATGGCATCATCATTCTTTATGATAGTGTAAAAGGGTCATTACCTTCTTCTCAAAAGACTCGTGACAACTGATATCGAAGCGACTTTTTAACTGCCTAATTTCACGTCAAGCGCTCATGAGTGGAGTAGGCAGGGTGGACAATCGTGACAATTGGCCAATCACGAGAGTGAAAGCTCGTGACGAGGGCGTCACGAGGTTGAGTGGGAGGGAATGTCACGTCTGAGAAGAGGCGGAGTCATTAATACCACATCGGAAATGAAAAAGAAGGTCTTGGGATATATAAACGACGGCGTTGCACATCCTATCATATATATTTTTTGGGAAGAAGGTAATGGCCCCGTGATCCTAGTCCCTCAATAAATCAATTAGTCATATTTATTTTCTATTTATTTTTTGAAAACTACTAGTTTGATTTATTAAAAAAATGAAAATTTAAGGAGAAAAAAAATTAAAGTGAGTAATAGTTTTAAGCTCTGTTATTGCTAACGAACTTTATGAAGGTTGAGATGATGTAATGAATGGAAGAAATTGTGTTGAAAAGTCGTTTCATAATAAATATTTATAAAATTTGATTTAAAATAATCGAATATGATTAATTGTGATGGGGACATGGTGAAGTTTATTTAGATCATTATTTTTAATTGGATAATGTAGAAATCCAGCAAGCAGCGATGTGTCTATTTGAGCAGACACCCGCCATCCACCACCATGTCGTGTCCGGTGACAACCTCGGAATCTTGGGATGCAAGAAACAGTACCGCGTCGGCGACGTGCTTTACATTCAGCACCACCCCTTTCAACCTTGTTTCCGGATTACAAACCTGCCGAGGTAACTCTGCTTCTGTTCCGGCCAAGTGGTTCCATAACGAGGTCATCTCCACCACGAACGGCGACACGCTGTTTACTCTTATCCCATGCACCCCAAGCTGAACGCTAGCCGACCTCACCAACCTCACCACCGCATGCTTCGACATGTGGTAGTCAGTGTCCGTGCTGCCTCCTGTGCTGGCGGCCACGCTAGCCGTGCAGATGATGCTCCCTCTTACACGCTGCTCAACCATGGCACGCGCCGCGTGTTTCACGCAGGCAGCCATGCCACGCACGTTGACGGCGAAGAGGTGGTCGAACCCCGCCAAGTCTAGATCAAGAACTTTCTGATCGGAGTCGGAGCTGCGCTTCTTAGATCGAACTATCCCGGCGTTGCTGAACATGATGTCGAGCTGCCCATAATTCTGGACCGTCCATTCCACCATGGCTTTCACTTGCTCTTCGTCGGTAACATCGCAGTGGAAGTAGCGGCAGTTTTGGGGACCGATGGACGCAGCCACCTGCTCACCTAGCTCATCTTGGATGTCAGCAATCACCACCATGCGGGCACCATGATCGGCAAAAACATAGGCCGTGGCCTTGCCGATACCGTTTGCTCCGCCGGTGATGATGGCGACTTTGCCTTCTAGCTTCTTGCCGGACATTGTTGGACGACTGAGAACAAACAAGCTTTCAGCACCATTAATAAAGGCAAAGAGCACTGGACATTGTCACCAATTTTAAATATTTAATATATTTTTATTTTATTTTATTTTAAAAATTAAATATATGAATCAAACGTTACACATGATGTTATTGGAAGGGGTAATCTCGTACCCGGAACATGAACAGTAACAGTAGTGAGCATAATAAGGGAAAACGCAACATTAATGACGAAATTACACAAAATTATAGTTTGGTGACCAAAATAAGATAACAGTAACAGTTTAGTAACCAATGGTGATGTTTACTCTAAATAAATTATTATGTCTATAAATTTTTTAATCTAATAATAATTTAAGCATTCATAAATTTAAATATTAAACAAACTATGTCATGTACACCTAATTTTAGTTTAATACTTAATAAATTTTCATAATTAATTTATTATTTTGGCTCCTTCTAATATATCATTCTGACTAGAGATGGGCACCGAGTTTTTGGCCCACCCAACCCAACCCGAAAATACATATACTATATCCGCACCCGACCCGACTCGAAAATAAATACTTTATACCCGCACCGACCTATAGAAAAAAAATAATTTTTAGAGACTTAATTGTAAAAAAATAATTTTAAGGGACTTAATTGTAAAAAAATTATAAATTTAAGGACTAAATTGTAAATGAAAATTAAATTTTAAGGACCTAATTATAAAAAAAATATAAAGATGAATTATTATTACAAATATCCCTAAAAAATTAAGAAAAAATTACATAATTAGTCTCGAGCCGAATAAGATATTTTTCACCCTAAACCTAAACTTGACCCGAATCCGATTTTTCATTAAAAAATCCGACCTGGTCATGTCGGGTCGGAATCCGACCGAATCGGGTAAAATACTCATCCCTAATTTTGACTTCGTCTTTAGTAATAAAAAACTATTTCGCATCGAATTCGTTCGAAATTATTAGGTCTCAGCTTTGCTTTGTACCTTATCGTGGGGCACTATTATCAAGGGCAATGATATTATTCAATTGGCTATGTTCAAAAGAAAAAAAATATTAGCCACCCATGCCATGCCGACATATCATTACAACTTTTAAAAAATATCGGAAATCAATTAAAAATTACAGCTTTTATAGTAATAAAAATTATTTCGGTAAAAAAACAGATGATGTTCATCTTAAGAAACACGAATTCAAACTGCTTTGTTTACAAGATGTATGCACATTATTAAAGAATTAAAAATATATATAAACAGATACTATCTTATAATCAATTACCTTTAGACTATTAAAAAAATAGTTTACCCGAATCGAGTTTCAACAATTAACTAAAGTTTTCAACTGCATGTGCTTCACTTACAGTTTATACCAGGTAAAATTCATTTTTTTCTATTTAACTTTTTAAAACATTTTATGTCAAAATGGGTATTTAAAGTATATATTAGTACTTATTTTAACAAAAAAAATACTTTAAGTACCTATTTTGATTAAAAAATACTTTAAATACTTATTTTGACAAAATAATAAACTTTAAGTACCTAAATAAAAAGGTTGATGTGCTTTTTCTACTTATTTGTGATATAAGACAACAATTAACTAAAAGTAAAAAAAAAAAGAAGTAAAACGGATAATGTATTGAAATATCCAAATATACTTGCTATTCACAAAAATAAAACGGATACATATAATGAATATTTAAAAGTTAATTCGTATTGTACGAACCAACTTGTCTCAGTGGTTAAGGAGCGGTTGTTGTTTCTAGAAGTCACAGATTCAAGCACCAACAGCTGCAGCAGGGTGATTGAGCATGCATTGTCAAATGGTTGAGAGTGTATTCAGAACAGATACTGCTTGTAATCATCTTAGCTTTAAAAAAAAAGTTAATTCGCTTTTATTAAAAATTAGTTAATCTAATAGGATAAGATGCTAGATTTTTTAAGCAAGGTCAAGGGTTTGAGTCACAACGTTGTGAATAGAAAAAATTGGGTTGAGAATGTCGCTCCCGAGTCTCTACAAAACATTATCTGAATGAATCGACATGTTGGCCGGAAACCAATAATTAAACCAAAAATAATAATTTAAATCCGTTTTAAATGTGTTGTGATCCAAATATAAATATTATTTTGAATCAGAAAAAAAAAACAAGTTGAATATTTTTATGTTTTATTATTAAATTTAAATAATAATACATTTTAATAGTTTTATAATTCTAATAGAGCCGAGTTAATCAAAATTACAAATTATGCTATTAAAAACTTGGACCAGAGTAAAAATAATAAGTGCTAGTGGGTCTACTTGTACACATTCACATTACTACCCAATTAGCCAACTTAAAGGCCGAACCAATTCAAAGTTTCAATAGCAAATTACGAGACCCAATTAGCCAAATCTTAAGCTTTAAAATTTGAATTTAAGAAAAATATTAAAATTAAAATATTTCGGATGCTATTTAATTTTTCATTTTTTTCTAATTTTAGTAACAATATAATCCACGTCATAAAAAATATTCATCACAGCATTTCATGTTACATTATAAGAATTACCACGTCGACACGTAATGGTACATATTATCTAATTAATATTTTTTTATAATTATTGATATTTATTTTATTGGCTGATTAATCTATACTGGGCACAACAGAAATCTATTATAGAGGTCAATCAATTTGCTTTATTTACGATGACAGAATTTCATCTTTAGACCTTGCTCGAAGAATCTATTGTTTCATCTTGTTAGACCAACTGGTTGTTTTTATATTACCTAGTTAATTACTAAAATCGTAACATGGTTAAAAAATGGGATAATAGCACATTTGGTATTCATATTTTAACAAAATCCAATCTAGTACATTTGCTTTTAAAATGTTTAATGTGATACATGTCATGTGACAAAATATCCAGTGTGGTATCTAAATTTTGTAAAAACATTTAATATGATATCTAAACTATCATTCTGTATATTATTATAGTACATGAGTTGACACCGTTAGTGAGCCTAAAATCAGTAAAAGAAAATTCTCTATTACAATAATAACATACATATATAATGATAGTTCAAGAACTACGTGCATGTTTGGTTTTGTGTTTGGGGTCTAAAAATTCTGATTGAACGAGAAAACGTGTCTCAGTTATCGTGTTAACATGTTTGGATCTAAAAATTCAGACGTAATGTTAGACCCAAACGTGATTTTGGGAAAAGCAAGGTAGAAGTAACTTTTGCGTTTCGTGATCCAAAATCAATTCTACCACCGCAAAACCAAATACGTTAAATATTTTACCAAAGTACAAGTAATTTCTTATAAAAATATAAATACTGCATTAATAAAATATTTTAAAATTATTGATATTACATTAAATATTTTATCAAAATTTAAGTACTAAATATGACATTTATCTCTTAGAATAACTCATAATTAAACCATTTTTTATCGTGTAGAGCATATAACATTAGTAGTGTAGGCTGTCACGATTCATTAATTTAAAGCATGAAACGACATTGAATATAAGTGTCTGAAATAATTATGTTTTCCATGCATGTATAAGAAAGTTGTATACATATCATACTTAAATATTAAAGCAAAATGAAATATAACTAGAAATAATAATTCCAAATCTTTCCTACAAAAATTTGTACATTGTTGCATATGTTTTTTCATTGGATTTATATCCTATACATCTGCGGCGGTGGAAACTGAAAAGTTTCACAAGCGCCTAAGTTTTAAGGTTTAAGGTCTTAGTTTTAGGGGTTTAAAATTTAGAGATAGTGGTTATAATTTAGGGTTTAAGTTTAGAATTTAGGGTTTAGAGGTTGGGGTTTTGTTTTTAAGGTAATATGGTTAGGATTTAGGTTTTAACTTATAAACCTTGAATTCTAAGCCTAAACCCTAAATTATAACTACTATCCCTAAATTCTAAACCCCTAGACCCCTAAACCCTACACCCTAAACCCTAAAACTAAAGCAATTGTGGAAACTTTCAGTTTCCACCGCCAGCAGGGGCTGAACTAGAAATTTGTAAAGGAGGGGACCAAAACGAGATTAAAAATTTTAAGGAGGCTAAAATAAAATTTTATAAAGATTGAAGGGTTACAACACTGATTTTATCTTTTTTCTAAAGAAATTAACATGCTACTAAGGTTCAAAAGAAAAAGTTGGCGGAGGCCACATCCCCGTAAACTCCCGTGATGTTTCACCCCTGACCGCTAGTGTATACGATAATAATTCTTTTTCTTTTCCTGTCAGAAATTACTGACTCCTTATTTACAATGTGGGGGCATTTTTAAGGGCATGTTATCTTCGACTAAAAATTCACAGTCGCTTAATTGTTACAACAATAACGATATCAACTGAATCAAAATTCGAACAATCGAGTTTTAAGAATGTTCTATAGCTCACACATAAATAATGTTTTTGCACAACTTGATCTAGAGGTTCTTTTATCATTTCTTCAATTAGTTGGATCCCTCGTTTAAAATAGTTACTCTCGTCAAACTTGTGATTATAGAAAAAAAAAAAACTTAAACAAACACAATGAATGGATTTAATGTAAACAAATATGACATAGTAAATTTCCAATGCTAATTCCACTTAAAAATATTCTAAATTTAACCAGAAAATACACCCAAATCAAACCTGACCCTAAAGGGAACCAAAAGCATATGTATGAGTCTATATTTGAATTCATTTCTAATGCAAAGATGTCATTTCATCATGCAAATTTGATTATATGAAAATCCAATCTCTCATGCATTTCATGCTCTTCTCTCACTTAATGCCTTAAAACCTCTCTTCCCACCATTCTTCTTTCTTCTCATTTACCCTAAGTGATTTTCTCTCTCTTTTTTCGGGTTGTTTTCGGTTTTCGCCGTCGTGAATTCTCGAGCTTTTGGTTCGACGGATATGATGGTTAGACCTCCTTGTTGTGACAAGCTGAATGTGAAGAAAGGGTTATGGACTGAAGAAGAAGATGCAAAGATACTTGCTTATGTATCTAAACATGGAACTGGTAACTGGACTGATGTTCCTAAAAAAGCAGGTTAAAATTTGTTGTTAATTTTTACCTTGGTAATATTTTTTTTAGAAACTAACCCTTTTTTCCTCTTTTTTTCCTATGGGATCTCTGAGTGTGGTCTTCAGGGCTTAGAAGGTGTGGGAAGAGTTGTCGACTCCGGTGGACTAATTACTTGCGACCGGATCTTAAACGCGAAAGCTTCACTCCTCAGGAGGAAGAGTTGGTCATTAGGCTTCACGCCGCCATCGGCAGCCGGTAAAATTCGATTCCCCGAACATTTCATGTATGTTGTACTACATGCTGCAGTATATGTCATAAAAAACGAAGAGTCCGAGCAACATAGACTGCGACGGTAAATTATGCTTTTGTTGTGACATGGGATCATAACAAACTTTAACTGTCAATGTTGCATGAAAGAGGCTAACAGTTTTTTTAACATTGCAAGACATATGATATGACACTGCCTTGCCTTTTATGTGTGTCTGTCTGAATTTTTATTTTTGGTTGTGGTTCCAGGTGGTCTCTCATAGCACAACAGCTCCCCGGGAGAACAGACAATGATGTCAAAAATTACTGGAACACTAAGCTGAAGAAGAAGCTTTCCGAGATGGGGATCGATCCCGTTACGCACAAACCTTTTTCTCAAATCCTAGCCGATTACGGGAACATCGGCGGCCTCCCGAAGTCGAGAACCCGAATCGGATCTCTCAACCGTGACATGAAGAACACATTTCTAATAAAACCGGAGCCGCATCAACAGCATGCACCAGCAGCAGCAACACAAGGATTTACCAACATCAACAATTACCAATTGATGACAACAATGGCAGCCCCCGGGATCGAACTGATCCCGGAAAACTTCGTCCCGAACAACAACTTTAACCATCATGCTGCTGCTGGTTGTGATTCCATGGACCTTCTTTCTCAGCTACAAGCTATAAAACTCGTGACCGAATCCTCGAACTACGCCGGTTACCAAATTGTGTCACCTATGTTCCCTAATCAATACTCGTTATCGTTACCGCCGCCGTCGTCGTCGTCGTCCTCTACTACTTCTTCCACTTGTTCCACCGCAGCACAAGAGAAAACCGGCCTCGCCTTCAGCTGGCGTGATTTCCTTCTCGACGACGCGTTTTTACCCCCTCAAGGACCCGAATCCGAGGACATTGCACCTCAAAATCACAGCAGCAAGGACACTAGTGCCGAACACATGAATACTAACAACAACAACAACAATAATAATGGAATAATCCCGGGAACGGAGTGTGAGCTGCTAAGCTACGGTGTTCGAGCATCGTCGTCGTCGTCGTCGTCGTCGCCAACTGAAAGTTCATTTGTGGCAGCCATGCTTGATCAAGAACAGGAGATGTTCTCTGAGTTTGCAAATCTTTTGGAAGATCCTTGTTATTAACTTTCAGTAGGAAAGAATAATTGAAATATGAATAAAAACTTACATTAATGTGTACTCATTTGTAGCATCACTAAGTATTTGTACCACTTTGAACTAGTTCGAGATTCATAATTATTTTTTCTGCATTTGAATTTTAAGTTTCATATTTGAGATAAAGTAATATATAGTCATGAGCTTAACAATTTTTTTTCTCGATTCGATCTTTAAACTTTTTTTTTTCATAATAATCGAATTAATTGTATCATACGTTCCTAATCTTTTTTTATAATAGTCGAATTTTAAGTTTATACTCTTGAATGAATATAATTAAACTTTTAGAATTTTCTAATATATTTTTATAATTATTGCAAAAATTATAGTATTTTTTATACTTTTAGAATTTTCTAATATATTTTTATAATCTGTATAGTACGAGGTCCTTTAATTGGTCGAATGATAATTGAATTTCATTTTGTTCTACCTTGTGTGGGTTTCGTTTTTATTTTTTATAAACAAAAATGACTAAAAAGCAATTTTTAATTTAATGAAGTGATTTGAATTTAAATTAATAAATATTTATAGTAAAATTTAAATATTAAATCTCTAACTCCAATTCAAATCTATATAGATATTTTTTTAATAAATTTTTAATATGGCAATAATAATTTTAGAACCATTCAATAAATTTAACAAGTATTTATAACTTTTAAAATTTTAATGAGAAAAATAATTATTTTAATATAATTTAATGATCTTTAATCTACTCGTCATAAATATAAAATTTTGAATTAATTTAATATTTATTGATGTGTAATTGCTTTCTTCAAATATTTATTGATTGCAAAAATTATATTAATTAATTAATTAAATATTTTGAATCCAACAAATAATTTCGGCGAAAAAAAGATGCCATTCATCTAGGAGATCGAGTTCAAATCGCTTTGTATAATTAAAAAATAATCAATTTGACATTTTATGTTATTACAAAATTAAATATGGAATGAAACAATATAATTAAACACAAACATAAATCATACAAAAAAAATATCAAAACCTATAAAACTAATTGGTTTGTAAAATTTAAAAAAGTAATTAATTAATTATAAAACAGAAAGATGTTTGCCGCGTGAAGATTAAACATAAAGAAACTTGACCGATAAGCATAAAAGGAAAGATTAAATTTTACTAAAATTCTGCACTGTGTTTTAAATATGATTATTTAAAATACAATACTATTATAAGATACGAATTAATGATTAAAATTTGCATTAATAATATTAATTAAGTACTTTGAACCAATATGATTAGAGTATAAAATAATACAATAAAATAGTTAAAATACAATATAAACTTATATTCGTATTAAAATTAATGTACTGATAAATAGATCGGGACAAAGTTGAGCAAAAAAAAAAAACTACTAACATGTAAAATAACTAGAAAATTGATGTCATGAAACACTTATATGCACAATAATTTTATTTACGTAAGAAATTCATGACCTAGACGAAGTAATTTCTACAAATTAAACAAATTCTTCAAATTAAAGTTCAATTTAACCATAAGTTTAGATGGTGAAGAAGCTAAAACTACTCCTAATAAGGGATATTAAGATCAAAATCCAGCATCTTCTTAGAATCACTACACGATCCTTGTTCGATTTTTACCTGCACCATCTTTCCCTTCAATAGATCATTTTTCCGATGGCACGTTTTGTGTCCACCGAGTGCCTGACCCGTTGCGAAAGTCTTGCCACATATGTCACATTGGTACACACGTTCTATCGTCGTAGCAATCTTCATTGACTCTCTTTCTTGCCCCGACCTGGATTTGCTAGACTTGTTACAATTTTCAGTTTTGAGGTCATACAAAGTCTTGTTCAACTCGAACTCTCGACCGCAATAACTGCAGAATTTGATTCTTGAATCTTGTTGGGCTTCAACTTCACCACCTCTCTCCATCAATCGAGTTTTGTGAATGGCTTTCGAGTAATTTGAAGCTGAAAAAAACGAGAACAATGAGATGAAAAAATAATAAACAAATGAAAAGTTTAAAATCAAACCAGCACAATTGATTATAAAAAGAAAAAGACTCACTGTGTGTATACGTATACACTCTCGCCCTCTCTCTCTCTCTATATATATATATATAGTGATAGTATAACATAAAACCCTAGTTATTAGAAAGCTTGATTCACAAGTAATTTTAATTATGTAATTTATTTGGAAAGCTGACTTCTTTGTGACTGTATGAATCTTCTTTGTGGTATATTTTATTTAAATTTATTTTTGATGATGTGTTATGTTTTTTTTTTACAATGATGTGTCATGATCTTATTTATTAATAATACATAAAATAATATATTGTCGGTGAATCAAATACTTACCTTTATATTAAATCAAATAATTTTAATTTTAATTGCATAATTTAAAATTTTTTTCAACATTCGCATAACGATGCCATCATGTATATGTGCAAACAATTTTATGAGTGAAAAAGTAGGAAACGTTGAAAGCAAATTAATAAAAAGCATGAGTTTTTTTTTTCTCTCTCAGCCAATTAGGATTTTTATTAATAATTAAAACCACATTGTCGTGAATAACATATATATTAAAAAGAAAATTACAAATGTAATGATACGAGTTCAAAAAAACCGACAGTTACTTAAAAAAACAAAATTAATTAATCACAATTTTTAATTAAATAAATACCTAATTGATCCATAATTGAAAGTAAACACTAATCTGACTTTTAGTACATGGGGAGACTAAAAAGATATTTAAGCCCTTTTTGTATTCACATAGTATAATTAATATTTATGTGACGCGTTGGCTTAAAAAATAAATAATTTGTATTTCGCACCAAATAGAAAAATATATATCATGAATTTTTTTGACAAAATATATTCTGAATTTAATAAATACCAACTGCTAGGGTTGAATTCACTTTGTCTATAAGGTGTGTATATTACCAAAGGGGTTAGGAATTTATACGAACAAATATTATCTTGTAATCACCTGTATACTATTTAAAAAAAGTAAAGTACACCCGAACTTTTAGGGCGAGTTCATTTTGGTCACCGAACTTTTAAAAATTTTATTGGGGTTCACTCAACTTTTAGTCCGCTTTCATTTTGATCCCTCTTATTAATTTCCGTTAAAAATACTAACGTGGCACATTATCTCCTTCTTCAACCTCTTTCTTTTTTCCCCTATTTTTCTTGTTTTTTCTCTACAACCAAAATCGCTTTGTTGGAAACAGAGAAATCTGCGTATCAATGTGAAATTGAATACGAAAATGTATTAATTGATAGCCAAAATAGATGATAGTGACTTTCTGATTTTCTAAAGTGTTTTCCATCAACGTTGAGTCCCTGAAATTTTTAGAAGATTCATATTTCCATAACGCCCACCTCGAACCGGTTTCAACCCGAAATAAAAAAAATTTCAGTGAATGTGTTTGAATTTTCAAACCAAACAAAATTTGTTCAGTCCGATCTTAATAAATTTCTTACCGCATGTTCGAAGTCACTGGACATGCCCATTGAAAGCTCACATTGGTCTTCTTCCATTCCGAGCGCTTTACAAACCTTAGCTCTACAGTTTGATAGTGTCTGTTCATCACAAGATGTAAAAAATGTTGAATAATGATATCTAACAATGTAAAATACGAAAAAAAGGCACAGAAGAAAGCCTAATTTAGGTTCAGAAGTAAGGAAAATAGCCACAACAACAGAAGATAAAGATATATGGACTACTACATGTTAGGGAAAGAATCACTTCTCAATGAGTCCATTACCTTTAAAGTCTCCGGTGTTGATGTGTAGTCTGACATCCCTATCGTTATTAAGTTAGAAAACTCCAAATGTGGACAACGCGATTTAACATGTCCAATAAGCCGAATACAACCTGATGGATCTATTTCTGATTTTGCTGAAACAACATCGAATACAATCATCAGTGGTGCATTTTTAACGGAAGTCGCTTTGTTGCAGAGAAAAAAATAGAGGAAAAACAGGAGAAAAGAAGTTGAAGAAGGAGATAACGTGTAACGTCAGCATTTTTAACGGAAATTAACAGGAGAGATCAAAATGAAAGCGGACTAAAAGTTGAGTGACCCCAATTAAAATTTTAAAAATTCGATGAACAAAATGAACACTCCCTAAAAGTTTAGTGATCATTGGTGTACTTTACCCTAAGAAAATATAGGACGAGTTTGTCTCAAAATTATTTTGTTTGTTAATAATTCTGAATGATTAATTCGAATATTTGTGGAAGTAAATTTTACTATTTATAATCTTTAATTAAATATTTTAAATCAAATTAACTTCAAAACTACCTACTTTTATCTCCTTATTATCTAATTCTAACTTTCTCCTCTTCAATCATGTTATATATTCTTTAGTTTAATTATCAGTATCTGACTTATTAGTCGATTAATTCAGATCGAATTTTGTAAAAATTCAATATAAAAACGATCCTTTTAGTTTAATTTTTTTTCATTTACAATGTTAAAATTTAAGCTCTTGACCTTATTTAAAGAACTTAATATCTTATCCAGCTAAATCAACTGATTCGATATTTCTCTTATTTAAGAAGGAAGAAAGAAAGAATTTGTGTCGCGTTCAAAGAACGCAGTGGCATATTCAGCATCGCTAAAAATCAACGGTCGAAGGGACCCACCTCTTCCAAAAGGATAACACCGAATAAATCTGAGAACCCTAATAAGATCTATTTTAAAAGGTTTAATTTTATTCTTAGTCCCTGTACTGTCAGTACTTCTGAAATTTAGTTTTATTTACTTTTGATTACAATAATTTAGTCCTTCTACTATATATTTTTAAAATTAAAATCTCAATAAAAAATCCAATTGATTACATGTAATGGACTTCCATTAAATTTTAAAACCATGGCATTTTAATATTAAATTTAAAAAATTAAAGTTTATTTGATGACATAATCTTAAATTTAACATAAATATCAAATTTGTCAATTACATTTTTAGTTTTTTAATGACTGAGTTCAAAATTTCAAAGCCTACAATATTACGTTTAGGTTTAACTTGGGTAAAGTCGAATATGGTTCAGATTTAGTTATAGTTTATATCAAGTAGTTCAAGTCGGGTATCAAATTAGGTCATTAGTCGATCTCGGGTCGAGTCAATTTTCAATTGATCGGCTTTTGGGTCAGGTCAATATTGGATCTTTTGAATTTCATGTCGCGTCAATATTAGATCGATTAGTTTTTAAATCAGGTCAATATCATATAAGTCATTTTTCTTGTCAGGTCAGTAACATACCAATTAGTTTTCGGGTCGGATCAGCTTTTGGATCATCGGGTCAATTCGGGTTGAGTTTGATACGAGTTCAATCAAATATATTTAGAATTATTGATATATTTGTCTCTTTTTATTTGTTAATTTTACATTTATGCTCAATTTTAACTCTCAATTGCACAGTGTTTAAAATTCAATCATCAGTATGGATGATAATTTGACCTAAACCTAATCTTATAAGGCGTGTTAGAGTTTATGATCCACATTTCGTATTGATTTGACCCAAAAACTTCACGGTACAACCTACTTGGTGAATAAAATAAAAATAGAAAAAAAAATAAAGATATGTGATGGATGCAGAAGAAATTAGTCGAAAATGATATTGGACATTAAACTATTTATCGTAATTTTAAATTATTCATTCACGTCAAACTCAATTATCAGGTTAAAATCATGTCAATAATCAATTCGAATCAACTTAATTTAAAAATCAAAGTCCAATTAACAATTTTATGAATCATACTTCAATTTAAAATCAAACATCTAGAGCCACTAAGTTTTCAAAAAAATTAAAGAGTATAAGGACTCGGATCATAACTAGACCCTTCAAAAATAAACATACAACAAAAGCTTATACTTTTAAAACCCGCACGTTTACGCCACTATTTCCCTAATCTGCCTCGGCCAAAACCAGAGAGTAAACAACAGAGAGCTAATAATGTCGGACGAGGAGCACCATTTCGAGTCCAAGGCCGACGCCGGCGCCTCCAAAACCTACCCTCAACAAGCCGGAACCATCCGTAAGAACGGCCACATCGTCATCAAGAACCGTCCCTGCAAGGTCTCGTCTTTGATTTGAACAATCTATTTGATATTATCGCAAAATGAACTCGGACTTAACTTTTTGGATTTGGGTTTTGTTTGTTTGTTTGTAATTTGCATTGAGATTTGAGATTCTGATGGTTTAGATCTGTTCCTTTTAGTTATTTTAGTGGTTGCGTAGTTGAAATCTATACTTTGCGTTTGATTTTACTCTTTTTTTTTTTACTTTTGCTGAAGTGAAAAGTGATGCTTTTGTTTGAACCCTATGCTTGTTATTTGGAACTTTATAATTAGAGGGGGACAAAAGCAAACAACTCAGAGTCTTTAGTATATTAAGAAATTTATAATTTTTGTTTGGATGATTTGATAAATATGGCGTGTGATAAAATTAGTGCTGACTGTTGATTTGCGGATGGAAATCCTCTGCCCCTTTTCGGTGCGGTTTTAGGGTTTATGGTTAGGGTTTAGGGAATTTATGGTAGAGTGTATATTTTAGAATATATGGTGTAGGGTTTAGGATTTAGAATTTAAGGTTAGGGTTTGGAATTTAGTTTTGTAGTGTTTTTTAGTGTTGAGGCATAAGTAAGGCACTGAAAAGGAGCAGATAATTTTTATCCTTGATTTGCACCCTATGATTGTAATTTGGATTTTAGCTTTATAATATCTTTTTTGTAAATGAAAAGAAAATTAAGGGGTGTTAACAAAAACAAACATTCAGGTTGTTGAATGATTGTTGTGATGATGAGCAAGCTGATGATATGACATGATAATTTATGCTGATTGTTGATTTGGCCTCTATGATTATTATTTAGATTTGGGTGCATAATGAATTTTGCAAAATTTGCTAACTTGGTTGTTGTTGTGTTGCACGGGGCATTTGACAGGTTGTTGAAGTTTCCACTTCCAAGACCGGGAAGCACGGACATGCTAAGTGTCACTTTGTCGCAATCGACATCTTCACTGCTAAGAAGCTGGAAGATATTGTTCCTTCTTCCCACAATTGTGATGTATGGATTGTTCTCGTTCTGGTTTTAACTTCAATCTGTCGTGTAATTTGATTGTGTTAATGGATAATTCCGTTTGTTTCTAACAGGTTCCACATGTCAATCGTACTGACTACCAGCTGATTGACATTTCTGAGGATGGATTTGTAAGTTCATTTTGCTTGATGTTCTTTCTTTTTATTTGTGTTTGTGTGTGTGTTTCTTCTAAACTAGTTAAATATTTCAGGTGAGCTTGCTTACCGATAGCGGAGACACTAAGGATGATCTGAGGCTCCCAACTGATGAGAGCTTGTTGAAACAGGTCGACTAACTATTTTTTGAATATGGTTCTTTTTCAATGAAGTAGCCTTTCGTTTTATTTGTATTACTGATTTAAGTTCTAAAAAAACAAAATTCATTGTTCTGTCTAAGGTTGGCTGTTGGCTACTTTTGTTATATTTTCTTAGTGCAGTGCGATCGATCCCCTTTGACCACATTAGGGAGGCTTAACAAATCTTATGTTTTACTCATTTCAAACTTATCTTCTTTTGATTTCTCAGCCTCTTGAAACCGGCATCCTGATTGAATCCCGAATGCCATTGGGTGTTTAATCCATTTAGCATGTTTAAACCTGCTGGATTTTGCATTTCTCTTTATCACTGTGTACTTATATGCCTGCATTTCTCATTACTTCCCATTGTGGTGCACATATTAGGACTGATACCTGTTCCATTCATGAAACTGTGGTTGCGTTATTTGCCTCGTCAAGATGAAAGTTTTATGCATTAATGTCTCTGCATCCTGGTATGAACCTGCATCCGATAATACCCTTTTTTTCTCGACTGCAGATCAAGGACGGTTTTGCCGAGGGAAAAGACCTTGTTGTCTCTGTTATGTCTGCAATGGGGGAGGAGCAGATTTGTGCACTCAAGGACATTGGTCCAAAGTAGCTTGAGATTGATTTGCTGTCTGAAATTGCAAACTTTAAACTTAAAAGATTTCTATTAAGAGCTTTAAATAGTTTGGCTCTCTAAGGCTTGGGAGTATAAATGCTGTTTGTTGTGCTATGTTGAAACTGTTTCACTTTTACAGTCCTTATTCTCTAGGCTCTCGGTTTTCATCTTTGTTGCTTCGGTTTAAAGAGTGTTTTTCAACAATATTTAAATCCAAAATTAAATAAAATACAAAAAATAATGTTAAACTGGCCCTTATTTGTATGTATTAACCTCGATGAAAAATGATTTTTTAATAGTCTAAAGGTGATTAGAATGTAATATACGATTTAAACCCGTGTAACTGTGCTTTATAGGGTGAACATCATCTGCTTTTCTACTGGGACATTTGTTGGGTGAAAACAGTTGAATATCAATATTTATTTTATAATTCTTGTTTAATTAAATTATAAATATCAATTAAAGTCGAATTAATCTGAAGTACTAAAACATTTATCAAAGATCTAAATATATTGTGTCATATCTGATTATTGAACGAGTCGGGGCAGACATTTTTGCTTTGATTTGGGGTGTTGGTTTTTTGTGCTGATGATCGAAGATGTTGAATTTGGTCCTATTTATAATGCTTCGTGGAGGCTTGGGGTACTTGTTCTTGTTTATTTATTTATTTTAAAGTTGACTACTTTGGTTTTGGATTATGATTTGCTAATATCTTTGTTTGAAGTTAGGTTTAAATCATTTGAATGATTGCCAATTTTCTTTTAATAAAAATGATTGATAATTTTGAAACTATATTTACTCAAGATATATTTACTTCTATAAAGGGTTAATATATTGTTTGGTACCTGAGTTTGGTTTTAATATTCAAATTGGTATGGAAGAAAAAAATAAAGAAAAATCAGAGTTTTAGTTTTGATTCTTCATAGATAGGTTTCCATGGTCTAATATAATGGCCTTATCATGAACACCAACAGGAAAAGATGAAAACAATTAAACTCTATTACCAAAAGATGATGTCAATTTTAAATCTTAAAAAAACACTTGAACATCAAAAATACTGTAAAAGATAAAATGGTGCAACTTTAACAATTCTGACTTCAAAATAAACTACATGAGAAGAATTATATATGTTACTATTTGAAAATAATCGGGTATGACAGAAACAATAATTTACAAGGTGATTTACAAGATCAGATGGTTGTTTGTACCAAACTTATTGATATTGATTTGAAATTAATGATTGGATTAAGGTAGTTATTTTATAACTGAAACATGAAAGGCAAGCTTCAATGTGAAAAACATCTAATGTAATGGAATGTCTTAAAGATTATAATGACAATTATAAAGATGAGGATAGAGGAGTTCTGAAGAATTCTCAAGATGATGTAGTGCTTGCTTCTCCGGAAATCTTTAAAAAATAAGAAAAAAACAGAGCAAGTAAAGAAGAAAAAAATGGAGGAAGAAAGAGAATTAAGGTGTCAGGTCAGTATTTTTAACGAAAGTTAACGGGTAGACCAAAATGAAAGCGAACTAAAAATTAGGTGACCTAAATAAAAATTTTAAAAGTTCGGTGACCAAAATAAATATTATCCTAAAAGTTCGGCAACCACTAGTGTACTTTACCCTTTCTTTTATCCATGTATATGATATTTGACCTGTGTACTCTGAGTAAAAGACATCAATGCTTTATTTAGGATAAAAAAAAAAGAAAATTCAGATACTAAATTGAGTATTGAAGTTAATTCAAGTACATAATTAGGATGAAAAGAAATCCAATTAAAAAACTTCGGTATCATATTGGACATTGAACAGAAACAAAGTATCAAATTGTGAAAAATTAGATTCTATTTGGTTTTAAAAAATATTTTTTATTTTTGTTTTTTAAATAGTTTTCATTTTTTGTTTTCTAAAAACTAAAAAACACATTTGGTTAATAAAAATAAAAATAATGAAAATGTGTTTGTATCTTGTTTTGCAAAATAAAAGGCTTAAAGGTCAAATTAGCTTTCAACGAAAAATAAAAAAATCAATTAAGCCCTTATAAAATTTTTACACTCAATTTAGCCCTCATAATTCAAATTACAATTGATCAGACCCTCATAATTCAAATTACGATTAATTTAGCCTTCTTATAACGTTGACCATTATAATTGATTGTTAACTCACAAACAATAATTAAGATAGTAACACGTGGTGCACTTGGAAATATTTAAAAAATCTAAAAAAACATATTTAAAATTAACCCCTCCATAACTACACACCTTAAAATACTTTGCTAATTAGTTTCTCTCCACAACTATAGTCTTCACTTGGATCCATTTAAATGCTATGGAGTTTGAATTGGTTGGAGTTAAACGTGACATCTCCAGTTTTCAACATCCATTTTCTTCTTAAAACATGCGATTTATTTGTTAAGGATTGTTTGTTTCCTAGGAAATTAGTAAAATCCCATTGAGAAACTTAATTCACATGAATTGGAGAAATATTGGATAGGGGATCTACTAGTTCTCACAGTAACGATAACAAAAGGGTTTGGGATTTGAATTAAAAAAAATCAATAAAGACTAAATTGGAAAAAATCAAAATTATGATTGTTTTAAAATAAAAAATTAGTAAATCGAAAAATTAGAAAGTATTTTTAAAATTTAAATTTATTTATAATTTTTAAATATTTTTTAAAATTTTTACGATTTAAATGACGTAACACTTTTAGAGTGCGCCACAAGTTATAATTTTATTGGGTTTTAACGAGTTAATGGTCAAAATTTGGTCAATCGTTACGAAAGGACTAAATTTAGTGTGTTTTGGCTAATGAGTGATAAATTGCGTGCAAAAAATCAATAAATGATTAATTAAATTTTCTTATTTTTTGTTGAGCACTAATTTGATCTTTAAGCCAAATAAAAATAAACAAATAATTACTCATTAAATAATTAAATTAAAGTATAATTGTTAAAAATTATTATAATAAAAATAAAATATGATTAAATAAACTAAAATTCTAAAATTGGCATTAGAAGGATTCGAACCTAAATTATATAGATTTAAAATTTAAAACCCCATATTTTCATGTTTTTCACTTTTCTAAAATATTTTTTTAATAAAAATGGTGAAAACATCTTTTTATGTTTTCGAAATTTCATCTATTTTTATTTTCATTTTCTAAAAATTATTTTCAAATTTTGCAACCAAACACATTTTCTTCAACATTTTTTATTTTCCAAGAAAATGAAAATACTTTGTATTCTCTAGAACCAAACGCACCCTAAAGTTTAAGTATCAAACTGAGAATCAAACCCAAACTCAGGTACCAAATACTATTTTAACCCCTCAATTAAAACAAGGGTTATTGTAACCCCTCGTCCCGGTCTGGTCGGATAATCGGTTCGAGTGGGCCACACGGGGAAAACCGAAGCGAAACCCGTTAAGGTTCCCCCTCGGTTAGCAACCCTATATTTTTTTTTCATTAACTAATCTTGTCTAATTGCCTCATTAAGTCCTATGTGAAACACGACAGCGGAAACACAAACACCATAGCAACGACCAACCAAAACAGCACATTAAAACAACACATTTCCACTTTTTAAACAGGTCGTATCGATACACCTTCAGAGGGTATCGATACGCCTTGACCAAGGTCAACACCCTATGGTCAACATAAGAAGACCGTATCGATACAGCCCTCGAGCGTATCGATACGCCCTTCTCGGTCAACACCACTTGGTCAACTAGGTTGAACCGTATCGATACGATTGGACACCGTATCGATATGCCATACACTCCACAACTCCCCAAGATTCCAGAGAGTTGGGACCGTATCGATACACCCCACGTATCGATACGCCCAGCCAAATTTGTGTTCTTTGGGCAAGGCCGTATCGATACAGCCCTTAGGCGTATCGATACGCCCTGCACTGTAAGTCCACAATTTTTAACTAAAACGACCCCAACACGACTCTAAATGCATTCCTCGACTCACCTAAGCGTATACAAACACTTAAACTGTCATAATTAAACCAAAGGTAGCAACCCAACAAATAGCAAGACGTCCACACATAGCATTCGTACAAAAGGGCAATTTATGCATATATGGTCATACAAGCACTTGAGATTTCATGCCTTAGCAACCAAACATATAAGCATACAAGTCATGCATCATAAGCAAGCTTTACAAATCAACAAGGCATCCAAGAGCCACACCACTTCAACATACAGCAAGACATTTAAATCAATAACACATATCGACATACATCAAGACTCAAATCAACAATTCCTATCCCATTGCTTAACTACTACATTCTATCTCTTAAAATTCATACATTGAGCTCACCAAAAGCAACACTTGGAGACCTTCCTTTGCCTTTGCCACCCACAAGCTATTTATCTGCATTGTCGAACAAAAGAGAGCGTAAGCATGGAAGCTTAGTGAGGGTAGCTCATAAAACAAACCTTCGACAATGCAGGGTCCAAGCACGAGATACAACTGAGATAAAATGCATGTTCATACCTCCGGTCCACACGAGCCATGATCATAGATGATGCAGGAACATATACTCAATATCATGTCATGCTCAACATGTTCAAAACCACAATACATGAAATCATATATATTAAACCATGTTAGCAACACATCCCAAATCACATTGGCTCACAATTAACCACATAATGGCAACATAACTACAAATCCGTATTGGCACCTAGCTATGACTCGAATACACGGATAACCGTTGGAACTCACATCCAACAACACAACCATTACCTGGCGGTGGGATTCCACTCATCACCGTTCACGCGGAGGGGATTCCACTCATCCTCACGCCTCATTTCATACGGAGGGGATTCCACTCATCCTCACGCCTCATTCCACGCGGAGGGGATTCCACTCATCCTCACGCCCGTCGATGGGATTCCACTCATCACCGACTAATGTAAATACAATTTCCGGGCGTACCCGTACTCCTCCTTGGTGACTCAACGCCACCAAGGCCACGCGCGACTTTTGACTCATGTGTACACACTAACATCCTAATGATCGATCATTTGTACCCAAGCATACTAGTGCCAATACTACACATTTCATTAATCATTCATAATATCAATTCATAACACTTCCGTGCTTAGCACATACTCACCATGACTTACCGTCATGCACAAACCACATTTCCATGCCTAGCATGTACTCACCATGATCCTCAGACCATGAAACCACCTCATAATATCATTACACATGTCAACACTACATGCATCCCAACAACACAATTATCACATCATAAATTCATACATATGTATATCTCAATCTCATTTATCATCAACATGCATGTAACAATGCATTCAACTATACCTCCACATACATGTATGACAACATAAGCATAACCACCATAGGCATGATTCAACACGAGGCATAATTCATCACTTTAAAGATCAACCAAGGTCTCTAACTAAAGTTTGGGATTAGGCTACCACCCTAATCCCAACTCTAGGTGGGTCTACCAATCCCAACCTAGTTCACATGCTTGAACCAACACTTGAAAACCATTTAAAAGTATTTAACCACTCACCTAAGCTTCCAAGCTCCAAGCCAAGCAAGCAACCATTCCCACAAACCCGGATTTCCTCGCGAAGCTTCTCCAACACCAATTACCGCTTTTAGACAACCTCAAACACATTTCAAACAATTTCAATCAGCCCAACATCAAAAGACCAACCCGGAATACAATTCAATCACAATTTACCATGTTGCAAGCTATGAACATATCCCATTTTTAACCAATTCGGACAGCCCCAAAACCATGCCCAAAAACCATGTTTCCAACCTCCATTACGTCCACAATCGATCCCAAACCAACCCCTATCCATAGTACTAACAATAGCCTATCAAAACCCACCTAAAACAACCCCCAAAACTCACCCAAAACCCTTCAAAAACCTCATGTTTACCCAAATCCGAAAATTGCTCAAAATCATTCAAAATTCACATATGTTATACCATTTAACTTCTACACATCACAACTAACCATATTAAATCAAAACATTAGGCTTAACAACACAAAGTTTCCATTTTTAATCAAAATCTTTCAAAAACTCTATTTTCCAAAACTTCCATGAAAATGAAAATAAGTGGTACTTTTAAAGAGAGGGAGTTGAGGGGAAGTCAAAAACGTAATTACCTTTCAAAATGGAGTTGAAATGGAAGAGAAATGAGATGAAATAGTGATAGAGGAGGAAGAGCTCTTCAACCCGTTGCTTTCTCTTTGAAGAAGAGAATGAATAGTAAAAGAGATGTGTTTTATTTTGTTTTAAATTTAAAGGCCCAAAGACCATTTTGCCCTTAATGAAATAGAATATTCACAAGGGTATATAATCCGTGGCCATTTGGGGTTTTAATCCCAAAGCATAGTCAACATCAAGTTAATTAATTTGAAAACGAAACCCGAACCATTATTTAATTTATTTAAATTATAAAACCGGACCCGGATAATATTAAAATATTATTTTCACCTAACCCCTAAACCCGGGTGTTACAACTCTCCCCCACTTAAGGAAATTTCGTCCCCGAAATTTATCGGACAGGAAGAATCACAGAAGTTGTCTCTCCACACTTCCTTCTCACCACAACATACTAGCCCACTCATAGACTTATCACGCAACAACAGCTATCTAACACCAAATCTCAACTGATTCTTCGTTGCACGCAAATTTCAAACTCAACTCAATCTCTTCTACAACATGGCATGGAACAAATCCAACTCACACTTCTGAATCATAGATACATAAACCACCTCACCAACCTCTTCCTAACTCTGGTGGTAACCTTGACAACGAACAACAGAACTAGTCTGACTCACAATCTCAGGCAATACTGTATGAACACTTGGATCATAACCTTCTCTAACTGAACATCTGCCTTCAACGGATAACTGGACACTATGCAAACGTCTTCAAAATAATCTAGCAGGATTTTCGGATCTCTAATATCCACTTTCATTACGAATCTTCCACGGATGTAGCAAACTAGAAGAAACCTGAAGTTCGGTCTTGACACGCTGGCAATTTACACACTCACTCACATACTGAACCACACATTTCATCAACTCAATCCGAAAGTACTCGTCTTCAACCCACAATACGTCTTCATACTACTCAGATGCAATACAAATAGACTGTTGTGTGCTTCGGCCAAAATCAATACGCTATGTCAATCGGTACAATTATTCTGTCTCTGAAATACAAAACCCTATCATCTCTGAAACCGTATTCTGAAGGTCTTCCTTCTACTCTGCCTCGCACGTGAGGTGCCAAGAATCTGTCTTGCAACTGTTCCTTTTCACACATTCTGACTCAAGTAGCCTCAACCCGAAACTCGGCCACAAAACTACTATCATTTGATATACGGAATTCGGCAATTGCAACTCGTAACTCAACTACTAATCTAAAAACAATTACAACTCGGAACATCGGTCACTACGGAGGCTATCTTCGGATGGTACTCAATCTTGATATTACAATCTTCAAGCGGTTCTAACATTTCATGCTGTTCAAGTTTTCACCCTTCCTAAGTCTTCAAATATTTCAAGTTATGATGATACGTACATACTCACTGTGCATTCTTGCTATACAAGCTTTGTCTCTAAGTCTTCGAAGCAAATACAACTGTAATTAACTCTATGTCTCATATCGGATAACTCTTCTCACAATCTTCCAACTAGCTCGATGAACAAGCCACAATCTTCTGTCTTGCATAAGCACACAATCTAACTCTACATGTAACACATCACTATGGTTCGCAAACTCTTTTTCTGATATAGGCTGATTCAAGGTCGAAGCTCTCTTCAAAGTTTCTTTCGGTTTCTCAAGGGTTCATTGTCTCGCATCTAACCACACAACTGAACATTCTTCTGTAGCAATCTATCAATGGAGCAACTATCTTCAAACACTATTTACAATTCTCTGAAAGTAACAATGCTAGACCTAGAACTATAGATATCTGTCACAGTCTTCAATTTCTTCCAAACTCAAAGCGATCATATCTTGCCTCGAAAGCTGTCTTCGATACTTCAACTTCTCTCACTTCCAACTGGTGGTAAACGGATCTCAAACTAATCTTCAAATAGACTGAAGCACACACTAACTGACCAACAAATCACTGACACTCGGAAACGGATACTAATCATCCACTGTCACTTGTTTCGACTGTATGTAATCTGAACACATTCTCGTACTGTCACTCTTTCTTCTTCGCAAATTGCATTGTAGAACTCTGAGATGATGCACTAGGCCTAATGAGTCTAAGGTCTAACAAGTCTCGAAGCTAATTCTTCAACATTCTCAATTCTGTCGGGAACCATAAGATCCAGAGCAAACTAAAACACGAGCAAACTCGGAGACGACGTCAATAATAAACTCTTCTTCTCTGTTAGGAGACAAACTGGGCGTTTCTTCTAAACACTTCTAGGAAGAATCACAAACTATGTTAACATTCTGTGGTCTAATCTTCGTTCAAAAATCAAATTTATCACAATTGCTCAGCAAGTCTGTCAACTAAACTCAATCAACCTTTGATCTCAAAAACTGGATCAACATTCAATATGAAGCTCACATCCTCACCTCCCACTATAGTCACACAAAAATCTGCGTCTTCAAAGCAACTCTTTCTTTGTCTCAACGTATACACTAACTATTTGCTCTTCAAGCCGAGCCTTGGAAAAAGGCGCACCGAGACTGTAGGAAGACAATCACTTCACATCTACTAGAAACTAGTAACTCCGAACCACCAACAAACATCTTCTGTACATCTTTCTGACCACTACTATCTCCCAAAAAGATCTAGTCAAATGTGTCCCTACAGCTAAGGTCTCAACAAAGATATCTAATTTCTTACATGCTCACACAAAAGGAGGTATCCGCGGAAATTACAACTTCACATGTACACAACTGATAGTCCTCGGTCCTCTTGTTTTCAGACTGATTCTTCAACAAAATCTAACTCTTCTAGACTATTCGTAGAGCATCTCAAAACTTCAAAAACACAGTTCTGAGCGCACAAAGACAACCATGCTGGAAAACCACCCAGACGCACACTGGCCCCAAACACGCAAATCGGTTCCCACTCACGGATACTGATCGGTTGTCTTGCATCGAAATCATAGGCTGAACTCCAACAGTCACCAACTAACACTTCTGAAATTCAGGTTACTCACACGAGACCCCTACCTAGATCTCGCCAAAAGAACTAAGGTACTCATACCTACCTCTGACACCTCATCGAGCACATTCAAACTTGCATGCTTGGTAACAACATACGGAAGTACGAACTCAGAACCAATCAGAAGAGACAAACTCAAAGCTGTACCGTGGGCTTAACTACTATGACATCGATATCACCCTGACTCCCACTCATAGGTCTTCACCTCTTTTCACTAACTAATACCAGAATCGGTCCCATCGTCCCTCACCAACAAGAATCAACTCACATACACACGGACTCGAGCAAACAAATTGTACCTCAACTCCGGTACAATCATACTCCCCTACTATAGCAAAGAACTTCATCCACATCATCCACATTTTCAAAACCACAACTTCCACTTACCGATTCACGGCCCACACACTGGCCCTAAACTTACTAAAAGCAATAAATCAATCAACAATTTAACATACAAGTTGGGTGAGCAAAGGAAAGGTCCAAGTGGCTCAAGTATGATTTCCCTCACTTAAAATCCTTTTTCCGATGTAATAGAAGCAATGGGACTCTACTAAACATGTTTCAGACAAATCAGCACACATACATGCTTAACCAAGCATATAACAGGGCATACTTGCTAAACAAGCAACACATGCGCACGATTAGACAACGTACATTCTCAATCAATCAATCATTCATCACAACATACACGGATAACAAACAACATGCTTTTAAACAAGCAATCAACATACTTGTCATACAAGCAATCATACTTACGAAGCAAGCAAACACCGTGCACATTAATCAAAAACTCGAACTTACCTCACTTACCTGCCCAAGGTCTCGGTAACCTTAGGCTCTGATACCAATAAATGTAACCCCCTCGTCCCGGTCTGGTCGGATAACCGGTTCGAGTGGGCCACACGGGGAAAACCGAAGTGAAACCCGTTAAGGTTCCCCCTCGGTTAGCAACCCTATATTTTTTTTTCATTAACTAATCTTGTCTAATTGCCTCATTAAGTCCTATGTGAAACACGACAGCGGAAACACAAACACCATAGCAACGACCAACCAAAACAGCACATTAAAACAACACATTTCCACTTTTTAAACAGGTCGTATCGATACACCTTCAGAGGGTATCGATACGCCTTGACCAAGGTCAACACCCTATGGTCAACATAAGAAGACCGTATCGATACAGCCCTCGAGCGTATCGATACGCCCTTCTCGGTCAACACTACTTGGTCAACTAGGTTGAACCGTATCGATACGCTTGGACACCGTATCGATACACCATACACTCCACAACTCCCCAAGATTCCAGAGAGTTGGGACCGTATCGATACACCCCACGTATCGATACGCCCAGCCAAATTTGTGTTCTTTGGGCAAGGCCGTATCGATACAGCCCTTAGGCGTATCGATACGCCCTGCACTGTAAGTCCACAATTTTTAACTAAAACGACCCCAACACGACTCTAAATGCATTCCTCGACTCACCTAAGCGTATACAAACACTTAAACTGTCATAATTAAACCAAAGGTAGCAACCCAACAAATAGCAAGACGTCCACACATAGCATTCGTACAAAAGGGCAATTTATGCATATATGGTCATACAAGCACTTGAGATTTCATGCCTTAGCAACCAAACATATAAGCATACAAGTCATGCATCATAAGCAAGCTTTACAAATCAACAAGGCATCCAAGAGCCACACCACTTCAACATACAGCAAGACATTTAAATCAATAACACATATCGACATACATCAAGACTCAAATCAACAATTCCTATCCCATTGCTTAACTACTACATTCTATCTCTTAAAATTCATACATTGAGCTCACCAAAAGCAACACTTGGAGACCTTCCTTTGCCTTTGCCACCCATAAGCTATTTATCTGCATTGTCGAACAAAAGAGAGCGTAAGCATGGAAGCTTAGTGAGGGTAGCTCATAAAACAAACCTTCGACAATGCAGGGTCCAAGCACGAGATACAACTGAGATAAAATGCATGTTCATACCTCCGGTCCACACGAGCCATGATCATAGATGATGCAGGAACATATACTCAATATCATGTCATGCTCAACATGTTCAAAACCACAATACATGAAATCATATATATTAAACCATGTTAGCAACACATCCCAAATCACATTGGCTCACAATTAACCACATAATGGCAACATAACTACAAATCCGTATTGGCACCTAGCTATGACTCGAATACACGGATAACCGTTGGAACTCACATCCAACAACACAACCATTACCTGGCGGTGGGATTCCACTCATCACCGTTCACGCGGAGGGGATTCCACTCATCCTCACACCTCATTTCATACGGAGGGGATTCCACTCATCCTCACGCCTCATTCCACGCGGAGGGGATTCCACTCATCCTCACGCCCGTCGATAGGATTCCACTCATCACCGACTAATGTAAATACAATTTCCGGGCGTACCCGTACTCCTCCTTGGTGACTCAACGCCACCAAGGCCACGCGCGACTTTTGACTCATGTGTACACACTAACATCCTAATGATCGATCATTTGTACCCAAGCATACTAGTGCCAATACTACACATTTCATTAATCATTCATAATATCAATTCATAACACTTCCGTGCTTAGCACATACTCACCATGACTTACCGTCATGCACAAACCACATTTCCATGCCTAGCATGTACTCACCATGATCCTCAGACCATGAAACCACCTCATAATATCATTATACATGTCAACACTACATGCATCCCAACAACACAATTATCACATCATAAATTCATACATATGTATATCTCAATCTCATTTATCATCAACATGCATGTAACAATGCATTCAACTATACCTCCACATACATGTATGACAACATAAGCATAACCACCATAGGCATGATTCAACACGAGGCATAATTCATCACTTTAAAGATCAACCAAGGTCTCTAACTAAAGTTTGGGATTAGGCTACCACCCTAATCCCAACTCTAGGTGGGTCTACCAATCCCAACCTAGTTCACATGCTTGAACCAACACTTGAAAACCATTTAAAAGTATTTAACCACTCACCTAAGCTTCCAAGCTCCAAGCCAAGCAAACAACCATTCCCACAAACCCGGATTTCCTCGCGAAGCTTCTCCAACACCAATTACCGCTTTTAGACAACCTCAAACACATTTCAAACAATTTCAATCAGCCCAACATCAAAAGACCAACCCGGAATACAATTCAATCACAATTTACCATGTTGCAAGCTATGAACATATCCCATTTTTAACCAATTCGGACAGCCCCAAAACCATGCCCAAAAACCATGTTTCCAACCTCCATTACGTCCACAATCGATCCCAAACCAACCCCTATCCATAGTACTAACAATAGCCTATCAAAACCCACCTAAAACAACCCCCAAAACTCACCCAAAACCCTTCAAAAACCTCATGTTTACCCAAATCCGAAAATTGCTCAAAATCATTCAAAATTCACATATGTTATACCATTTAACTTCTACACATCACAACTAACCATATTAAATCAAAACATTAGGCTTAACAACACAAAGTTTCCATTTTTAATCAAAATCTTTCAAAAACTCTATTTTCCAAAACTTCCATGAAAATGAAAATAAGTGGTACTTTTAAAGAGAGGGAGTTGAGGGGAAGTCAAAAACGTAATTACCTTTCAAAATGGAGTTGAAATGGAAGAGAAATGAGATGAAATAGTGATAGAGGAGGAAGAGCTCTTCAACCCGTTGCTTTCTCTTTGAAGAAGAGAATGAATAGTAAGAGAGAGGTGTTTTATTTTGTTTTAAATTTAAAGGCCCAAAGACCATTTTGCCCTTAATGAAATAGAATATTCACAAGGGTATATAATCCGTGGCCATTTGGGGTTTTAATCCCAAAGCATAGTCAACATCAAATTAATTAATTTGAAAACGAAACCCGAACCATTATTTAATTTATTTAAATTATAAAACCGGACCCGGATAATATTAAAATATTATTTTCACCTAACCCCTAAACCCGGGTGTTACAGTTATATTTTGATACACAAATTGTGTAAAAAAAATTAACACAACCCTACTATAAAATTTAGGCTTAAAGGTTCAATAATGTCACGCCCGCCAAAGTGCACCAGGACCGACCGAGGAGTGCCCCCTAGGTGCACTCGGGCCAACCAAGACAAAATGAAGTGCCTTGGGAGTTTTAGGGCCAAGCATGAATCAAAGAAGGTTCTAGAACGGCCTAGAGAGGCCCACATTCATCTTGAACATTTCCACAAGGATTCAGGAGGTTCTCCAAAGGTCTAGACTCGTCGAGAAAGCCTTAGAAGATTCTAGAACACTCTAAAAGGTTCTCGAAGGATCTAGAATGTTGAAGAAGACCCTAGAAGACTCTGGAAAGTTTGGGACTACTCTGGAAGTCTCTAAAACTTTCTAGAAGCTTTTGGATAGTTAAGGACATAACTAGATAGTTGTAGAATATTCTAGAATACTTTAGAGTATTAGAGATATATGTAGATAAGTATAGACTTATCTAGAAAAGTGTAGGTGTTGTAGATATTTTGGAAGGCAAAATGCCAACCGTTGGATCAAATCAATCTCCACCGTCCATTGAGGAGGTTGGAGACTATAAATAGGCTAGCTAAGGTCATTTGTAACACATCCTACAACTTCATAAGTTTAGCTCTCTCTTGTAAAGCTTTCTTAAGAGTTCAGTACAATGTTCTTTTTCTTGTAACTCTCTTGCCTTCTCCATTTTCGAGTGTGTTTAGCCATAGCATTCGCGTGGAAAATGCTTGCTAACATTGTGTCGAGAGTGTTAGCGCCGCACGGATTGGTTTGAGAGAATAAGTCCGTGACAATAAGCTCTTAAACTTAAAAAAATTAATTAAGCCCCTAAACATTTTTTGCACCGAATTAAGCCCTCAAACTCAAGAGAAAAAAAATCAATTTGGCCCTTGACCAACCTTGACCGTTAACTTTAACGATTTATTTTTAAAAAAAGTTTCTTTTGACGTTTGTTGCAATAGGATAATGCCATTTGTCATTTCTATGTTTTTTTTAATTTCTAGTTTTTAAAAATAGCTAAAAAAAGAAAAAATATCTATTTTTTGTTAAAATTCTGAAAATTATAAAAAGCATTTTTAAATATAAAAAATTAAATTTCGAAATTTATTTAAAAATGATAATTTTAAAAATGTTTTAAAAAATAAAAAGCTAAATATTATTATAAAAGTATAAAAAACAATTTGAAAAAAATAAAACAATAAAACTTATTTTAATTTTTAAAACTATATTTTAACAAATATTAAAAAATATTTTTACTCACAACTCCAAATAAGGAGTTCTTTACCATTCTAGAAAGCTTATAAACACACCTTTATAACTATATATGCCATATAATTTTATCATTTCTATATTAATATAGTTTATTACTAGAACATAAAGCATTTTCAGAAACTTAATCTGTCTATGCTTAATATGTGACTTTAGTGCATTTATAACCTATGTTTCACTACACTATTAATCTTGAGCTTTTAACCACATTTACAATAATCTTATAAAATTATTCTTATAATCCAGCAACCTCAAAAATAGGACATGTAAGTCCTCAATTTATCAATTTCTACAAAACAGTCCCCTTTTTATTCTTTAATAATCCTATATGTGATCTAAATGGTTTTAACCTACCATTTGAGACTTAATTCAAGCTTGGCCATTTAATTTCATTCATTTCATGACTCCCCTGTTTCAAGTATAAATTTCCAGAATTTTATTGGCATTATTTAAGCCCCTATAATTTTCGAATTTTACAATTTAGTATAGCAGATTCTAGATTTATTCATTTTTAGTCCAGTAACTTCTAACAACAATTTCGAGACCTATACTTAACATTTTTGAGCAAATCATACCTCTATTTCATGTAAAATTTTGTCCTCTACAACTTTGTAGAAGAACCCGTTTTTCAGAAATGACTCTAACATGCTCAAAAATGCAGTTTTCTACAGGACAGTTTACAAATCCGAATTTCTTTATTCTTTCTACCCTTATCTTTTACCAGCCTTTAATTAATCTAATTTCATGCTTAATATATATACTAACATCAAATTAAAGGTAGTTGAGACTCTAATCTCAACTCTAATTTATTTCACTCACCTTGATAGACCGGTACTTTATTTTTATTTCTTGGGCTTGACGGTTGTTCCGAATCGACCTCGTGTACTATGATAATTAATAAAAATAATAAGACAGTATCGAATATATATAATTATTAATCAAACTCGATACCGAAACTTAAACTAACTAGAGATTTGAGCTTACCCCGTCGTCGGCAGAAATTCGATATTACTATATCGAAAATATCGGACTACCAATCAAATATTGGATCGTATGTTTATCCTACTAATTTCTTTCTTTCTTTCTTTCTTTCTTTCTTTCTTTGCCATGAAAATCCCAATCACTTCCCCTCTTATTTATAGCATTTGGCCGGCCACCCCCTTTGAATTAATGTCCACTTTGGTGGCCAATTTTTTTATTGCCCAAAATGGTGGCAAATTGCCACACTCCTTTTGCCTTGACCATAATAATTGTAATTATAATAATAATAATAATAATAATAATAATAATAAACTATCATAAATTAACCCGAATAATATTTATTGGTTCAGATAAGATCGAATAAATTATTCAATCGATAAAATATTCGGTCACCGGAACTTAATTCCGACTAGACCGGTTTTTGGGATGTGACAACTCACTCTCCCCTATTTATACCCAAACATAGACGGCAAACACCCCCTTTTCTTTTCTTTTTTCTTTTTTTCTTTACCTACTCCATAAAATAATAATAAATTTTACCTACTCCCTAAAATAATAATAAATTTAACCTACTCCATAAAATAATAATAAATTTAACCTACTCCATAAAATAATAATAAATTTTACCTACTCCATAAAATAATAATAAATTTTTACCTCGGTCATCGGAACTTAATTCCGACTAGACCGGTTTTTGGGATGTGACAACTCACCCTCCCTTAAGAAAATTCGTCCTCGAATTTTCTCCGACAAGAATATGCTCATCTATACGAGCCTGACTGAACTTAGACATCTTAAACATAAAGAGATCGGATTAATCGGCAAGTCACAATACTCAATAAATAACTCCTAGGTGGCAAAGTAACATAACAAACAATACAAACATGCATAAGTTTAGTCCAGAACCGACTAAACTCTAGCTCTGATACCACTACTGTAACACCCCCTTCCCGGCCTGGTAGAGAACCGGGTCGGAGAGCGCTACCGAAAAACAATACGGAGATCGGAGACATAAATCCAAAGTTCAAAAATCATTTCGGATTATTTTTACTAATCTCTTTTAAGACTTAACACTTAACTTATTAACAACTTACTCAAATTGGGGTCAATTTTAAACCTTTTCAAACTTAGTGACTAAATTGTAATTTTTACAAATTAGGGGTCCTTATCTGAAATTCGTGAAAATATACTGAAATTAAACTTACTAGTTATTAGCCCGTAAAATCTCATTACTAACTGAGGTCATTTACCTATCTGATTAGACGATGAAATGTTTAGTGACTATTTTGTAAAGTATTCAAATCTATTTCTTTTTGAATTATCTTACTAAAATTCTTTACATGTCTAACTGAGCCTAACAACTCATAAAAATCTTAGAATCCTTTAATCAATATTTTAGTACCAATTATGCCCATTTTTATTACTAACTCAATAGTCAATATAACTTTAACACTTTATACAAAACATATACATTATACTAGTATAATTACTTTAACTACTTTGCCACCCTACTAGGAGTTCATAAGGACAAAACACATTACTATTTAATTGTAGTGACTTGCCAACCTTCCAACCAATCTCGATCTCGATCTGTTACTTTCCTTAACCTGAAATGTTATGCAATGAATGCATTAGACTTACATAGTCTAAGTGAGGTAGCCAATGACAATGAATGAACATGTTATGTCATGTAGCATGCTTCCAAAAATAATCATTATGAAATAACATGGCATACTTCATATTTATAACAAAACATAATATTATATCATGATCATAACATAGCATAACGTATCAAACTCATAATATATTGGTACCATTGGATACGCGGATTCCCTGTACACCATATCATGAATCATTAATGAGCCGTAGCCCTGAGCCGTAGCTCCATGTATCCCTTACACTTCCATCCTTTTATCTCCCACATATAGGCCGTAGCCTGGACCGTAGTCCTCCCTTACATGGTGAGCTCGAATAACCCTATGGCATGCCAATTGTATCCAACGTCCATAAATACACACAATTTCACATAGTCCATGATTTTCAAATCATATCATATCATATGAAATAACAAGATGAGCCGTAGCTCCATATCATGTAGCATTTCATAGTCATATTCGAACATATCAAAGTAATGTAAGGTACTTACCAAATTTGCCATTCGAGCATAGTTGCTCTACATGAGCCCTTAACAAATGCAAACATAATTATAAATAATGCAACGGGAAGGCACCGAGCCTATCCCTTGACACAACTACACTCACATATCAGAACATAGAAACAAAAATCGGAATGACACCGTGTCACCCGAGACAAATGCATCCACACTCACATATCAGAACATAAAAACAATGATCGGAATGACACCGCGTCACCCGAGACAAATGCATCCACACTCACATATCAGAACATAAAAACAATGATCGGAATGACACCGCGTCACCCGAGACAAATGCATCCACACTCACATATCAGAACATAAAAACAATGATCGGAATGACACTGCGTCACCCGAGACAAATGCATCCACACTCACCTCAATCCAAGCTTAGAGACATTTTCCTTATTCTCCAACTTTGTGGTTTCCTTCATTTCTACTCTTTTCTAACCAAACATTAAAGAAATATATCATTTAGTACATTAGGCAACTTGCATTGTCCTCAAAGAAATATTTATATAAAATGTTCTATAACTCAAAATCTGATTTCGTTTGTTTTAAACGAAACTAGACTTAATAACCTTTTAAACCATATAAATTATAACTTTTAATTCTTCTTATACAATTTATAATGAATTTCTAAAGTCGCTGTTGATGCAGATTTAAGGGTAAACTGTTACCCTGTTTTCATGACCTTCACTTACTCAAAAATTCATATCTTTTTACTCACAACTCCAAATAAGGAGTTCTTTACCATTCTAGAAAGCTTATAAACACACCTTTATAAATATATATGCCATATAATTTTATCATTTCTATATTAATATAGTTTATTACTAGAACATAAAGCATTTTCAGAAACTTAATCTGTCTATGCTTAATATGTGACTTTAGTGCATTTATAACCTATGTTTCACTACACTATTAATCTTGAGCTTTTAACCACATTTACAATAATCTTATAAAATTATTCTTATAATCCAGCAACCTCAAAAATAGGACATGTAAGTCCTCAATTTATCAATTTCTACAAAACAGTCCCCTTTTTATTCTTTAATAATCCTATATGTGATCTAAATGGTTTTAACCTACCATTTGAGACTTAATTCAAGCTTGGCCATTTAATTTCATTCATTTCATGACTCCCCTGTTTCAAGTATAAATTTCCAGAATTTTATTGGCATTATTTAAGCCCCTATAATTTTCGAATTTTACAATTTAGTATAGCAGATTCTAGATTTATTCATTTTTAGTCCAGTAACTTCTAACAACAATTCCGAGACCTATACTTAACATTTTTGAGCAAATCATACCTCTATTTCATGTAAAATTTTGTCCTCTACAACTTTGTAGAAGAACCCGTTTTTCAGAAATGACTCTAACATGCTCAAAAATGCAGTTTTCTACAGGACAGTTTACAAATCCGAATTTCTTTATTCTTTCTACCCTTATCTTTTACCAGCCTTTAATTAATCTAATTTCATGCTTAATATATATACTAACATCAAATTAAAGGTAGTTGAGACTCTAATCTCAACTCTAATTTATTTCACTCACCTTGATAGACCGATACTTTATTTTTATTTCTTGGGCTTGACGGTTGTTCCGAATCGACCTTGTGTACTATGATAATTAATAAAAATAATAAGACAGTATCGAATATATATAATTATTAATCAAACTCGATACCGAAACTTAAACTAACTAGAGATTTGAGCTTACCCCGTCGTCGACAGAAATTCGATATTACTATATCGAAAATATCGGACTACCAATCAAATATTGGATCGTATGTTTATCCTACTAATTTCTTTCTTTCTTTCTTTCTTTCTTTCTTTCTTTCTTTGCCATGAAAATCCCAATCACTTCCCCTCTTATTTATAGCATTTGGCCGACCACCCCCTTTGAATTAATGTCCACTTTGGTGGCCAATTTTTTTATTGCCCAAAATGGTGGCAAATTGCCACACTCCTTTTGCCTTGACCATAATAATTGTAATAATAATAATAATAATAATAATAATAATAATAATAATAATAATAATAATAATAATAATAATAATAATAATAAACTATCATAAATTAACCCGAATAATATTTATTGGTTCAGATAAGATACAATAAATTATTCAATCGATAAAATATTCGGTCACCGGAACTTAATTCCGACTAGACCGGTTTTTGGGATGTGACAACTCACTCTCCACTATTTATACCCAAACATGGACGGCAAACACCCCTTTTTTTTTTTTTTTCTTTACCTACTCCATAAAATAATAATAAATTTTACCTACTCCCTAAAATAATAATGAATTTAACCTACTCCATAAAATATTAATAAATTTAACCTACTCCATAAAATAATAATAAATTTAACCTACTCCATAAAATAATAATAAATTTTACATACTCCATAAAATAATAATAAATTTTTACCTCGGTCATCGAAACTTAATTCCGACTAGACCGGTTTTTGGGATGTGACAACTCACCCTCCCTTAAGAAAATTCGTCTTCGAATTTTCTCCGACAAGAATATGCTCATCTATACGAGCCTGACTGAACTTAGACATCTTAAACATAAAGAGATCGGATTAATCGGCAAGTCACAATACTCAATAAATAACTCCTAGGTGGCAAAGTAACATAACAAACAATACAAACATGCATAAGTTTAGTCCAGAACCGACTAAACTCTAGCTCTGATACCACTACTGTAACACCCCCTTCCCGGCCTGGTAGAGAACCGGGTCGGAGAGCGCTACCGAAAAACAATACGGAGATCGGAGACATAAATCCAAAGTTCAAAAATCATTTCGGATTATTTTTACTAATCTCTTTTAAGACTTAACACTTAACTTATTAACAACTTACTCAAATTGGGGTCAATTTTAAACTTTTTCAAACTTAGTGACTAAATTGTAATTTTTACAAATTAGGGGTCCTTATCTGAAATTCGTGAAAATATACTGAAATTAAACTTACTAGTTATTAGCCCGTAAAATCTCATTACTAACTGAGGTCATTTACCTATCTGATTAGACGATGAAATGTTTAGTGACTATTTTGTAAAGTATTCAAATCTATTTCTTTTTGAATTATCTTACTAAAATTCTTTACATGTCTAACTGAGCCTAACAACTCATAAAAATCTTAGAATCCTTTAATCAATATTTTAGTACCAATTATGCCCATTTTTATTACTAACTCAATAGTCAATATAACTTTAACACTTTATACAAAACATATACATTATACTAGTATAATTACTTTAACTACTTTGCCACCCTACTAGGAGTTCATAAGGACAAAACACATTACTATTTAATTGTAGTGACTTGCCAACCTTCCAACCAATCTCGATCTCGATCTGTTACTTTCCTTAACCTGAAATGTTATGCAATGAATGCATTAGACTTACATAGTCTAAGTGAGGTAGCCAATGACAATGAATGAACATGTTATGTCATGTAGCATGCTTCCAAAAATAATCATTATGAAATAACATGGCATACTTCATATTTATAACAAAACATAATATTATATCATGATCATAACATAGCATAACGTATCAAACTCATAATATATTGGTACCATTGGATACGCGGATTCCCTGTACACCATATCATGAATCATTAATGAGCCGTAGCCCTGAGCCGTAGCTCCATGTATCCCTTACACTTCCATCCTTTTATCTCCCACATATAGGCCGTAGCCCTGGACCGTAGTCCTCCCTTACATGGTGAGCTCGAATAACCCTATGGCATGCCAATTGTATCCAACGTCCATAAATACACACAATTTCACATAGTCCATGATTTTCAAATCATATCATATCATATGAAATAACAAGATGAGCCGTAGCTCCATATCATGTAGCATTTCATAGTCATATTCGAACATATCAAAGTAATGTAAGGTACTTACCAAATTTGCCATTCGAGCATAGTTGCTCTACGTGAGCCCTTAACAAATGCAAACATAATTATAAATAATGCAACGGGAAGGCACCGAGCCTATCCCTTGACACAACTACACTCACATATCAGAACATAGAAACAAAAATCGGAATGACACCGTGTCACCCGAGACAAATGCATCCACACTCACATATCAGAACATAAAAACAATGATCGGAATGACACCGCGTCACCCGAGACAAATGCATCCACACTCACATATCAGAACATAAAAACAATGATCGGAATGACACCGCGTCACCCGAGACAAATGCATCCACACTCACATATCAGAACATAAAAACAATGATCGGAATGACACCGCGTCACCCGAGACAAATGCATCCACACTCACCTCAATCCAAGCTTAGAGACATTTTCCTTATTCTCTAACTTTGTGGTTTCCTTCATTTCTACTCTTTTCTAACCAAACATTAAAGAAATATATCATTTAGTACATTAGGCAACTTGCATTGTCCTCAAAGAAATATTTATATAAAATGTTCTATAACTCAAAATCTGATTTCGTTTGTTTTAAACGAAACTAGACTTAATAACCTTTTAAACCATATAAATTATAACTTTTAATTCTTCTTATACAATTTATAATGAATTTCTAAAGTCGCTGTTGATGCAGATTTAAGGGTAAACTGTTACCCTGTTTTCATGACCTTCACTTACTCAAAAATTCATATCTTTTTACTCACAACTCCAAATAAGGAGTTCTTTACCATTCTAGAAAGCTTATAAACACACCTTTATAACTATATATGCCATATAATTTTATCATTTCTATATTAATACAGTTTATTACTAGAACATAAAGCATTTTCAGAAACTTAATCTGTCTATGCTTAATATGTGACTTTAGTGCATTTATAACCTATGTTTCACTACACTATTAATCTTGAGCTTTTAACCACATTTACAATAATCTTATAAAATTATTCTTATAATCCAGCAACCTCAAAAATAGGACATGTAAGTCCTCAATTTATCAATTTCTACAAAACAATCCCCTTTTTATTCTTTAATAATCCTATATGTGATCTAAATGGTTTTAACCTACCATTTGAGACTTAATTCAAGCTTGGCCATTTAATTTCATTCATTTCATGACTCCCCTGTTTCAAGTATAAATTTCCAGAATTTTATTGGCATTATTTAAGCCCCTATAATTTTCGAATTTTACAATTTAGTATAGCAGATTCTAGATTTATTCATTTTTAGTCCAGTAACTTCTAACAACAATTCCGAGACCTATAATTAACATTTTTGAGCAAATCATTCCTCTATTTCATGTAAAATTTTGTCCTCTACAACTTTGTAGAAGAACCCGTTTTCCAGAAATGACTCTAACATGCTCAAAAATGCAGTTTTCTACAGGACAGTTTACAAATCCGAATTTCTTTATTCTTTCTACCCTTATCTTTTACCAGCCTTTAATTAATCTAATTTCATGCTTAATATATATACTAACATCAAATTAAAGGTAGTTGAGACTCTAATCTCAACTCTAATTTATTTCACTCACCTTGATAGACCGGTACTTTATTTTTATTTCTTGGGCTTGACGGTTGTTCCGAATCGACCTCGTGTACTATGATAATTAATAAAAATAATAAGACAGTATCGAATATATATAATTATTAATCAAACTCGATACCAAAACTTAAACTAACTAGAGATTTGAGCTTACCCCGTCGTCGGCAGAAATTCGATATTACTATATCGAAAATATCGGACTACCAATCAAATATTGGATCGTATGTTTATCCTACTAATTTCTTTCTTTCTTTCTTTCTTTCTTTCTTTCTTTCTTTCTTTGCCATGAAAATCCCAATCACTTCCCCTCTTATTTATAGCATTTGGCCGGCCACCCCCTTTGAATTAATGTCCACTTTGGTGGCCATTTTTTTTTTTGCCCAAAATGGTGGCAAATTGCCACACTCCTTTTGCCTTGACCATAATAATTGTAATTATAATAATAATAATAATAATAATAATAATAATAATAATAATAATAATAATAATAATAAACTATCATAAATTAACCCGAATAATATTTATTGGTTCAGATAAGATCGAATAAATTATTCAATCGATAAAATATTCGGTCACCGGAACTTAATTCCGACTAGACCGGTTTTTGGGATGTGACAACTCACTCTCCCCTATTTATACCCAAACATGGACGGCAAACACCCTTTTTTTTTTTTTACCTACTCCATAAAATAATAATAAATTTTACATACTCGCTAAAATAATAATAAATTTAACCGACTCCATAAAATAATAATAAATTTAACCTACTCCATAAAATAATAATAAATTTTACCTACTCCATAAAATAATAATAAATTTTTACCTCGGTCATCGGAACTTAATTCCAACTAGACCGGTTTTTGGGATGTGACAAAACCCCCTAAAACCCCACACACAAATCCTATAAATAAAGGGCTCTCGTGTAGCTTGTAGCTTGTCTATCAAGTAAATTTGCTTAAAATAAAAGTATATCGGCGTTTATCTCTCAGTGGCCGACCGCGAGCTTTACACTGTCACCTTTACCTTTACCACACAGGTTTGGTTCTCATTTTCAAAGAATGGTTAAATATTATGTAATGCTCAGCTCTACTATGTTATTTGAAATCATAAATTTCACTGACTTTGTAACACCCGTGTTTTGGGCCTAGGAGTTAACCGGGTTTATAGTCGAGTCAATAAAATTTAAATAGAATCAACTCAACTTAAGTTGTGGTGTAATTGAGCTTTAATAAAAGGGGAGGGACCTATGTTGCGATTTTACCCAAAACTTTTAAATAAAGTAAGATAACTTTATAAAATTCAAAGTTATCTTCTTCTTCCTCATTTCTTCCTCATCCAACGTTAACACCATCTCTAAAAACCTCTCAAGCTTGTCACTATTTGATTGATCATACTACTCGATTTCAACACCGTTTTGAAAGGTAAATTATGTTTTCCGACTTTCCTCCTTATTCTCTATCTATCTATGGTCTTAAAATTCAAAGATATATGATTTTGAAAAATTATGGTTTTATATCAAAGTTTGGATTTTAGGTGGTTTTCCAAATGGTTTTAATGTTTTCAGTTGGGATTTAGCTTAATCATGATGAAATACACATTATATGTCAATTTGGTTAATTTTGGATGAAAATTCGTATTATGCTCATAGGGTAAATTTTAAAGTGTTGAAACTTGGTTTTTGGTGAAGTTTATGTTGAAAACTAAAGGCTGATGGTTAGGGTATGATATGAGGGTGATTTGGAATGTGTTAGAGGTCATTTGGGTGTATGAAAGTGGAGTTTTCAGCAAGGTGTTTGGGGAGTACGAAAATTGAGTTTTTGGATGATTTGTGGATTGAGAAATTGTAGATTATGGCTTATGTTTGTGAAGTGAGTTGTTAGTTGAGTTTTAGCATTGAATTGTGGTGTAATAAGTGTGTTTTGTTTGGATAGAAGCAAGAGGAAACGTTGAAGGAGCTTTGGAACAGAATCCGAGTTTGTAGGAGGATTGTTTCGATTGGCTAAGGAAGGGCGGTGAGTGGTTTTAAACTTATCCTAAAGTTTGGTTCGAGTATGTGTAGTGTGCTTGTGTAAAGTGTGCTTGGTAGGCCACTTTTAGTTAATTCGAATTGTTTGTTAGCCGTTGATATCCATATATGCTATTGTGCTTACTTAACTATGTTCTTGTGATATTGGTGGTTTTGTACATGTATATTCATGAGGTGTATATATATGTGATGAGCATGATGTATGATTGATGGAAAATGTGATGTGGTAAATGATAATTGGCACTAAATAATTACCGGTTGTAAATGATCGATCATTAGGATTAGTGTGCACACAAATTGAGTCAAAACGTACGTGGCCTTGGTGGCGTTAAAGCACCAAGGAGGAGTACGGTGAAGTAATATTCCACCGGAAATTTATTCATTTATACGTGATGATGAGTGGAATCCCATCCGTAGGGCATGTGGCGATGAGTGGAATCCCGTCCATGCAAGGCCGGTGATGAGTGAAATCCCACCGAGGTAAAGTGTTGTTGAGTTTCAAATCCGCACAATCGGGGTAATTCAAAGTGGCCAATTAACTTGTTCATATATTGTGATATATGGTGTTGAAACATGATTATTGATATTGATGCTTGGTGCTTAGTATGAAGTAATATGCCATATTATGCCACTTGATGGACTAGCTAGGACTACTTGTGATGTTACCTATGCATGTTAGATATGAGGTTTAGGGAGTACATGCTTGAACCCTGCATTGTTGTTGTTTTTCGTTTTAGAGCACCCTCACTAAGCTTATAGCTTACGCTCTCAATGTTCGACAATGCAGATCATTAGCGTGGCGTTAGCTCGGAGCAAGGCAAGAAGGGCTTCCAAGTTTTGTAGCTCGAGTACGGTGGTGATTTTGTACTAGTTAGCAATGTGGCAAAGGGTTGTTGTATGAGCTTTTTATAACTCTTTGTTATATATGATGTTTGGATTGTAAAGCATGAATTACAATGATAAATGTTAGGGTGGGATGGTATGTTTTGAATGCTTAGGTTGCAGTGTGGTATGAATTCTTGAGATGCATGATCCTTGTGTGTTTGAATGACATTTGTATTGACATCTTGGTTGTTAAAGGTTGTTTGTGTGTTGTTTGTGTCTAGGGAGGCTTTATCATGCATCTAGAGTGTGTGCCTTAAGTATTTTTGCTTAAAACAAAGTATTGTAAAACAGGGCGTATCGATACACCCATGTGTATCGATACGGTCTCAACTTTCTGAAATTCAAATCAGGCTGAGCGTATCGATACACAAGAGTGTATCGATACTGTCCCAGCACTCTGGAATCCTGTGGAGTTGTGGAGTGCAGGGCGTATCGATACGGGGTCAAGCGTATCGATACGGTTCAACCTAGTTGACCAAGTGATGTTGACCGAGAGGGGCGTATCGATACGCTCAAGGGTGTATCGATACGGTCTTCCCTGAGTTGATTGGGAGGGTTGACTTTGGTCAAGGCGTATCGATACCCTCTGTAGGTGTATCGATACGGCTTACTTAAAATGGAAAAATTTGTTTGTTTAATTGCAGGTCTTGTGGGTTTTGTATCCGTGTTTGTTTGCTGCGTGTTCCCTCACATAGGTCTTAATACAGGCATCTAGAAAAGAAAAAAAAATATAGGGTTGCTAACCGAGGGGGAACCTTAATTGGTTTTCGCTCGGTTTTCCCCGTGTGGCCCACTTGGACCGGTCATTCGACCAGACCGGGACGAGGGGGTTACATTTGTTGGTATCAGAGCCTGAGGTTATCGAGACCTCGGGCAGGTAAGTGAGGTAAACTTGTTATGTTGAGTAATTGTATTGTTCGATGCATGCCTTGCCATGAATCTTTGATATTTGACTGTTCACATGATGTTTTGAAGCATGAATTGATGTGTCTGGTGTAGAGTGTGTGCCCATTGCTACTATTACTTAATTTACAAAGATTTTTGAAAAGAGGAGTACTTGAGCCATATTGGACCCTTGCTTTGACTAACGAAATCCTTATATGTTTCCTGTTGTAGTTTATACCTTGATAGCTGTACTATGAGACCACGTGGGAGGCCTAGGAGGTTTCGACCGGAACCACGGGCAGAGGCTCCAGGAGTAAAGCCAGTAGTTAGAGTTGAGGCTCAAGTGGGAGAGCCTGTGATTGGAATTGGAGCTCCTCCACCACCTCCACCACCACCACCTCCTCCACCAGGAGTGGGAGGCGAGGCTGAGGCCGGAGGAGAAGGACCACCAGGAGGTCAGGGTGGCCAAGGTGGCCCAGGACCGGCAGGGATTGACTTAGCTCCATTGGTTCAGGCGATAGCCGGGGCTTTTCAGGCTGCAGTAGCTGGAGGACAGGCAGTACATCATCATGGTGAGGGCACTGGATTGCCATTAGAGAGACTTCGGGGTCTTGGAGCTGAAGAGTTCAGGGGGTCTACTCCGGAGAGGTCAGAGTTGTGGTTGGAGAAGACCGTCCGTATCTTGGCTCAGATGGGATGTACTGGTGATCGCAAGTTGGGCTGTGTAGAGTCCTTGCTTCAGGGCGATGCCTACACTTGGTGGGTCACTGTTACTTCGAGTATGGATGACGCTGAGATCACTTGGGAGTTCTTTGAGTCAGTATTCCGGAAGAAGTATCTGGGTCCACGATACATCGACGAGAGGAAGAGGGAGTTCATGACTTTGATTCAGGGGCTTAGATCCGTGACAGACTATGAGATTAGATTTGTCAGACTAAGTCAGTATGCACCTGAACTTGTTCCTACTGAGGTGGAACGCTGTAACCGGTTCCGTTATGGATTGAATGAAGAAATCAAGACATATACTCTAGCTACCGATTACACTGATTTTGATGTCTTGGTTTCGAGGGCCAAGGACTTGGAGCACAGTTTGAGTCTGACCAGGCGGTCAGGTGGATCTAGTTCTGGTAAGAGATCCAGTAATTTTGATAGAGATGATGCCAAGAGGCATCGAGACAACAAATCTCATTATGATAATAGGCGTGGTGGCGGTAACCACGGTAAAGGCCATCAAAACCAGAGAGCTGGTGGAAAGTTGCCTACATGTGCTAATTGTGGGAGGAACCACACCGGTGAGTGTTGGGGAAATTTCCATTCTTGTTGGAATTGTGGGGCTAGAGACCACATTAGACGTAACTGTCCACATCCAGTGGGACAGGCATCAGCACATGCTCCTGCTAGAGCCAATGATTTTCAGAGAGGCCGTGGGCGCGGTCGTGGCTACTTCCAACCTAGGATAGATGCACCTAGGGTGGATGCTCAGAGGAATCTTGCTCATGTTGTGGCAGTGCAGCCAGAGGCAGGAGGACCAGCGAGAGTTTATGCTCAGAGAGAGGCTGGGAACGACACTGATGTGATAGCAGGTAATTTTGAGTTACGGTCTATGTCTTTGCTTTCTTTGGTTGATTCGGGTTCTACGCATTCCTGCATTTTGAGTGAGCATGCACAGAAGTTAGATATCCCTGTTGAGATCTTAGATGTAGGTATGCATGTCACTAGTTCTTTTGGTGAGACAGTTGTGGTTAGATGTATGTATAGGAGATGTCCACTGAAGATTCAGGGTTATGTGTTCCCAGTTGATATGATGGAACTTCCTTTTTATGGTTTCGATATAATTTTGGGTATGGATTGGTTGGTTGAGCATCGGGCTAGTGTGGATTTTGAAACAAAGAGAATTTCTTTGAAACTTTCTGATGACTACGAGGTAGTAGTAGTAGGCGAGAACATTAAGTTCTTGTCTAATGTAGTGTCAGCTATAGAGGCTCACAAGTTGATGGACTCTGGATGTGGGGCTTATTTAGCTTATGTTATGAATCCGAATATGAATGAAGCTAGACCGAAAGATATCAGAACAGTGTGTGACTTTCCGGATGTATTCCCTGAAGAGTTGCCGGGTTTACCTCCTGACAGAGATGTTGAGTTTGTGATCGAGACCATTTCAGGGTCTAATCCAGTTTCGATAGCTCCGTATCGTATGGCTCCAAAGGAGTTGAAAGAATTGAAGAACCAGTTGCAAGAATTATTAGACCGTGGATTCATCAGGCCTAGTAGTTCTCCGTGGGGTGCTCCCGTGTTATTTGTGAAAAAGAAGGATGGTAGTATGCGTATGTGTATTGACTATAGACAGTTGAATCAGTTGACTGTGAAGAACAAGTATCCGTTGCCTCGCATAGATGATTTGTTTGATCAGTTGAGAGGTGCTTCAGTGTTCTCGAAGATAGATTTGAGATCCGGATACTATCAGTTAAAGGTGAAAGAGTGTGATGTGCCGAAGACAGCTTTTAGGACTAGATATGGTCACTATGAGTTTCTTGTGATGCCATTTGGGCTCACGAATGCACCTGCAGCATTCATGGACATGATGAACAGAATTTTTAGAGACTATCTAGACTGTTTTGTAGTTGTTTTCATTGATGACATACTTGTGTACTCGAAGACGGAAGAAGAACATGACGAGCACTTGAGGGTTGTTTTACAGAGATTGCTGAGCAATCAGTTGTATGCGAAGCTTAGTAAATGTGAGTTCTGGATTTGAGAGGTGGTATTTCTTGGTCATGTTGTTTCAGCCGAAGGTATCCGAGTTGATCCATCGAAGATCGAGGCTATTGTTGAGTGGAAACAGCCTAAGTCCGTGACCGAGATTAGAAGTTTCCTGGGATTAGCCGGTTACTATAGAAGATTTGTTGATGGTTTCTCTAGAGTAGCTGCTCCTTTGACTAAACTGTTGCAAAAAGGAGTTAAGTTTGAATGGTCAGAGGCAAGACAAAAAGCCTTTGAGAAATTAAAAGAAGCTTTGACAAATGCCCCAGTGTTAGTACAACCTATTTCAGGTAAGGAGTTTGTGATTTACAGTGATGTTTCCTACGTAGGTTTAGGATGTGTTCTGATGCAAGAGAGAAAAGTTGTTGCTTATGCTTCTAGACAATTGAAGGTTCATGAGAAGAACTATCCTACTCATGATATCGAGCTAGCCGCAGTTGTGTTTGCATTGAAGATTTGGCGTCATTACTTGTATGGTGAGAAGTGTATTGTTTACACCGATCACAAGAGCTTGAAGTACTTGATGACACAGAAGGAGTTAAACTTGAGGCAGAGAAGATGGCTTGAGTTGCTAAAAGATTATGATTTGACCATCGAGTATCATCCGGGTAAAGCGAATGTAGTCGCCGATGCTTTGAGTAGGAAAGTGGCCATAGAGTTGAGGGCTATGTTTGCTAAATTGAGTGTGTCCGATGATGGTGGTTTGATTACCGAGTTGCAAGTGAAGCCTTCTTTGATACAATTGATTAGAGAGAAGCAATTGCAAGATGATAGTTTAATTCCTCATGTCCAGGACATAGCCGAAGGAAGACCGACCGATTACAGTTTCAGTGGTGAGGACTTGTTGTGCTTTAGGGATAGAATTGTTGTACCAGAAGATGTTGAGTTGAGACGTCAGATTCTGAGCGAAGCACATTCGAGTCCCTTTTCTATGCATCCGGGTAGTACCAAAATGTATTGTGACTTGAAGAATGATTACTTCTGGGTTGGTTTGAAGAAAGATGTAGCTGAGTATGTGAGCCGTTGTATGGTTTGTCAGAGAGTGAAGGCAGAACATCAGGTTCCTTCAGGTTTGCTACAGCCTTTGAAGATTCCGGAATGGAAATGGGAGAGGATCACCATGGATTTTGTATCGGGATTACCCTTGTCTCCTTCAAAGAAGAATTCAGTTTGGGTGATTGTTGATAGGTTCACTAAGTGTGCTCACTTCTTAGCAGTGAACACTACGGATTCCTTAGACAAGTTGGCAAACTTGTACATCCGTGAGATTGTGAGACTTCACGGAGTTCCGAGGTCCATTGTTTCAGACAGGGATCCTAGGTTTACTTCGAGGTTCTGGGGTTTCTTGCATAGTGCCCTAGGTAGCCGTTTGCATTTCAGCACTTCCTATCATCCACAGTCTGATGGGCAGTCAGAGTGAGTAATACAGATTCTAGAGGATATGCTTCGTTGTTGTGTGATTGATTTCCAGGGTTCATGGGAGAAGCACTTACCGTTGGTTGAGTTCGCTTACAACAACAGTCATCAATCTAGTATTCAGATGGCTCCTTATGAGGCTTTGTATGGTAGACGATGTAGGACTCCGATCTGTTGGGCTGAAACAGGTCAGAGATTGTTACCTATGCCAGATTTGCTTAAGGGGACTACCGACAAGGTAAAGCTGATTTGCGACCGTTTGAAAGCAGCTTCCAATCGTCAGAAATCTTATGCGGATTTGAAGAGGAAAGAGATAGAGTACTCAGTGGGTGAGAAAGTGTTTCTGAAGGTATCTCCGTGGAAGAAAGTAATGAGATTCGGCCGAAAGGGCAAATTGAGTCCGAGGTTCATTGGTCCATATGAGGTAGTTGAGAGGATTGGACCTGTAGCATATCGTTTGAGGTTACCTTCTGAGTTAGAGAAGATCCATGATGTTTTTCATGTGTCTATGCTTAGGAGATATAGATCAGATCCTTCTCATGTGATGCCCGTTGAGGAGATAGAATTGAATCCGGATTTGTCCTACACTGAAGAACCCATTGAGATACTTGCTTCTGATAGCAAGGTGTTGCGTGGCAAGACCATAGAGTTGGTCAAAGTGTTGTGGAGACATAGAGGTGTAGAAGAGGCCACGTGGGAGAGGAAAGCGGATATGATTGAGCAGTTTCCGTATTTGTTTCCGTCAGGTAATTTCGGGGACGAAATTCCTTAAGTGGGAGAGAGTACATGCTTGAACCCTGCATTGTTACCTATGCTAGGACTACTTGTGATGTTACCTATGCATGTTAGATATGAGGTTTAGGGAGTACATGCTTGAACCCTGCATTGTTGTTGTTTTTCGTTTTAGAGCACCCTCACTAAGCTTATAGCTTACGCTCTCAATGTTCGACAATGCAGATCATTAGCGTGGCGTTAGCTCGGAGCAAGGCAAGAAGGGCTTCCAAGTTTTGTAGCTCGAGTACGGTGGTGATTTTGTACTAGTTAGCAATGTGGCAAAGGGTTGTTGTATGAGCTTTTTATAACTCTTTGTTATATATGATGTTTGGATTGTAAAGCATGAATTACAATGATAAATGTTAGGGTGGGATGGTATGTTTTGAATGCTTAGGTTGCAGTGTGGTATGAATTCTTGAGATGTATGATCCTTGTGTGTTTGAATGACATGTGTATTGACATCTTGGTTGTTAAAGGTTGTTTGTGTGTTGTTTGTGTCTAGGGAGGCTTTATCATGCATCTAGAGTGTGTGCCTTAAGTATTTTTGCTTAAAACAGAGTATTGTAAAGCAGGGCGTATCGATACACCCATGTGTATCGATACGGTCTCAACTTTCTGAAATTCAAATCAGGCTGAGCGTATCGATACACAAGAGTGTATCGATACGGTCCCAGCACTCTGGAATCCTGTGGAGTTGTGGAGTGCAGGGCGTATCGATACGGGGTCAAGCGTATCGATACGGTTCAACCTAGTTGACCAAGTGATGTTGACCGAGAGGGGCGTATCGATACGCTCAAGGGTGTATCGATACGGTCTTCCCTGAGTTGATTGGGAGGGTTGACTTTGGTCAAGGCGTATCGATACCCTCTGTAGGTGTATCGATACGGCTTACTTAAAATGGAAAAATTTGTTTGTTTAATTGCAGGTCTTGTGGGTTTTGTATCCGTGTTTGTTTGCTGCGTGTTCCCTCACATAGGTCTTAATACAGGCATCTAGAAAAGAAAAAAAAATATATAGGGTTGCTAACCGAGGGGGAACCTTAATTGGTTTTCGCTCGGTTTTCCCCGTGTGGCCCACTTGGACCGGTCATTCGGCCAGACCGGGACGAGGGGGTTACAGACTTGTTGATTAGTAATGATTATGCAATGCGTTATCAGTCACAGATTTCTCTTCTTCGTTCTTTCACCGTGTCTAGATTTAGTAATGTGAGCTAAATTTTAACTATTATTTATAATTTAACCTATAATGATTAGGTATTTAAGAATCTTGAAAGTATTACCGCTAATTTGCCTGAAATCTTGATCTTATTGCGTTTACTGAATTTTTTTGTTGTATAATTAGGAATGAGAAAACGTAAAAGTATTAAATCTAATGAAGGAGCTGGCCGCTCTAAGAGGATTCGTCCATTGGACCCCCTGTTGCTCCCGTGGAAGATGATGTTGTTGCTGGTGGCCCACTAAATCTCCATGTTGCTCCCGCGGAGGAGGACGATAGTATTGTTCCTGTTGTTGACGTTCTTGCTGCTCCCGTGGAGGATGTTACTGTTGGTGGCCCACTGAACCTCTCTCATACTCCCGTGGAGGAGGAGGATGTCCAAGTGGAGATTGTCCAAGTGGAGAATGCTATAGTAGACCAAGATGAGGATGATCTAGGGAATTGGGATCACCCGAACATAGAGGAGGAGGAGGAGGAAGATGATGATGTCCAAGAAGAGATTGATGTAGTAGACGATGAGGAGGATGACGATGATCTAGGGGATTTGGATTATCCAGACACAGAGGAGGAGGAGAATGATGAAACTGGCAGTGAGGAAGAGGAGAGTGATGAAGTTGAGGAAGAGTTTGAGGATGAGGAGGAGAATGATAATGTTGAGGAGGTTGTTGAGGTTTAGATTGCTGTTGCCGAGCAAGAAGAGAATGAGATTGAGGTTGATTATCCTGGTACACCCGACACAGACATAGACAATAGTGATGAACATGATGAAGAGGAAGCATCGAGAGATGATAATGAGGAAGAAGAAGTGGATGATGATGAGGAAGATGGTTCTAGTGATGAGGATTGAGGATGATACATATAAGATAGATGTAATTAGATACAAACATATAGACTTCCTACATATATACTTACTGGTTGCATGACTTCCTAAATACTTACTGGTACATTCATCAGTTATATGCACTATTGTATAGCTATATGCTGGTACATACTTACTGGCTTCATGACTTCCTACATACTTATTGGTTGCATGACTTTATCTTTGAGGGATCGACCTTGGTTTCTACCTCTTTAAGGCGATCATTGAAAACGTCTAAAGATTTTACTGTCTCTTTTGCGCTGGTCTCAAGTTGCTCTGTCTTTTCCTTGAGCGTTGTCAACCGATCCTTCGAAGCTGCTCTCTTCTTGTCTACAGCTTGGGTCTCTGCGACCTTTGTTGTTGCATTGGTCTCTTATTTTTTTGTCATCTCCAGCAGAAAATTTTGCTCTGATACCACTTGTCATGTCTCTAGACTCTTTAACCGAGACGTGCGACCTTAGATGCCTTTAGGATGGTGTGGCGCCTAAGTAAGCCTGATCGATCTAAGCTTAAATATTTGAATCTGCACGGAAAGGAACTACAAGGGCTAGAAAAAAAGAACGCGGGATAAATGGGCGAATGCTCGGAGTTTTATTACTCAAACAGAAAATAAAGGCTGAAACCTAACAAAGCTTAACGAAATCTGATATCCTAAGATAAAGTGCCTAATAAGGTGAGGTAAGCCTTTTTATATAGCCCATACATTCAATGGTAAAGTCCTACTCTAATTGGGACAACTATTATTCGAATCATTCAAGGAGTAGGACTCTCTAATCCCAAGTGAAGGGCCAAGTCGAAAGAATGTTAGGCCCAAGTAGGTGTGGCGGACTTGTCCAGCCCCTGGTGCGCGTGCTCGACCCCTTGGTGCGTGGTCTCAGCCCTTTTGTGTGTACTGAGTCTGGATCCTCGAGTGCGGTCCATGACTTTAACAGATGTGTGTCGTTTGGCCCAGGGGGTGCGCGCGGGAGCCCTTGTGCGGCAGCCTGGCGTGCGCTGAGTTTGGGTCGATGTGTGCTAGGATCGGGCTCCTCGGCCACCAGGTGTGCGACTTGATCGGGCCCTATGGTGCGGTCCGTGACAATATAATTAAGTTGTTTTTATCTTTACATCCATTAAGTTAAATTTGATTCACATTATTATAACATAAATAATATAAAAAAGTGAAACTTTTTTACTTAAGGGTGTTTTAAGCCCATTTACTTTTGAATTTTTTTAATTAAGCCCTTAAAAAGTTTTGCACCCAATTAAACCCCTAAATCTTAATCAATAAAATTCTTTGACTGATTTTGACCATCTACTTTTAACGATTTTTTTGGAAATATCACTGTCTCGTAATTCACTATAATTCTATCATGTGACATCTACATATTTTTTAAAATATTAATTTTTAAATTTTTTTAGAATTTGTAAAACTTTTAAAGTTTTTTTGAATAAAATATTTTTTTAAATGTCAAGTGATAACACTATAACACAACACGTTACACTAACTAATCCATAAATCTAAAAAATTGTTAAATTTAACCTTCAATGTAGGTGAAATGAGTAAATTAATGAAATTTTGAAGGACTTGGTGCAAAAAAATTTAGAGTTTAATTTTTGGTTGATATTAGTTACGAGTTCGATTTATATAATTTTTAGAGTTTAATTTTTTTAGGTTTAATTAGATACAAACATAAAAACTTCCTACATATATACTTACTGGTTGCATGACTTCCTAAATACTTACTGGTACATTCATCAGCTATATGCACTGTTGTCTAGCTATATGCTGGTACATACTTACTGGTTGCATAACTTCCTACATACTTATTAGTTGCATGACTTTATCTTTGAGGGGATCAACCTTGGTTTCTAGCTCTTTAGGGCGATCATTGACAACGTCTAAAGATTTTACTGTCTCTTTTGCGCTGGTCTCAAGTCGCTCTGTCTTTTCCTTGAGTGTTGTCAACCGATCCTTCGAAGCTGCTCTCTTCTTGTCTACAGCTTGGGTCTCTGCGACCTTTGTTGTTGCATTGATCTTTTATTTTTTTGTCATCTCGAGCAGAAAATTTTGCTCTGATACCACTTGTCATGTCTCTAGACTCTTTAACCGAGACGTGAGGCCTTAGGTGCCTTTGGGATGGTGTGGCGCCTAAGTAAGCCTGATCGATCTAAGCTAAAATACTTGAATCTGCATGGAAACGAACTACAAGAGCTAGAAAAAAAGAACGCGGGATAAATGAGTGAATGCTCGTAGTTTTATTACACAAACGGAAAATAAAGGCTGAAGCCTAACAAAGCTTAACGAAATCTAATATCCTAAGATAAAGTGCCTAATAAGGTGAGGTAAGCCTTTTTATATAGCCCATACATTCAATGGTAAAGTCCTACTCTAATTGGGACAACTATTATTCGAATCATTCAAAGAGTAGGACTCTTTAATCCCAAGTGAAGGGCTAAGTCGAAAGAATGTTAGACCCAAGTAGGTGTGGCGGACTTGTCCAGCCCCCTGGTGCGCGTGCTCGACCTCTTGGTGCGTGGTCTCAGCCCTTTTGTGTGTACTGAGTCTGGATCCTCGAGTGCGGTCCATGACTTTAACAGATGTGCGTCGTTTGGCCCAGGGGGTGCGCGCGCGAAGCCCTTGTGCGATAGCCTGGCGTGCGCTGAGTTTGGGCCGATGTGTGCTAGGATCGGGCTCCTCGGCCACCAGGTGTGCGACTCGATCGGGCCATATGGTGCGGTCCGTGACAATATAATTAAGTTGTTTTTATCTTTACGTCCATTAAGTTAAATTTGATTCACATTATTATAACATAAATAACAGAAAAAAGTGAAACTTTTTTACTTAAGGGTGTTTTAAGCCCATTAACTTTTGAATTTTTTTAATTAAGCCCTTAAAAAGTTTTGCACCCAATTAAACCCCTAAATCTTAATCAATAAATTTTTTTGACTGATTTTGACCATCTACTTTTGACGATTTTTTTTGGAAATATCACTGTCACGTAATTCACTATAATTCTATCATGTGAGATCTACATATTTTTTAAAATATTAATTTTTTAAAATTTTTAGAATTTATAAAACTTTTAAAGTTTTTTTAATAAAATATATTTTTTAAAATGTCAAGTGATAACACTATAACACAACACATTACACTAACTAATCCATAAATCTAAAAAATTGTTAAATTTAACCTTCAATGTAGGTGAAATGAGTAAATTAATGAAATTTTGAAGGACTTGGTGCAAAAAATTTTAGAGTTTAATTTTTGGTTGATATTAGTTACGAGTTCGATTTATATAATTTTTAGAGTTTATTTTTTTAGATTTTATTAGATACAAACATATAGACTTCCTACATATATACTTACTGGTTGCATGACTTCCTAAATACTTACTGGTACATTCAGCAGATATATGCACTATTGTCTAGCTATATGCTGGTACATATTTACTGGTTGCATGACTTCCTACATACTTATTAGTTGCATGACTTTATATTTGAGGGCATTAACCTTGGTTTCTAGCCCTTTGAAGCGATCATTGACAATGTCTAGAGATTCTACTGTCTCTTTTACGCTGGTCTCGAGTAGCTTTACCTTTTACTTGAGCGTTGTCAACCGATCCTTCGAAGCTGTTCTTATATTGTCGACAGCTTGGGTCTCTACGACCTTTGTTGTTGCATTGATCTCTTATTCTTTGGCCATCTCAAATAGAAAAACCTTGCTATGATACCACTTGTCACGTCCCTAGACTTTTCAATCGAGACGTGCGGCCTTAGGTGCTTTTGGGATGGTGTGGCGCCTAAGTAAGCTTGATCGGTCTAAGCTAAAAACGAGAACGCAGGATAAATGAGCGAATGCTCAGAGTTTTATTACTCAAACAGAAAACAAAGGCTGAAACCTAACAAATCTTAACGAACCTAACAAACAGAAAACTACTGCAGGATAAAATAGAAATTCTAATAACTCGACTTGATTCGAAAAAATTATATTTTTAAGTTTGATGTGAAAATACTCGATTCATAATTTCATAAACTCGACTCAAAAATTCAAAATAAAGTTCGAATTATAAAATAGAAATTCCAATAACTCGACTTGACTCGAAAAAATTAAATTTTTTGGTTTGATGTGAAAATACTCGACTCATAATTTCATAAACTCGACTCAAAAATTCAAAATAAAGTTTGAATTATAAAATAGAAATTCCAATAACTCAAATTTTTTAGTAGTTAGTGGACTAAATTTTTAAGTTTGAGTTATTAAATAGGAGCAATTTGGGCACCTAAGTTTCAAAGGGTATACTTTGGGAACCTATTTTTCATCTAAGCATTTATAATATTATTGTGTTAATTGATTGTAAAGTTTTAGGATTGAAAAATGAATTTTTAAAAATTTAAGGGTGAAATTATAAAGAAACATTTTTATTAGTGACTATAATGTTTACTTTTTTAAATTGAGGAGAAAAAATGTACATGAGATAAATTTTAATGGCTATTGCAGTAATTTATCCTTATTTTAATTTCGCCACATCAGCAATCTGTTAGGGGACTAACGGAGTTAACGTCGGAGTGACCAAGTATTTACACATCGAAAACGTAGAGGACTACTAATAGGCACTTTTCAAAAGTGGTGACTAACTCTGTACAGACGCTAAACGTAAGTGACCCCTGCAGTAGTTTACCCTTTTTTTAATTAAGCCCTTAAATATTTTGCACACAATTAAACCCCTAAATTTTAACAAATAAAATTCTTTAATTGATTTTGACCATCTACTTTTGACGGTTTTTTTCTGAAAATATCACTGTCACGCTTTTCTATAATTCTGTCATGTGACATTTATATTTTTTTTTTAAATTTAATTTTTTTACATTTTTTTAGAATTTGTAGAACTTTTAAAGTTTTTTTGAATAAAATAAAAAAATTTCTGAAAATATCAAGTGATAATACTGTAACACAACATGTTACATTAATTGATCCATAGATTTAAAAAAGTTGTTAAATTTAACATTCAATATAGGTCAAATGAATAAATTAATGAAATTTTGAAGGATTTGGTGCAAAAAATTTAGAGTTTAATTGATTTTCTCCTACAAAAGTTTAAGGGTTTATAATAATAAAAAAGGGAAAACTACACCGGTGGTCCCCTAACTATTACCGTCTTCCTACTTTGGTCCCACAACTATGTTTTTCGGCAAAAGCGTCCCTTCTGTTACATAGTTCTCCTGTTTTGGTCCCTCGACGTTAAACAACTAACGGTTTTGCTGACTTGGCTTATTTTATATTTTCCCCAATTTCCATGTCATTTATTAATTAAATAATATAATCAGACGTGTAAAAAAGTTGGCTTTATAAAAAGATGTCGTTCATAATTAAGGGTCATAACCCTAATTTTCTATTTTCTCTCTATTCCTTTCTTCACTTTGAAAGAGACGACTTGAAGAAGGGCTATTACAGATTGAAGCTGATTGAAGATGGAAAGATCAGGAGTGAACCGATTTTGTTATTGTGACTGTCCATGCGAGTTAAAAACAAGCTGGATAGTAGATAATCCTGGCAGAAGATTTCTTGGCTGCCCAAATTTCGGCAAAAAAAGTAAGAAATGTCGTTTTTTTGAGTGGGTTGATGCTGAAATTCCTGAACGCCCAAGAATTATCATAGCTGGGTTGTTAAAAAAAGAAGAGACATGGAGAATGCGAGGAATAGAGAGCGATTGTTTTGAATTATATGTGTTGTTGTTCTTGCCTATATGGCATTTTTAGGGTAATTTCTGGGTTATTGATGTTTCAATAACTGACATGAATGAAATTATGGCTTTGTAGGTTTTTGATGTATTTAGGGTTTAGTAGGTTTGTGATGTAATGGGGTTATTGATGTTTATGGGTTAAGATTTCTAATCCGATTTAGGGTTTAGTAGGTTTGTGTTGTATTGGGATTTAGGGTTTATTGATGGTTGATGTTCAACTTTGGTTCATGTATGTTTCTATCAGTTTTTGAAGTTAAAATCAATGAAATGAAGCCATTTAGCTTTCTGAAAATTTTTAAAGTGCCTGTAAATGTAACATTCTTTCTCTATTATTACCATTCACTATAACAAAAAGATGTGATCTCTATTCCATTCACAAGGACACAAAGAATAATAACATTGAATTTTACTGAAATTCTTCAATAAATTGTTACTCAAAATAGCTTCATACACCCTTTCAAAATAACTGCTAATCAATGTTTAAAATAGCAGTTGTTAATGTCATCAAATGACACAAAAAATAGGTATACACCCTTCAACATAACACAAAATAGAGAAGCTATTGTCATTTTCAGTTTCATCATCAAATTTCTACCTAAATAGTTTAAAGCAGAAAACAAAATAGATTCAGCAACAACTTCTTCAATAAATTCAAAGATATCTTCAAGGTTGAGTTGTTGAACTTTCTTGGCTGTTGTTGAGCATCCATCTAACAACTTGAATTGGGGGTGGTTGTTAGACCTGGCAAACTTGACCCGAGACCCGAAACCCGAACCGAAATACTCGAACCGAAACCCGATTTTGACCCGAAATGATGATTCGGAGTTGACTCGAAACCCGAACCGAACCGAACCGATCCGAACCGAACCAAAATTTTTTGTTGAACCGAAATGGACCCGAACCGAAATGGACCCGAACCGAATAGACCCGAACCGAATGGACTCGAACCGAATGCTACCTGAACCGAAAGCTGAACCGAAAGCTGAACCGAATATCGACCGGATTTTAACCCGATTTTGACCCGAATTTGACCCGATTTTGACCTGAATATCTATTTTTAACAATATAATAAATAATAAAATGAAGTATAGAAATTTGAGATCTTGGTGACCAATTTTATAATTTCATCATAAAATATAGCATAAAATTGAAATTGTAGACTAAATTGACAATTTGGAAGTGGAGAAATTTGAGAGTCCAATGACCAATTTTGTAATTATACCATATAAATAAATAGGGGTCAATTTTGGCTAAAAATTAAATCTTTGAAATTAAAATGAACGAAAATATCAATATATTAAATTAATAGACTAAATTACAAAGATTAGTTAATTTCAACTAAAAGTAAATTTTTAGAGACTAAATATCACTACTGGGAGGGGATTTCTATATCCGAAGTCTAAACCGTGGGAATACTTGTGACTAAATTAAATTAAACTAAAACTTAAAGTTGACTAAAATGTAACATTTTAAATGCAACATGACCTAAAAAGTAATTAATCTCTAGCTTAAAAAATTGGTGGCTTATTTCCCTCCAAAATTTTGTATTTTCTCTCTCTATTTTTTCCAATTGTCTTTTTCTTTTTCTTTTTCAATATAGCTTAAAAAATTGGTGGCTTATTTCCCTCCAAAATTTTGTTTTTTCCCTCTCTATTTTTACCAATTGTCTTTCTATTTTTATTAATTTAATTGAGTTTCAATTTAGATTAATTTAATTGAAATTTCACATTTAGTTTTAAAATTATTTTAATTATGTCCGTGATTTATGCTTTTAGATTTTAGTTAGTTCAATTAGATCCTAAGTTTAATAAATTAATTCATTTCAGACATTATTATTATTATTATTATTATTATTATTATTATTATTATTATTATTATTATTATTATAAACTTTGATTTAATATAATTATACAAAAAAATTATATGGATACATGAAGCTTTGATTTAAATATTTAATCAAATTCAAATGCATAGATTAACAAGTTGAATCAGAATTAATCTCATACACCAATAACTCTAAACTAAACCATAAATACTAAACCTCAAACCTTTAACCCAACTCAAATCGAATTAACCCAAAAATTTAAATGTTGACCCGACCCGAAATTGACCCGAAATTGACCCGATTTTGACCCGAACCGAAAGCGACCGATCCGATATTGACCTGACCCGAAAACAACCGATCCGATATTGACCCGATCCAATACCCGAACCGAATCCGACTCATCACAGACCCGAATTAGACCCGAACCCGAACCGAACCGACCCGAACCGAATCTAAACCGATTCTAGATAGACCCAAAATGACCCGAACCGAAACGACCCGAACCGAACCCGAACCGAATGACCCGATTGCCACCTCTAGTGGTTGTGTTGAAGCTTGCTGGGCAGGAACACTTGTCCTTGTGGTTGTTTGAGCCTCTTGGGTAGGGGCACTATTGGCTGGTGCAGGTTGTTTCCAAGTGCCATGAGAAGACCTTTTTATCTATATAAGAAAAAAAATAGTTAGTCTTCAAGATCATTTTTAATTACAAGTGTTATGTTAAAAATACATAAATAATACACACCGGGAGTTTAGGTCTTATTGTAGGTGGTGGTTGTCTTGAAGGTGGTTGGAGCCTGGTGGAGGTGGAAGTTGTTGGTTGTTGCTGAGGAACAGTGGTGGAAGTTGTTGGAGCATGCTGGGGATGTGCACTTCTGGTGCGAGGAATTCTTGAACTTGATGCTTGAGAAGAAGATCGAATTGAACTATTTTCACCAACAATGCCTTTGCATGTCCTGACATTGTGGCCAGTTCTCTTACACTTAGAATAGGTCATGGTTACACCTTTCTTAGTAACTCTAACACCTTGAATAATGGGTTCATCAGTTTCTTTCTTCTTTTTTTTGTGAGGTCTGCCTGGTGGTCTTCTAATGGTTGGAGGTAAGATGGGTTCACAGTATGTTTGTCTAGCCCATTGATCAGGACCTCTGACTGGGTTCATCAAATAAGAGTATATTGCTTGTTGAGTGGTCTTTTTGTAACAGTCATCCACATACGACTCATGTCTCTCCTCTTTCATCAGTATAGCTGAGATTGCATGGTTACATGGAATTCCTACCAAAATATATTAAACATATTAAACATAGTATAAACATAGTATAAACATAAATAAAAGCAAATATATTAATTACCTGTCAAGTCCCACTTTCTGCATGAACATGTGTGCTCTATCAAGTTCACAACATGCTGGGAATGTGGTCCATATAAAACTTGGTATTTATTGCCACCAGCATTGGTAGCCCAACACCTACATTATTTATGCATGTAACATTATTTATGCATGTAACATTATTTATGCATTTAACAACTTAATCATATAACAACTACTATATTTAACCATGTAAGAACTACTACATAGACATATTAAAGAAGGGAAAACTAATATTTTCTCATTCTAATTTATTGTATTCTCATTCTAAAACTACTTAATCATATAACAACCACTACATTTAACAACATAGTCAGGGGGCCAAAATAGGAAGACTGTAATAGTTAGGGGACCAACTTAGGAAGACTGTAATAGTTAAGGGACAAAATTAGGAAGACTATAATAGTTAAGGGACCAAATTAGAAAGACTATAATAGTTAGGGGACTAAAATAGGAAGACTGTAACAGTCACTGCAGTTAAACATTTAACATTATTTGCAATCCTTGATAAGGTAAATTTCAACAGGGTTGAATTCTAAAGTTAAACAACTACTACATAAACAGATTTAAATTCTAAAGTTTAACATTATTTGCAATCCTTGATGTTTAATCATACATTGCTGACATTTGCATTGATGTTTCTAACTTCTTCTGAATCTTTGGACATAAAGGTCCAATCCACTTATCAGCTTCATCAGATTTTTTTGCAATCCTTTGCATAATTTTTGTCTTAATTGCTTCCAACATTGTTATGATTAGTTTTGTTCTTGTTTCAAGAATAAACTGCAAAAAAAAGTTAAATATAATTAACTTTGGACAAACAAATATGCACGCAATTAAAATACATATTACCTTATTAAAAGACTCGCATAAGTTATTCAGTAGGATGTCACATTTGGTTTTTGTTGGAAAAAATGCCTTGCTCCAGTTTCTAGGATCCTTCTCAATCAACCAGTCATAAGCATCTGTTGATAGAGATTTCACTTCAGACATGGCATCTTCATATTCTCTATCATAAGTTGCTCTGGCAGCTTTCCACAAGCCATCCTTAAGTGCTTTTTTACTGTGTTGTTTCTTGAAATTATTGTACAAATGTCTCACACATGTTCTGTGATTAGAATGTGGAAACAGTTCTATCAATACATTAACTAGTCCCCACATTTAAGACAAAAAAATAATTAGGTAAATTTCAAGTAATGTAACACCCGTATTTTGGGGTTAGGAGTTAGTCGGGTTTATAGTCCTAGTCAATAAAACTAAATTAAATCAATTCAACCTAAATTGTGATCTATTTGGGCTTTAGTAAAAGAGGAGGGACTAAAGGGGTAATTAGACCCAAAAGTTTTTAAAAGCAAGACAACTTTAAAATAAAAGTTGTCATCTTCTCCCCCACACCCCTTTCTAACGTTAAAGAGCTTTCAAACCTCCCTAATACCCTAAGTCACTATTTCATTGATTTTTTCTTCAACCCAAGGTCATTTTTCAAAGGTAATTGTATTTTCTCACTCTCCTCTTCATTCCCTATCCATACATAGTCATAGATTTCAAAACTATGAACTTTTAAAAATTAGGGTTTGGTTAAAGTTTAGGTTTTTATGGTGATTTTCATTTTGTTTTGAAATAATAAGTTATGTTTTGTTTTAATCACAACAAGATATACAACATATGTTAATTTGGTTGAATTTTATTGAAAACCCGAAATGGGTTCTTGGAGCCATTTTTGGGATGTCAAAAACTTGATTTTTGGTGGGTTTTAGGTTGTAATTAGGGGGCTGATGGTTTATGTATGCTAGGAGGATGTTTTGGAACCATTTAGATGTCATTTGGGTGTTCGAAAACATGTTTTTCTGCTGGGTAATATAGGAGTACGAAAATGGAAATTTTGGTGATTGTTTAGGTTGGAAATTGTTGGAGCTTGGCTTGCACCTATGGGTTGAAGTTGTGGCTGAACTTAACAATCATTTGTGGGTAGAAAATGTGTTGGAAACTTGGGTTTTGATCAAAGTTTATGGGCTGCTTGAATTAGGTAAAATCGGGGTTTGGTCAAGGTTTGAAATATTGAGTTTGATGTTTGATTAGTGTTCCGAGTTTGCTACGTTGATTGGTGGATTGATTTGAGGTTGTTTTACTTGTATTGAGGTTGTTTAGAAGCAAGAACTTGCGTCGGAGAAGCTTCGGGAAGAAATCCAGAAATTTGAGGGAGGTTGCTCGCTTGGCTTGGAGCTTGGAAGCTTAGGTGAGTGGTTAATGTTTTAAAATGGTTTTAAGTGGTTGGTTCAAGCATGTGAACTAGGTTGGGCTTGGTAGACCCACCTAGAGTTAGGGTTAGGGTGGTAGCCTAACCCTAAGCTTTAGTTAGAGACCTTGGATGAACTCTTTAATCGATGATATGCCTCGTGATGATTTGTGTTATGATGATTGTGTATAATGTGATATACATTTTTGTTGAGGTATGGCTTAATGCGTTGTTATATGTATGATTGGTAACTAATATAATGTGGATACATGTATGTGGACATATGATGTGATAATTGTTTGGATGATATACATGTGGTGTTAATTTGTGAAATGAGGTTTTGAGGTAGTTGCATGATTTTGGAGAATCATGGCGAGTACGTGCTAAGCACGGAATTTATATTGAAAATGATATTGTGAAAGGTTGTGGAATTTGATTTATATTGGCACTAGTATGCTTGGGTACAATGATCGATCATTAGGATGAGTGTGCACACAAATTGAGTCAAAACGTATGTGGCCTTGGTGGCGTTAAGGCACCAAGGAGGAGTACGGTGATGTAATATTCCACCGGAAATTTATATATATTCTACGTGATGATGAGTGGAATCCCATCCGTAGGGCATATGGTGATGAGTGGAATCCCGCCCATGCAAGGACCGGTGATGAGTGTAATCCCACCGAGGTAATGTTGTTGTTGGAAATGCGTTCCAACGGGTTATCCGCGTATTCGAGTCATAGATAGGTGCCAATATGAGGTTGTATGTGTATACCAATATGAGATTATGCATATATGCTTATATGATACGAAATGTGATGCCCTTTATGGTTTGATATATGATGTGATTAATGCATTGAGATATGTATCGTTGTAAGTTGAGCTTATGAGATGGTGAGCATGACATAATGTTGATTATATGTTCATGCATCACGTTCATTTTGGCCTTTGCGGATCGGAGGCAAGATCATGCATTTCTTTTTGGAAATTGCTCGTGCTTGGACCCTGCATTGTCGAAGGTTTGTTTTATGAGCTTACCCTCACTAAGCTTTTATGCTTACGCTCTCTTTTGTTCGACAATGCAGATAAATAGCTTGTGGGTGGCAAGGGCAAGGAAAGGTCTCCAAGTGTTGCTTTTGGTGAGCTCAATGTATGAATTTTAAATGATAGAATGTAATAGTTAAGCAATGGGATAGGTATTGTTGTCTTGAGTTTCGATGCATGTCGTATTGGCTTGGTTCTTGGATGCCTTGTTTGATTTGTAAATATTGCTTATGTTGTATGCCTTGTATGTCTACATGTTTTGGTTGCTAAGACATGAAACCTTAAGTGCTTGTATGTCCATATATACTAAATTGCCCTTTTGTATGAATGTCATGAACGAATGTCTTGCTACTTATCTTAATTGCTTCTCTTGGTTGTAGTATGCTATATAAATGTTTGTATGTGCATAGGAGAGTTTAAAAATGCATTTAGAGTCGTGTTTAGGGTCGTTAAGTTTGGAATTGTGGAATTGCAGAGCAGGGCGTATCGATACGCCTAAGGGCCGTATCGATACGGCCTTGCCCATATGCCACGATTTCAGCCTGGCGTACCGATACCCTGGGGGTATCGATACCCTCCGAAGTTACTAGAATTTGTGAGAATTGGGTGAGAGTAGGGCGTACTGTAACACCCCCTTCCCGGCCTGGTAGAGAACCGGGTCGGAGAGCGCTACCGGAAACGATGCGGAGATCGGAGACATAAATCCAAAGTTCAAAAATTATTTCGGATTATTTTATTAATCTCTTTTAAGACTTAACACTTAACTTATTAACAACTTACTCAATTGGGGTCAATTTTAAACTTTTTTTTTCAAACTTAGGGACTAAATTGTAATTTTCACAAATTAAAGGTCTTTATCTGAAATTCGTGAAAATATACTGAAATTAAACTTACTAGTTATTAGCCTGTAAAACCTCATTACTATCGGAGGTTATTTATCTACCTGATTAGACGATGCAATATTTAGTGACTATTTTGTAAAATATTCAAATCTATTTCTTTTTATTATCTTACTAAAATTCTTTACATATTTAAATGAGTCTAACAACTTACAAAAATCTTAGAGTCCTTTCTAATCATTTTTATTAGAAAATTATTCATATCTATCATTATTATTGTTCTATCATTTATTTAATAGGACTTTTCTAGATTACTAAAATAAAACCACATTATTAAATTACAAACACAATTTATACAAAAGTTGGATCATATGCCACTTTACTAGGAGTTCATGAAAGATATCATACATATAAGGTAGAGATGTGACTTGCAACTGCACCACACGATCAAAGGTTGGAAATCTATCAGGGTCCTGAAAATGCATGAGACACGTATGTTAGGCTTACATAGCCTAGTGAGGTAGTCATGATAGTAAATTGACAATAATATGAATGTCATGATTAAATATAAATTTAATCTAACTTATTTGCATGCTTCTATAACAGTATAAGCATAACATGATCAGATATCCATATTACTAACATAACATAATATAATCATATATCTTATCATAAACATGTCATGGTATAACATATCGAATACATATTATATTGGTACCATTGGATACGCGGATTCCCTGTACACCATATCATAAATCATAAATGAGCCGTAGCCCTGAGCCGTAGCTCCATGTATCCCTTACATTTCCATCCTTTTATCTCCCACATATAGGCCGTAGCCCTGGACCGTAGTCCTCCCTTACATGGTGAGCTCGAATATTCCTATGGCATGCCAATTGTAACCAACGTCCATAAATACACATAATTTCACATAGTCCAAGATTTTCAGATCATATCATATCAAATAGCAAGATGAGCCGTAGCTCCATATCAGATAGAAATTATTTTCATATATTTGTAGCATATCATAATTATTTTTGAGCATATCCAAATAATGCAAGGTACTTACCAGATGCAAATAAATTCATAATTAATGCAACAGGAAGGCACCGAGCCTACCCCTAACACGACTATACTCCCATATCAGAACATAAAAAAAATATCGGAGTGACACCGTGTCACCCGAGACAAATGCATCTACACTCACCTTGACAGACCGGTGCTTTATTTTTATTTATTGGGCTTGAAAGTTGATCTGAATCGACCTCGTGTACTACGATAAAAATTAATTAAAATAATAAGACAGTATCGAATATATATATAAATATTAATCAAACTCGATACCGAAACTTAAACTAACTAGAGATTTGAGCTTACCCCGTCGTCGGCAGAAATTCGATATTACTATATCGAAAATATCGGACTACCAATCAAATATTGGGTCGTATCCTACTAATCTTTTCCTTCAATTTTGCCGTGTAATTTCACTCATCCATCCCCCCCTTTTTATACTAGTTTTTGATGTCACTATTCCCCCCACTACCCCTTTGTTTATTCAATAATTGTACTAGTTGATTTAGTGGCCAATTTGCCTAATATTATATACACCAATTTGTCAAGTGGTATGCCTTACACGACAATCCACCAAATATAATAATAATAATAATAATAATAATAATAATAATAATAATAATAATAATAATAATAATAATAATAATAATAAACTAACTATTTAATCTATTTTGGATACCCAATCGAACCAACCTTTAATCGAAATGAAAATATTAATTTGCTGGAACTTGACCTTGATTTATAAATTATCTCGAATAATCTAAATAAGATCGAACAAATTATTTAATCGATAAAAAAAATATTCGGTCACCGGAACTTAATTCCGACTAGACCGGTTTTTGGGATGTGACAACTCACCCTCCCTTAAAAAAATTCGTCCTCGAATTTTTACCTGAATCGAATAGATGAGGATATTGCTTTTTCATCGTGTCCTCAGGTTCCCATGTTGCCTCTTCCCTCCTGTGATTTCTCCACAAGACTTTAACCAATGTAACATTTTTGTTTCTGAGCCTTTTGATTTCTCTATCCAGAATCTGGATTGGTTCCTCTTCGTAAGACAAGTCAGGATTCAGCTCTAATTCTTCCGGCTCTAAGATATGAGATGGATCAGATCTATACTTTCTGAGCATTGACACGTGGAAGACATTGTGGATTTTATCGAACTCGCTGGGAAGTGCAAGTCGATAAGCCACTGGGCCAATTCTTTCAGTAATTTCAAAAGGTCCAACGAAGCGAGGACTGAGCTTTCCCCTCTTTCCAAACCGAAATACTTTCTTCCATGGAGAGACTTTAAGAAAGACTTTGTCTCCCACATTATGCTGAATGTCTCTTCGTTTTAGATCAGCGTAAGCTTTCTGCCTATCAAAAGCTTGTTTCAATCGAGAGTGAATGATTTGAACTTTCTCTTCTGTTTCTCTGAGCAGTTGTGGTCCCAACACCTTGTTTTCACCAAGTTCGGACCAACACAGAGGAGTTCTGCATTTTCTGCCATACAACGCTTCAAAAGGAGCCATCTGAATAGATGACTGATAGCTATTGTTGTAGGAAAATTCTACTAAGGGTAGGGATTTCTCCCAATTTTTCCCAAAATCAATAATGCAGGCTCGGAGCATATCTTCCAGAATCTACAAGGAAGATCGTAATCGATATAGGATATATAGCTTATGTTTAAAGAAAGACAATAACGAGGTTACCTGAATAACCCTTTCAGATTGACCATCGGTTTGGGGATGGAATGCAGTACTGAGATGTACTCTAGTTCCCAATGCCTCCTGCAAGGTTCTCCAAAATCGAGATGCAAACCGTGGGTCTCGATCAGAAATTATTGATGTTGGAACTCCATGCAAGCGTATAACTTCGCTGATATACAACTCTGCTAGCTTGGATAAGCTGAAGTCCATTCTTACAGGAAGAAAGTGAGCTGACTTAGTAAATCGATCTACGATGACCCAGATTGCGTTGTTTTTCTTTGGAGTCGGAGGTAATCCGCTTACAAAATCCATAGTGATACGTTCCCACTTCCACTGTGGCAGCTCAATGGGTTGAAGGAGTCCCGTCGGTACTTTATGTTCGGCTTTAACCCGTTGACAAGTCAAACACCTTGCTACGAAATCTGCGATTTTACTTTTCATACCGGACCACCAGTAGATCTCTTTTAGATCCTTGTACATCTTAACAGCTCCGGGGTGAATAGAAAAAGGGCTAGCATGTGCTTCACGCAGGATCTGGTTCCGAAGATCATCATTGTTTGGAACACATATACGATTACGAAAGCATAACAAGCCTTCAGAATTTATGGCAAAATCAGGGTCCGGTTCATCCTTGATTCGGGCTAAAATAGGTTGCAACTCCTCATCATCTTCTTGAAGTGATTTAATCAGGGACACAATGGTCGATTGTACCCTGAGCTCGGGTAATAACTTGCCACGCTTCATGAGCCAAAAGTGAGCATTTAAACATCTAAGAGAAGAAGTGGGCTTCCGGCTAAGAGCGTCCGCCACCACATTTGCTTTACCGGGATGGTAATCAATCACCAAATCATAATCTTTCAAAAGCTCCATCCAACGACGCTGACGAAGGTTTAATTCTTTTTGGGTCAAAAGGTATTTTAGGCTTTTGTGGTCAGTAAAAAGATAACACTTTTCACCATAGAGGTAATGTCGCCAGATCTTTAGTGCGAACACAACCGCAGCTAGCTCAAGGTCATGAGTTGGATAGTTAAGCTCATGCGGTTTGAGTTGACGTGAGGCATAGGCTATAACTTTACCTTCTTGCATCAAGACACAGCCCAGTCCTTGATGGGATGCATCACTGTATACTGTGAAATCTTTTCCTGGCTCCGGTTGTACTAGGACAGGAGCGTGGGTGAGGATTTGTTTAAGTTGATCAAAACTCTGTTGTTGGTCCACTGTCCACCTGAAAGGAATGTCTTTACGGAGAAGCTTCGTTAGGGGTGAAGCAATCAAGGAGAACCCCTTAACGAACCTACGGTAGTATCCTGCAAGGCCCAGGAAACTACGAATTTCTCCCACGTTCTTCGGGGGTATCCATTCGAGAATGGCTTGAATCTTCTTTGGGTCCACTTGAATTCCCGCAGAAGATATCACATGACCGAGAAAAGATACTTCTGTAAGCCAAAACTCACATTTACTAAATTTGGCATAGAGCTGTTTTTCACGGAGGGTTTGGAGTACAATCCGAAGATGTTCTTCGTGAGTAACAGAATCTTTTGAATAGATCAAAATGTCGTCTATGAAGACAACGACAAATTTATCTAGATAAGGTCGAAATATTCGGTTCATCAAATCCATAAAGGCTGCAGGAGCATTGGTGAGCCCAAAAGGCATCACCAAGAATTCGTAATGACCATATCTGGTTCGGAAAGCTGTTTTTGAAACATCTGATTCCTTCACGAGCATTTGATAGTAACCAGATCGGAGGTCTATCTTAGAAAAGACAGAAGCACCCTTTAGTTGATCAAATAGGTCGTCTATTCTAGGAAGCGGGTACTTATTTTTTATTGTTACTTTATTCAGTTGTCGATAGTCGATGCATAAGCGCATCGATCCATCTTTCTTTTTCACAAATAAAACCGGTGCTCCCCAGGGTGAGGAACTCGGTCGAATAAACTCCTTACTTTCAAGGTCTTGGATTTGGGTCTTCAACTCCTTTAACTCCATTGGAGCCATTCTGTATGGAGCGATAGAAATTGGAGTAGTTCCAGGTTGAACTTCTATCCCAAACTCAACTTCACGTACAGGAGGGAGTCCCGGAAGTTCTTCAGGGAATACGTCAGGAAAATCTCTTATTATGGGTATATCTTCAGGCTTCAGTTCCTTCGTAGATTCTAAGGCACACATAAGACTACTCTGACATTTAGATTTCATTAAGGTGATGCTTTCTCTACCTAGTCCACAGAGATATAATTTCTTTTTAGAACAATCTACCCATGCTTGATGTTCAGCTAACCAATCTAGGCCAAGGATAAGGTCGAACTCATTAAAGGGTAAGACCATCAAATTGGCCGGAAAAGGAATTCCTTGGATTTTTAGGGGACAAGATCTACAGATCTTTTGGATTGTTACACTATCTCCTAATGGGTTTGACACAAGTATTTCGGAAGTAACATGATCACATTTTAAGGCATATTTTTCAATCAAAGGTTCACTAATAAAGGAATGCGTGGAGCCTGGATCTATCAAAGCATAAACAAATTCAGAACCTAACTCCACCATACCTGCAACAACATCAGGGTCATCTTCTTGTTCGCGGCCTCGAACGTGGTACATCTGGACTGAAGTCTTTGGATTTCGGCTTCCTGAAGGAGCATTATTGTTACGGGGCCTTCCGGAAGAACCAGACGGTGCTTGATTTATTCCCCTCCCTTTTACTGGAACGTTCTGGGAGGCTATAGAGGTAGGGGCTTGTGGATTTTGGGGGCATTGTCAGATGAAATGACCAGATTCTCCGCACAGGTAACAAGAACCTGACTGTTTACGACACTGTCCCAAATGTCTCTTTTGACAAAAATTACACAGAGGGATCTGAGAACTTTTGGCAGAGCCTCCTGTACTGTTTATTGAGGTCGTACGCGTAACAGTGGTCCCACCAGATGGAAATTGAGAGACATAATTAGAGTTAGGTAGCTGTTGATTGGCAGATGACCTTTGGTCCCACTGTCTTCCTCTTTTTTGAGATAGAGGAGGTTTGGAATCTTCTCGGAATCTTTTATCAAGTCGAGCTTGGTTTCCCTTCCTTCTTTCCGAGGCTCTTTGAGAAGCTTCAGTTGCAATGGCTCGATTCACCAGTATTTGAAAATCCTCGATTTCCAGAGCAACAAAAAGAGGACGTAATTCATCGCAGAGGCCATCTATGAACATTCTACATTTTTCTTTTTCAGTGTGGATGATATCAGTACCATATCTAGCGTATTTGCAGAAGTTATGAATGTACTGTTCTACTGGCCTTCCTCCTTGCTTCAAATGGAGGAACTTTTTACGTCTTTCAGCGAGGTAATGCTCACTAATATACTTTTTACGAAACTCCTGGAGGAAAAATTCCCAGGTTACTTTATGTTCGGGTACAATGAGAGTTACAGTGTTCCACCAGCTTTGTGCTTCATCTACAATCAGGGCTAAAGCACACTCCAACTTATGCTCCTCGGGGCACTTTAGTTGCTTGTTGATTACTTTCAAAGTATTTTCTAGCCAATATTCTGTGATTTCAGGATTATCCAGATCTTGGCCAGTAAATGTATAAACTTGATAACGTTTTAGCTTATCTATTGGAGCTCGAGAGATCTGCTGAGCAGCTTCAGCAGATGAGGAAGGTGCTTCTTGTCGAAGAGACACCACTACTTGTTTTATCATGTCGGCCATAGACACGAAATAGTCTTGTTGAGCCGATAACATAGGTGGAAGATGGGGTGGATCATTCTGAGCCACTTGTTCGGTACTTGGCTCTAGCCTCACATTTTCCCCTCGAGTGGAAGAGGAATCATGATCGGGCTCATTTGTTTCTTTCCTAATAGTAGGAGCGGTCATTTTGGTTCTAGACACACATAAGAATTAAATCGTGTAAGTTGCAAGTCACAAAATACATATTTAATCAACTCCTAAGTGGCATATGAAACATAGACTCGTTAACGAATGTCTAATTAGTCCTAGAATCGACTAAACTCTAGCTCTGATACCACAAATGTAACACCCCCTTCCCGGCCTGGTAGAGAACCGGGTCGGAGAGCGCTACCGGAAACGATGCGGAGATCGGAGACATAAATCCAAAGTTCAAAAATTATATCGGATTATTTTATTAATCTCTTTTAAGACTTAACACTTAACTTATTAACAACTTACTCAATTGGGGTCAATTTTAAACTTTTTTTTCAAACTTAGGGACTAAATTGTAATTTTCACAAATTAAAGGTCTTTATCTGAAATTCGTGAAAATATACTGAAATTAAACTTACTAGTTATTAGCCTGTAAAACCTCATTACTATCGGAGGTTATTTATCTACCTGATTAGACGATGCAATATTTAGTGACTATTTTGTAAAATATTCAAATCTATTTCTTTTTATTATCTTACTAAAATTCTTTACATATTTAAATGAGTCTAACAACTTACAAAAATCTTAGAGTCCTTTCTAATCATTTTTATTAGAAAATTATTCATATCTATCATTATTATTGTTCTATCATTTATTTAATAGGACTTTTCTAGATTACTAAAATAAAACCACATTATTAAATTACAAAACACAATTTATACAAAAGTTGGATCATATGCCACTTTACTAGGAGTTCATGAAAGATATCATACATATAAGGTAGAGATGTGACTTGCAACTGCACCACACGATCAAAGGTTGGAAATCTATCAGGGTCCTGAAAATGCATGAGACACGTATGTTAGGCTTACATACCCTAGTGAGGTAGTCATGATAGTAAATTGACAATAATATGAATGTCATGATTAAATATAAATTTAATCTAACTTATTTGCATGCTTCTATAACAGTATAAGCATAACATGATCAGATATCCATGTTACTAACATAACATAATATAATCATATATCTTATCATAAACATGTCATGGTATAACATATCGAATACATATTATATTGGTACCTGTTGCGTGTAAAATAGTCTATCGCAATTATAGTGCAAGTGTACACGACGCAAGTAGTAAAGTGATACGAAGTATCGGATATCGTCTCCACAGGGATTGGGCTAATGACTTCACCTCGTTTACTGTACGAAAGCAAAGGAAATAATTAAGAGTTGTCACGAGAATAATAAGGTAAAAAAACTTAAAATAAAGGATTGAGAAATTAAGATAGAGAGAATGGGCTGGTATTGAGTTGCTCAGTAGTGCAGGTATTGAATTGCTTAGGATCTCCAGTTCTGTCGTCGCTCCCGTCGCCGACAGCACCTGTCGCGGCGTCTGTCCGTTGGCAGTCGCGGCAGCAGACACACCAACTCCGTACCTCAAGCTTGGCAAGAATCCCAGATCTGCCTTGCCCTATCCCTAGGCACAAGTCTGTCGATGGTCACGTCTTTGATGATACCTCCCGGCGTGAATCGAAGGATGAACACCGATGTGTATGAATTCTTCCTTAGCCACTTAACCTCGCCCTATCCCTAGGCACGAGATGGTTCAACTATAAACTAGAGAACGCGCTTTTATCTCTTTCGTATACTTAACTCTCCCGATGCTAAGTAAATGGATAACCTCACAATGCTCTCCCGATGCTCTTGCAAGATATTAAAACCAAGATAAAAGAACTTGAAGTTTATTTTATTGAACTTGAAAAATCCTAAAACAAAACAACCCTTGCAACTACTTTACAAAACAACCCGTAGCCCTAGGGGGATTTAGAACATGTCGGTGACGGGTGGACGACAGGGGGGGTTTAGGTTATCGGTTATGGGGTAGAATGAGGGGTTCTCCTCTAGGTTAAAACCTATGCCCTTATATAAGCTTTGAGCTCAAGTTATCTAAGGTAACAAGGATTACAACTTCAATTAAAAGTAGGATTCTAATAAAGACTTAATCTCTAAGTATCCTACTTTGCAGCCGCCATCCTTGTTTCTAGGAATTTCCTCTCCTTGAGCTTTGGCTTGACATATCTTTTGATCCGGGGCTTGGAAAAATATTTGGCTTTCACACGACAGACGAGCAGATTTTTCTCTATCTATCGAGGTCCACTTGACTTTTCCTCTTCATAAATCTGCTGTCACCATGCTGTCACGACAGGTCCTTGACAGGTTCATCTCCTTTGGCTGCTTGTCCAGTTCCGCTTTCCTGCTTCTCTGCCCTGCGCCTGCCTTCATTGTCAACTATGACAGATACCTGCAAAAATAGCCATCTTTTAGTAGAATCTGTGCCTTTTATATAATTGTGATGTTTTATTGAAAACTAACCTAAATGCAATGCAATGATGCTTGAATGCAGCAGAAATATGGGTTAAAGAGGGTGTAAATAATAGAACTTTTACACACTCAACACACCCCCAAACTCAAATCTTTGCTTGCCCTCAAGCAATGAAAAAAAAATGAATATATATATTTTTTTGTGTTGGCCTTCAAACAGTGAACTGTCCCTTACCCGTCGCTCATTCTCTATGGCGGCAGCAACCTGTCGGAAAGGTTAGGATCTATCCGGAATCTCCCTATAGCTCTCGTGTAGTGTGTGCATGCTTGTGAACAGTTATATGCTAAGACTCTCTTAGTTTCACTAGAATATTCAACTCCTCAACTCAAATTTTGTATGCCAAAGCTCACTTTTTAGAAGGCACATTTTCATGCTTCTTTTTCTTCTATTTTCAAGCTAAATTTTTCTAGAGCCGGTTTTGGGCACCTCTAGTTAGCTTCCTAGAGCCGGTTTCGGGCACTTCTAGGTTTTTGTTTTTCTTTTGCTAAACTTCTTTCCTAGAGCCAGTGTTAGGCACCTCTAGGGGCTATTCAAGTTCTAAGCATCCTATTCTAGTTTGGCTAAAAGACATCTAAGCAGTATAACAGTCACAAAAGTGTTTAAGTTTTCAGAACAATAGAAAGGCTCTAAACTTCTCCTTAAACTGTCCTAAAGATGCTGCCACGACAGAGCCGTCATGACAGGTAAGTTAACTTCACAGTTTTAAGCCAACAGTTTTATATTTTCTGTTTTTTTTTTTTTTTTTTTTTTTTAAAGGACTTAAATAAATAAAAGACACAACAATTAATAAAAAGACTTAGGACTCCATTAATGATGGAGGGTTGCCACCCCCAAACTCAAGGGTTGCATTGCCCTCAATGCAAAATGACATGAAAAATAAAAAATAAAAGTACATCACAAAATATAAAGGCAGGCAGCAATAAGAGACAATAAATACTTAAATTTTCACGTGCTGCTCTCACTGCTGCTGCTGACGCGGATCTGATGGCGGCGCCGGCGCTGAGGTGGGGGCTGGACAGGTTCAACGGCAGGTTGCTCAACAGGTTCATCGGTTTGTTGAGGGGCGGTTTCTTCCACTAGTCGAACATCGGAACTGCTGCTGCTGTCCCAGCTGTCGCTCGTGATGGCTTTGGACAGCCTTCTTTTGTCGGCCACATGCTTAATTCGTTTCACTCTTGTGAAGGCGCTGTCCAAATTCCTCCGGACAATAGGGCTGTCATCAGTGGCAGCTCGCTTTGTTCCTCGAGGGGAAGTGTCTGCTGAGGGGCTGCCGGCTGCCATCGGGGATGGTGTGGAGGAGGCAGATTCTCCGTGGGGAGAGGCAGGTGGTGTGGGAGTGGGGGAGGGTATATTGAAATAATGGGCGGGGAAGGTGGGGAAATTGACATCCGTATAATTCAAAGTATTGGTAATGAAATTTACCGTAGCATTGGAGAAGTCACGGATGAAAGTCATTAAGCCCATCTGGCGCTCCTCTACTCTCAGAATGGCAGCAAGGATCTGGGCATTTTGATCTGTCGGAGCGGTGTTGGTGGCAGCTTCTGGGGCAGGTTCGGTAGCCGGCTCATCATCAGACTCAGCAGGAGGGGCGTTTGGGTCGAAGGCGTTGATGGGAGATGCAGCTACGACCTCCATGAGGCTGGAGATGTTGCTGTCTGTCCAGCCGCTGACCTTCTTTATTTTGTCGGATGGCTCCTCTGGTACGGCAGCACAGCGGCAGAGGGCAGTGATGGTCGACGGTAGGCATAGTCGCGAGTCCGAGCGGAATGCACAATCGAGGATGCTGTCCCTCATGTACCTGCCCACGTTAATGGGCCTGTCATGCATGATAGAGTGGATGAGGGCCAACCGCTGCCTGTTGACTGTTGTGTGGTGAGATGAGGGCAGGATACGCTTTTTGATAAACGCGTTCCATAGTTTTGCCTCCGGGAGTAGCTGCCCCCTGTTGACAGAGTGGGGGTTCTTCTTACTGGTGCTCCATGTCGTTCCTGCTTCTGTCAACTGCCTCATGATAGCATCATGTCCGGCAGCGTCGAGGGTGTCCCAAAATTGTTGATGAGCATCATCGTTGGGGCCAAGGAAGAGGCCGAATACATGGTTGATGCTGCTGGCGGTGAAAGGAACTGTCACTCCTCGAACAGTGACAGATGTCGCCGTCTTGCTGTCGATCGCCGCGTAAAACTCCCTGACCAGGGTGTCATTAAGTTCTGCCGGCTGTTCGGCAAAATCCTCCCAAAGTTGTGCTGTTATGGCCCTCATTATGAACGGCCGGAGTCCCATATGGGGGGCATCTCTGTTGTAGATGAAGCTCCGCTCCTCCCATAGTTCCTTGTTAGCGAACGGGGCTGCTGCTGCGGAAGAAGAGGCGGCAACAGTGTTTTGACGGGTTTGGCGTGAAGACATTTTTGGTTGCAAGGGCTGCAAATGAAAGAAAAAGAGATAAAACTAGAGGAGAATAGCAAGAGAGAAAATCTGAAGTGATGAAAAGTGAAAGGGAGAAGGGGGTTTTATAGCTGTTTGGGCGCTGCCCATTTAATGCCGCAACGGCAGGCGAGAATAACGGGGCGGCAGATTGAATATAGAGTGTCTGACGCGTCTGACACGTATTAATGCGTCTGCTGGGCGTCTGCCGCACGCTTCTGCGTCTGTCGTGTCAGTCTGTTGACAGCCTGTCTTGTCCGTCTGCGGCGCCAAAAACTTGTTGCGTGTAAAATAGTCTATCGCAATTATAGTGCAAGTGTACACGACGCAAGTAGTAAAGTGATACGAAGTATCGGATATCGTCTCCACAGGGATTGGGCTAATGACTTCACCTCGTTTACTGCACGAAAGCAAAGGAAATAATTAAGAGTTGTCACGAGAATAATAAGGTAAAAAAACTTAAAATAAAGGATTGAGAAATTAAGATAGAGAGAATGGGCTGGTATTGAGTTGCTCAGTAGTGCAGGTATTGAATTGCTTAGGATCTCCAGTTCTGTCGTCGCTCCCGTCGCCGACAGCACCTGTCGCGGCGTCTGTCCGTTGGCAGTCGCGGCAGCAGACACACCAACTCCGTACCTCAAGCTTGGCAAGAATCCCAGATCTGCCTTGCCCTATCCCTAGGCACAAGTCTGTCGATGGTCACGTCTTTGATGATACCTCCCGGCGTGAATCGAAGGATGAACACCGATGTGTATGAATTCTTCCTTAGCCACTTAACCTCGCCCTATCCCTAGGCACGAGATGGTTCAACTATAAACTAGAGAACGCGCTTTTATCTCTTTCGTATACTTAACTCTCCCGATGCTAAGTAAATGGATAACCTCACAATGCTCTCCCGATGCTCTTGCAAGATATTAAAACCAAGATAAAAGAACTTGAAGTTTATTTTATTGAACTTGAAAAATCCTAAAACAAAACAACCCTTGCAACTACTTTACAAAACAACCCGTAGCCCTAGGGGGATTTAGAACATGTCGGTGACGGGTGGACGACAGGGGGGGTTTAGGTTATCGGTTATGGGGTAGAATGAGGGGTTCTCCTCTAGGTTAAAACCTATGCCCTTATATAAGCTTTGAGCTCAAGTTATCTAAGGTAACAAGGATTACAACTTCAATTAAAAGTAGGATTCTAATAAAGACTTAATCTCTAAGTATCCTACTTTGCAGCCGCCATCCTTGTTTCTAGGAATTTCCTCTCCTTGAGCTTTGGCTTGACATATCTTTTGATCCGGGGCTTGGAAAAATATTTGGCTTTCACACGACAGACGAGCAGATTTTTCTCTATCTATCGAGGTCCACTTGACTTTTCCTCTTCATAAATCTGCTGTCACCATGCTGTCACGACAGGTCCTTGACAGGTTCATCTCCTTTGGCTGCTTGTCCAGTTCCGCTTTCCTGCTTCTCTGCCCTGCGCCTGCCTTCATTGTCAACTATGACAGATACCTGCAAAAATAGCCATCTTTTAGTAGAATCTGTGCCTTTTATATAATTGTGATGTTTTATTGAAAACTAACCTAAATGCAATGCAATGATGCTTGAATGCAGCAGAAATATGGGTTAAAGAGGGTGTAAATAATAGAACTTTTACACACTCAACACACCCCCAAACTCAAATCTTTGCTTGCCCTCAAGCAATGAAAAAAAAAATGAATATATATATTTTTTTGTGTTGGCCTTCAAACAGTGAAACTGTCCCTTACCCGTCGCTCATTCTCTATGGCGGCAGCAACCTGTCGGAAAGGTTAGGATCTATCCGGAATCTCCCTATAGCTCTCGTGTAGTGTGTGCATGCTTGTGAACAGTTATATGCTAAGACTCTCTTAGTTTCACTAGAATATTCAACTCCTCAACTCAAATTTTGTATGCCAAAGCTCACTTTTTAGAAGGCACATTTTCATGCTTCTTTTTCTTCTATTTTCAAGCTAAATTTTTCTAGAGCCGGTTTTGGGCACCTCTAGTTAGCTTCCTAGAGCCGGTTTCGGGCACCTCTAGGTTTTTGTTTTTCTTTTGCTAAACTTCTTTCCTAGAGCCAGTGTTAGGCACCTCTAGGGGCTATTCAAGTTCTAAGCATCCTATTCTAGTTTGGCTAAAAGACATCTAAGCAGTATAACAGTCACAAAAGTGTTTAAGTTTTCAGAACAATAGAAAGGCTCTAAACTTCTCCTTAAACTGTCCTAAAGATGCTGCCACGACAGAGCCGTCATGACAGGTAAGTTAACTTCACAGTTTTAAGCCAACAGTTTTATATTTTCTGTTTTTTTTTTTTTTTTTTTTAAGGACTTAAATAAATAAAAGACACAACAATTAATAAAAAGACTTAGGACTCCATTAATGATGGAGGGTTGCCACCCCCAAACTCAAGGGTTGCATTGCCCTCAATGCAAAATGACATGAAAAATAAAAAAAAAAAGTACATCACAAAATATAAAGGCAGGCAGCAATAAGAGACAATAAATACTTAAATTTTCACGTGCTGCTCTCACTGCTGCTGCTGACGCGGATCTGATGGCGGCGCCGGCGCTGAGGTGGGGGCTGGACAGGTTCAACGGCAGGTTGCTCAACAGGTTCATCGGTTTGTTGAGGGGCGGTTTCTTCCACTAGTCGAACATCGGAACTGCTGCTGCTGTCCCAGCTGTCGCTCGTGATGGCTTTGGACAGCCTTCTTTTGTCGGCCACATGCTTAATTCGTTTCACTCTTGTGAAGGCGCTGTCCAAATTCCTCCGGACAATAGGGCTGTCATCAGTGGCAGCTCGCTTTGTTCCTCGAGGGGAAGTGTCTGCTGAGGGGCTGCCGGCTGCCATCGGGGATGGTGTGGAGGAGGCAGATTCTCCGTGGGGAGAGGCAGGTGGTGTGGGAGTGGGGGAGGGTATATTGAAATAATGGGCGGGGAAGGTGGGGAAATTGACATCCGTATAATTCAAAGTATTGGTAATGAAATTTACCGTAGCATTGGAGAAGTCACGGATGAAAGTCATTAAGCCCATCTGGCGCTCCTCTACTCTCAGAATGGCAGCAAGGATCTGGGCATTTTGATCTGTCGGAGCGGTGTTGGTGGCAGCTTCTGGGGCAGGTTCGGTAGCCGGCTCATCATCAGACTCAGCAGGAGGGGCGTTTGGGTCGAAGGCGTTGATGGGAGATGCAGCTACGACCTCCATGAGGCTGGAGATGTTGCTGTCTGTCCAGCCGCTGACCTTCTTTATTTTGTCGGATGGCTCCTCTGGTACGGCAGCACAGCGGCAGAGGGCAGTGATGGTCGACGGTAGGCATAGTCGCGAGTCCGAGCGGAATGCACAATCGAGGATGCTGTCCCTCATGTACCTGCCCACGTTAATGGGCCTGTCATGCATGATAGAGTGGATGAGGGCCAACCGCTGCCTGTTGACTGTTGTGTGGTGAGATGAGGGCAGGATACACTTTTTGATAAACGCGTTCCATAGTTTTGCCTCCGGGAGTAGCTGCCCCCTGTTGACAGAGTGGGGGTTCTTCTTACTGGTGCTCCATGTCGTTCCTGCTTCTGTCAACTGCCTCATGACAGCATCATGTCCGGCAGCGTCGAGGGTGTCCCAAAATTGTTGATGAGCATCATCGTTGGGGCCAAGGAAGAGGCCGAATACATGGTTGATGCTGCTGGCGGTGAAAGGAACTGTCACTCCTCGAACGGTGACAGATGTCGCCGTCTTGCTGTCGATCGCCGCGTAAAACTCCCTGACCAGGGTGTCATTAAGTTCTGCCGGCTGTTCGGCAAAATCCTCCCAAAGTTGTGCTGTTATGGCCCTCATTATGAACGGCCGGAGTCCCATATGGGGGGCATCTCTGTTGTAGATGAAGCTCCGCTCCTCCCATAGTTCCTTGTTAGCGAACGGGGCTGCTGCTGCGGAAGAAGAGGCGGCAGCAGTGTTTTGACGGGTTTGGCGTGAAGACATTTTTGGTTGCAAGGGCTGCAAATGAAAGAAAAAGAGATAAAACTAGAGGAGAATAGCAAGAGAGAAAATCTGAAGTGATGAAAAGTGAAAGGGAGAAGGGGGTTTTATAGCTGTTTGGGCGCTGCCCATTTAATGCCGCAACGGCAGGCGAGAATAACGGGGCGGCAGATTGAATATAGAGTGTCTGACGCGTCTGACACGTATTAATGCGTCTGCTGGGCGTCTGCCGCACGCTTCTGCGTCTGTCGTGTCAGTCTGTTGACAGCCTGTCTTGTCCGTCTGCGGCGCCAAAAACTTGTTGCGTGTAAAATAGTCTATCGCAATTATAGTGCAAGTGTACACGACGCAAGTAGTAAAGTGATACGAAGTATCGGATATCGTCTCCACAGGGATTGGGCTAATGACTTCACCTCGTTTACTGCACGAAAGCAAAGGAAATAATTAAGAGTTGTCACGAGAATAATAAGGTAAAAAAACTTAAAATAAAGGATTGAGAAATTAAGATAGAGAGAATGGGCTGGTATTGAGTTGCTCAGTAGTGCAGGTATTGAATTGCTTAGGATCTCCAGTTCTGTCGTCGCTCCCGTCGCCGACAGCACCTGTCGCGGCGTCTGTCCGTTGGCAGTCGCGGCAGCAGACACACCAACTCCGTACCTCAAGCTTGGCAAGAATCCCAGATCTGCCTTGCCCTATCCCTAGGCACAAGTCTGTCGATGGTCACGTCTTTGATGATACCTCCCGGCGTGAATCGAAGGATGAACACCGATGTGTATGAATTCTTCCTTAGCCACTTAACCTCGCCCTATCCCTAGGCACGAGATGGTTCAACTATAAACTAGAGAACGCGCTTTTATCTCTTTCGTATACTTAACTCTCCCGATGCTAAGTAAATGGATAACCTCACAATGCTCTCCCGATGCTCTTGCAAGATATTAAAACCAAGATAAAAGAACTTGAAGTTTATTTTATTGAACTTGAAAAATCCTAAAACAAAACAACCCTTGCAACTACTTTACAAAACAACCCGTAGCCCTAGGGGGATTTAGAACATGTCGGTGACGGGTGGACGACAGGGGGGGTTTAGGTTATCGGTTATGGGGTAGAATGAGGGGTTCTCCTCTAGGTTAAAACCTATGCCCTTATATAAGCTTTGAGCTCAAGTTATCTAAGGTAACAAGGATTACAACTTCAATTAAAAGTAGGATTCTAATAAAGACTTAATCTCTAAGTATCCTACTTTGCAGCCGCCATCCTTGTTTCTAGGAATTTCCTCTCCTTGAGCTTTGGCTTGACATATCTTTTGATCCGGGGCTTGGAAAAATATTTGGCTTTCACACGACAGACGAGCAGATTTTTCTCTATCTATCGAGGTCCACTTGACTTTTCCTCTTCATAAATCTGCTGTCACCATGCTGTCACGACAGGTCCTTGACAGGTTCATCTCCTTTGGCTGCTTGTCCAGTTCCGCTTTCCTGCTTCTCTGCCCTGCGCCTGCCTTCATTGTCAACTATGACAGATACCTGCAAAAATAGCCATCTTTTAGTAGAATCTGTGCCTTTTATATAATTGTGATGTTTTATTGAAAACTAACCTAAATGCAATGCAATGATGCTTGAATGCAGCAGAAATATGGGTTAAAGAGGGTGTAAATAATAGAACTTTTACACACTCAACAGTACCATTGGATACGCGGATTCCCTGTACACCATATCATAAATCATAAATGAGCCGTAGCCCTGAGCCGTAGCTCCATGTATCCCTTACACTTCCATCCTTTTATCTCCCACATATAGGCCGTAGCCCTGGACCGTAGTCCTCCCTTACATGGTGAGCTCGAATATTCCTATGGCATGCCAATTGTATCCAACGTCCATAAATACACATAATTTCACATAGTCCATGATTTTCAGATCATATCATATCAAATAGCAAGATGAGCCGTAGCTCCATATCAGATAGAAATTATTTTCATATATTTTGTAACACCCGTGTTTTGGGGTTAGGAGTTAGTCGGGTTGGTTGGTCTGAGTTGGTAGAATTTATTTTAATCAAATTGACCTTAATGTGAGCAAATTGAGTTTAGAAAGAAAGGGAAGGATCATTTTGGTAATTAAACCAAAATAAAAATAAACACCACCTATTAAGTTATCATCTTTCTCATTTTCTTTCTTCTCCACCGTGCATATCATCTTCAAACTCTCTCAAACCCCCTTTACTATTCCCTTTGATTTCTTCATCAATTCAAGGGGTTTTTGAAAGGTAATTATGTTTTCTTAATCTCCTCTTTATCCTCTATCTATCTATAGTCTTAGATTTCAAAGTTATAGAGTTTTGAAAATTAGGGTTTATATCAAAGTTTGGATTTTTAAGGGGTTTTTCATTTTGTTTTGATAAATTGAGTTGGGGCTTTGTTTAATCATGTTAAAATACACATAATATGTTAAAATGAGAAATTTTAGGTGAAAATCCGAAATGGGTATTTATGGCCATTTTTTATTAGTCTAAAACTTGAATTTTGGTGAGTTTTAGAGTTAGGTTGAAGGGCTGATGGTATATGTATGTTAGGAAAGTGTTTTGGGACCATTTAGGTGTCATTTGGGTGATTGAAAATATAGTTTTCTGCTGGGTAATAAAGGAGCACGAAAATGAGAAATTTGGTGATTGTTTGAGTTGGAAATTGTTGAAGTGTGGCTTGTGTTTATGAATTGGAGTGGTGACTGAAATTTAGCATTGAATTATGAGTAATGGTTATGTTTTGATTGGCTAGAAACAAGAGGAAACACCGGAGAAGCATCGGGATTGAATCCGAGTATTTAGGAGGCTTGCTTGCTTGTTTGAGTTGCTAAGGAAGGGTGGTGAGTAAAACTTTAAATTGTTTTGAAGTTGGTTCAAGTGTGTATTGGATGTGTGGGAATGAGCTTGGTAGGCCATTCCTAGGTGGGAGTTAAATTGGTAGTTTAACTCTTTAATTTTCCATTGATAAATGATATGTCATTGCCTACTTGTTCATGTGAAATGTGGATTGATTTATATGTATGTATCTTGATATGCATATATGATGAGCATGATATATAATTGGTGGATATATGATGTAATGAAAGAGATTGGCACTAGTATGCTTGGGTACAATGATCGATCATTAGGATGAGTGTGCACACAAATTGAGTCAAAACGTACGTGGCCTTGGTGGCGTTAAGGCACCAAGGAGGAGTACGGTGATGTAATATTCCACCGGAAATTTATATATATTCTACGTGGTGATGAGTGGAATCCCATCCGTAGGGCATGTGGCGATGAGTGGAATCCCGTCCATGCAAGGCCGGTGATGAGTGTAATCCTACCGAGGTAAGGTTGATGTTGGAAAATGCGTTCCAACATGTTATCCGCGTATTCGAGTCATAACTAGGTGCCAAAATGAGAATTATGTTGTTGAGCTTAATATGAAGTAAGATGCCATATTATGATTCTTGAACATGTTATTCTTTCATGATTTTGAGGTCGAGTTTAATATGATGTGAGATTCCATATTATGACCCTTGAAAATGATATGATGATTATGATGTTGAGTTTAATATGATGTGAGATGCCATATTATAACTCTTGAAAGACTAGCTAGGTTGACTTGTTTATACCTAAGCATGTTGTATGAGAGATTTAGGGATGACACGATTGAACCCTGCATTGTTGTTGTTTTTGGATTTTAGAGCATCCTCACTAAGCTTTTAGCTTACGCTCTCATTTTCAACAATGCAGATCATTAGCATGGTGTTAGCAAGGAGCAAGGCGAAGGGGCATTCCAAGTTTTTGTTGCTCAAGTATGGTTTTGTAATTAATGTGGTAGTTTAGCAATGGGGCAATTATGTGATTTGCATGAGCTATGTTTGACTCATAAATGGTGTTGATGTTTATGCTTGGCTTGATCTTGTAAACCATGCTATGACTTGATGAATGCTTGTGTGTGATGGCATGTCCTTTTTGGATGTTTAGGTTGCTTAGTTGATATGTGTAAGTCTCACATGTGTTAATTTTTGTCTTTGGTATTGTTGAGACCTTATGTATGTCCATATATGCATAAATTGCTCTTTAATTGGAATGCTATGTATGAATGCTTTAGTCCATGTTTGAATGATTTCCTTGGCTTAAATAGGTGTTCTTGCATGTTTGTATATGTTTTATTGCTTCCTAAAATATGTTTTAAATGATTCTAACTTTAGCCGATCTTTTTCAAAACATCTATGATCCGTTTTTGCACTAAAGCTGTTTTTCCAGTCTCCAAGGCAAAAAAGATCGATCCCCTGGAAAAAGGGATCGATCCCTTCGTTGGCAGAAACTTTCCAATTTTTGCTTCCAGCCTCCAAGTGCAAAAGGATCGATCCCCTTGTATATGGGATCGATCCCTTGTGTAATAAATACTAAATTTTTGTTGGTAACGGCTATTTTGCATCCCCTACGGCTAGAAACTCATTCCATACTAAATAAAAACATAGGTACTAAGATATCTTTAGTCAAGATTAAGATTGGACTGTTTGAATGTGGTTTGGGGTTTGAATGTTTGTCTCGTGTAATATGTTCCGCTGTTTGATCACTTAGGATTTAATACTCGAATGTGAAAGAAAAAAAATAGGGTTGCTAACCGAGGGGGAACCTTAACGGGTTTCGCTTCGGTTTTCCCCGTGTGACTCACTCGGACCGGTCATCCGGCTAGACCGGGATGAGGGGGTTACATTTGTTGGCATCAGAGCTTAAGGTTTCCGAGACCTTGGGCACGTAAGTGAGGTAAGCTTGATGTGTTAAGAAACTGTATTGCTTGATATATGTTTTGCCATAAAATCTCGTTGTTTGATTATCCGTATGATGATTTGAAGTATGAATTGTTGTGTTGGTGTTGAGTCGAGTGCCCATTGCTACTATTACTTAATTTAAAAAAAAAATTGAAAGAGGAGTACTTGAGCACTGTTGGACCCTTGCTTTTGCTAACGTAATCCCTATTTGTTTGTTGTTGTTTGTTGTAGTTATTACTTTACTAGTTGTATCATGAGACGACGTGGGAGGCCTAGGATGGTTCGATCGGAATCACGGGCAGAGGCTCCGAGAGTTGAGACTCATGTGGGAGAACATGTGGTTGGAATTGAAGCTCATCCATTACCTCCACCACCACCACCTCCTCCACCTGGAGTAGGAGGCGAGGCTGGGCCCGAAAGAGAGGGACCTCAAGGAGGCCGAGGTGGCCAAGGTGGTCAAGGACTAGCCGGAATAGATTTAGCTCTGTTGGTTCAGGCGATAGCTGGGGCGTTTCAGGCTGCAGTAGCTGGGGGTCAGGCAGCAACACATCGTCAGGGTGAGGGCACCGGATTACCTTTAGAGAGACTTCGGGGACTTGGGGCTGAAGAGTTTAGGGGGTCTACTCTAGAGAGATCCGAGTTGTGGTTAGAGAAGACTGTCTGTATCCTTGCTCAGATGGGGTGTACTGGTGAGCGCAAGTTGGGATGTGTTGAGTCCTTGCTTCAGGGTGATGCCTACACTTGGTGGGTCACCATTACTACAGGTATGGATGAGGCCGAGATCACTTGGGAGTTCTTTGAGACAGCTTTCTTTAAGAAGTATCTGGGTCTGCGATACCTCGATGAGAGGAAGAGGGAGTTTATGGCTTTGCTTCAGGGGAATAGGTCTGTTACTGATTATGAGATCCGGTTTGTCAGATTGAGTCAGTATGCACCTGAGCTTGTTCCTACTGAGGTGGAACGCTGTAACCGTTTCCGTTATGGACTGAATGAAGAGATCAAGACGTATACTCTAGCTTCGGATT